>CM055955.1:106046970-106558156 GCA_029490685.1 Schizonepeta tenuifolia
GATGCTCGATATATGATGGGGGAAAGTGTGTCAGCTGTAATTCAACAGAAATTACCCCCAAAGCATACGGATCCTGGAATGTTTACCATCCCTTGTAACATCGCAGGAAGGAATATGGATAAAGCCATGATGGATCTGGGGGCTTCAATAAATGTAATGCCCCTAGCTATTTTCAATCTGCTGAATTTGGGCGAGCTAAGAAATACCCATGTGGTTATACAACTAGCAGATCGGTCCAATGCATACCCAGAAGGAGTGATAGAAGATGTGTTGATTAAAGTCAGGGATTTGATTTTTCCTATCGACTTCTATGTATTGGACACAGAGGCCAAGGAAGAAACTATTTTGTTGGACAGACTGTTCATGATGACTGCAGGAACAAAAATCTATATGAAAACGAGGATTCTATCATGTGAATTTGATGAAATAGTTGAGGAATTCAACATCTATGAAGCTATGAAAAGGAAACCCGACATGGAGTCTATAGAGATGATCGACATATTTGAACCTCTGGTGCAAGAATAAAATCTGGATTTCAGTTCTAGTGATACCACGGAAAAAATGATACAAGCGGGCCTTACCGATCGAGATGTTGTTCAAACAGAAGATGTTGAGGTGCGGGAGGCTATTATGGAGCTGTATTCAATTAAAGAGAGCACCTTGGAAACAAAATTAGAGGTGGACAGAAAGATCAGGGAAATTATTTTGGAAGTGTATTCAGTTGGAGGATTGGCAGAGGGCAAATCGGAATTGTTTTCTCAATATAAGCAGCACAAAAAATTACTTCCTTCAATTGTCAAAGCCACTGTCTTGGAACTCAAGAAACTGCCCAAACGTCTGCAGTACGCTTATTTGGGACCTGAGGAGACACTTCCAGTAATCATCAGTGCAGATCTAACCATGGCACAAGAGGAACGATTGGTCAGGGTCTTACGGGAGAATAGAGAAGCCATCGGTTGGACCTTGGCGGATATTAAGGGAATCAGTCCAACTGAATGCATGCACCATATATACCTTGAGGAAGGAGCGAGACCAGTACGAGATTCATAGAGAAAAATGAATCTTGTAATGAAGGAAGTGGTACTCAAGGAGATTCTGAAACTTCTAGAGTTAGGGATTATCTTTCCTATCTCTGACAGCCAGTGGGTCAGCCCAGTCCATGTCGTACCGAAGAAATCTGGGATACAGGTGGTAGAAAATGATAAGGGGAATTGGTCCCAACAAGATTGCAAACTGGATGGAGAGTCTGTATAGATTACAGGAAATTGAACATGGTCACACGGAAGGACCACTTCCCACTACCCTTCATCGATCAGATGCTCGACCGTCTAGCTGGTAATGCTTTTTACTATTTTTTAGATGGGTACTCGGAATACATGCAAATTTTTGTGGCTTAAGAGGATCAAGAGAAAACAACTTTCACATGCATTTATGGGAAATTTGCCTATCGAAGAATGCCCTTCGGTCTGTGCAATGCACCTGGAACTTTTCAAAGGTGCATGATGAGTGTTGTCACGCCCCGACTCTCGAGGTGTGACTTACGAACAACAACAAACTTAAACAATTAACAACTAACTCAAATAAGGGAACATGCTTGGGGAAAACAAAGATGGAATATAAGGCAATCGAATTTGATTTTCAAAAGCATAATGAAATAATAACCGAGCATCTTAACTTCACCTACAACAGGAATTCAAACAAGTAATTCATGCTATTGGGAAGGGAATTCCAACAAAAAGAGAAAGCATACGAATATATATCAAGTTAAAGGATCATGTTCAACAACAATTCAAATCACGAGCCCATCGCTCGGAATTACAAGTTAAAGGGTTACGAATTCAACAAGTATTCAAAGTCTTCGAGCACAACGCTCGGAATCAAAAACATGAGTATTAGAGTACTAGCATCAACAGACATTAATTCAAAAGGATTGCAGCGGAAACTTGCATCAATACCCAACACTTGCACGTATGAAGACGTACAAATGCCAGTCTGAAATTCAACTAAACTCAACCAACAAAACCAAACCACACCACCAAGTATCCATGCCATCGCCATCCAGTCAACCTGCATGTTTAGAAACACACGCAGAGCTGAGTACTTCGTACTCAGTGAACACAAGCCAAAACATTTGAATAAAGATGCTTCTTAAAGCTATAATAATTGAACTTGCCTTGCCGAACATCACAAGTATATAAGCAGTTTTAAAAACAGTTTACTTGTGTATGTCAAAACGTTTTTCTTTTAAAACAGACTGCGCAGTCAAATATCATATAATATAACAGTATGTATCATCTATCACAAACAATCTCACTGTGCCGAGAAGTAGGCCTCCTTCTCGAGCACTGTGACTGGCCTAACCGAAGCAAGGCTCACAGTCACCTCAACATATACCACACGTGGGTTCATGCCTTTCACAGGATAATACATCTCATATAAATAGATGATAACGCATACCAACTTCAATAAAAATGGCAAGTCAATCACATTTGAAATCATATCATAAAACTCAATAGCATAACTAATTTTCATCAATAGTTTTGGTTCAGAAAAGCCCACCTGACTTCCGAAGAACTAGCTAGGTGGTCTAGGGCTATTTGTCCTCGCTTAATGATCCGTCCGGCTTGATCCTTCACAGTTCGACATCGATAGGAAAAATAAGATATATGAAAGACGGACACAAAGGCGTTGGACTTTAACTGACGGACTTCTATTTGAGTCGTCTCTCTCTTTGCTCTAACTTTTCTAAAGGATCTCGCGTTCTCGTCTTTAAATTATTAACTCTATTTGAATTGGTTAACTTTACTACTCAACATCATATACTTTTCTCGTTCTAAATAATAACGTCATTGTAACAATCTATTACTCGAGCTTCCTTTCAAAGACTTTAATTTATTCTCAATTTAACAACCAATCATCTTGCATACAATAGTTCAATCATCTTTCACATTATAACTACTATCATGCATTTAAACACTTATTCAAACATATAATGAATTCATATAAATCGAGCATACTTCAAGACACATTAACAATAATTTAATTTAGGCTTTAAAATCTAACTCGATTATGCATTTCTTTTTATGAAGGCTCAAACTATTTATTCTATCTTTCTTACTTATAGACAACACTTCGTTTTACATCCGTTATCTTATAAGGTATTTTATAACCTTCATTCAATTAGTAAAAATTCTCTTTAATTATTATTAACTTTTATAAAATTAGGATTTTCTTATTCATCTTTAATTCGATCCTCATTCTTATCTCGACTATTATTCCTCTAATTATTATCTCAGTTTATCTTTTTATTTGCTTGGTTGTAAATAACGTACTCAATTAATTATTTAATTAATCTTCTTTCAACTTATTATTCGACATCTTATTTTATCCTTACTTTCTTGATTAACTTATACGAGTATCTATCTTAACTCGTCTAGCATCTTTTCTTTACTCGATTAAAACTTCTTTTTATTTCTTTTCGATCTATTTTTCTTAAACTCGGTTTTTCTCTATTTTTGCTTATTTCTTTAATAATTTCTTCTTTACTTGTTTTAAACCTTTAAGCTATTTCTTACTTAATAATTTATTTATCTTTTGATTAACATTTTTATGAATTAGCTCACTTTATTAGTTACATTATAAAATATCTTTTTGTTGTAGTTTTAGTAACAATTTCAAGTCTTTAAATTTTAATACAAGACATTTAATTAATATGTCTTTTTATACATCTTTCATCTTTTATTTAATTAAATTGCTTTTCAACTTTAAATCTTTTTATCAAAACTTCTATCTTCATTCCATATTTAAACTAACATTAATATATACATTGAAATACTTAAACATCCAATCTTTTTATTATTTTTACAATTAATTTCTTTCAAAACTTCAACATGCAAACTTATTTTCTTAATTTAAATACATGCATGATTATACCAACATAACATACAATCATTCCATTGATCAAAACATCACTCAATTCATCAACAAAATCAACAAAATAAAACCTCTATTTTCTTGAAAACTCACGGCACATACATGCATATTTTGTGCATTTTATTTCTCAATTTTTCATGTATAAAATCTCATTCTCAACATGATAAAAATAACAAATCAAGCATCAAAATAATGATAACTCAAAGAATTCATATTTCTCTTATTTTTACTAATTTTTCGGCATTTATCAAATTTTTAGGGTTTTAGTTTCTTTTTCTTCTTTTAATTCATCGATTAAACTTAATATTCGATTCTTCTAACGAATTCTTCTCACTCGATTATCACATGCATATCCTAAGTTTGCCTAAACATAATTTAAATAACATGCATGCATAGTTCTTTCTTTTAGGACTTAGAGACATACATATTTACAACTAATCAAATGAATTTCATACTTAATTTAAATGGAATCCTTCTCCTTAGCTCTTGGAATTGAAATGGATGGAATGTGAAGCTTCAAAGCTTGGACTTGAAAGGAAAAGGAAGTCTTCTTGAATCCTCAAAGAAAAAGAAGAACATGGAATTAACCATCCATTCCTTTTAGAGTTTAAGAATTAAAAGGAAGAAAGTGTTGGTTTTAACTTCAAGAACTTGAAAAATGTTTACCTTTTCTTGAGAATATGGATGAAATGAATGGAGATTGATATTTTCTACTTCATTTCCATGGATAGAGAGCTTGAATACATGGTTGCATGTAAGAAATATTCAAGAGAGGTATGAGAGAGAGAGATTGCCGAGAGAGAGTAGAGAGTTTGGAGAGTTTGAGAGTTTCTTTTCTTTCTTGCTTGGAGAGAGGGAGAGATCGAATGAGAGAGAGAGAGTGATGGAGTGAATGAGGTCTTTCTCCCTTGTCTTAGATGAATGCATGTGAAATCCAACAACGGGAATAAAGTGTACTTGTTGGAAGTTGTATTAAGACATGACTAGATAGGTTGATGTGATGTTAATTTGCATGCATACTTTAATTCACAATTTACTAAATATGTTGGTCATTCCTAGAGTGTAGGCATGATGACATCTAAGTATAGGTTATAGGTAGTGTGAGGTGGCGTGAGAGAGTGAGAGGTGGATGACACGTGTCGTCGTCGTGTCGTTACGGGTGTTAATTACCCGGTCGTAAAGGTTTTCCGGATAAAACGATTCGTATTAATTCCTTTTTGTGCTATTAACGGGTCTAACCTCTTCTCGTCTCACTTCCAACACTAAGCATTTCAACCCTATTTCACGTCTCAATTTAAAAGATTGAAGGTTTCGATCATTTTAGTCCTTTAAAATTTTAAAAGAATTTAATCAGCTTATTAATCCGTTTATTAATCCTTTTAAAGATTAACTCCTCATTTCTCTTCTCAATTCTCGGATAAGTTCTTACCCTATCTCAGTGATCTTAAAAGAAATTCTAAGTTCGAAGGTTCTAATTCAATTCTATTCTAGGTACATCGGCGTAAACATATTTCTCGGCGATTAATGTTATGTTATCTCAATCAAACAAACTTCTCGGAATTTTTCCGGAATTTAATCTCATACTCATTTTCATATAAACAAATCAACAAGCATATCACATCATCATCATCTCAGATAAATAGAACAGATAAATTCACACAAGATTCACAAGGCAATTTAAACGTTTTATTCAATTCTCTTCGATTAGAAAAGAAAAATTTTTACTACTAAATTCTAATCTTTTAACTCACTCGGTTAATTAGACGCTCTCTAAAGGTATAAAAACTCGGGGTATCACAAGTGTTTTTTCTGACCTATTGGAGAATTGCATTGAAGTCTTCATGGATGACTTCACGGTATATGGAGACTCGTTTGACACATGCCTCGATCATTTAGAGCTTGTGCTAAAAAGGTGTGTGGAGAAAAGCTTGGTGCTTAACTATGAGAAATGCAATTTTATGGTAAAGGAAGAAATAGTGTTGGGACATGTCATTTCCGAAAGAGGGATCGAAGTAGTTAAGGTAAAGATCGATTCTATTGCCAAACTGCCATACCCAACTATGGTCAAGCATATACGGGCGTTCCTCGGTCATTCTGGGTTTTACCAACGTTTTATCAAGGACGTTGCAAAAATTGCTCAACCCATGACCAGACTGTTGCAACAAGATGTTCAGTTTGACTTAGACGACGATTGCAAAGAAGCATTTCTCGATTTAAGGAGCAGACTTGTGTCAGCCCCCATTATACAGCCTCCAGATTGGGAGCTACCATTCGAGATTATGTGTGATGCAAGTAGTCATGCGGTTGGAGCTGTACTAGGAAAGAAAAATGGGAATGAGAGCTACATTATTTACTACATTTCAAAGACCCTTAATCCCGCTCAGTGCAACTATACCACGACTGAAAAGGAGTTGTTGGCAGTGGTATTTGCAATAGAAAAATTCAGATCTTATCTCTTGGGTACTAAAGCAATCATCTACACCGATCATGCGGCCTTGAAATACATGATGGCTAAAAAGGAGTCAAAGCTATGACTCATTCGATGGATATTGTTACTCCAAGAGTTCGACATCGAGATTAGGGATAAGAAAGGAGCTGCCAATCTGGTAGCTGATCATTTGAGCAGGCTACAAATGGGAAAAGATGACGGTGAGCCCATAATTGATACCTTTCCTGATGAGAAACTGTATGCGGTATATGCCAATATGGAGAAGGAGTCTCTGTATGCCTTTACCGATAAGGAACCTTGGTACACTAACATAGTGAACTACTTGATCACAAAGGAAGTTACATCAAGGAAAACAAAGTTTGAAAAGCAGAAATTAGTTGCGCAAGCTCCTTCTTATTTTCAGGAAGCACCACATTTGTGGAAAGTTGGAGTAGATCAAGGCATACGGAGGTGTGTTCCTGAGAGTGAGCATACTCAGATATTGGATATGTGTCATGGGACTACATGCAGTGGACACTTTGAAGGAAAACGAACAGCATAAAGGATATTGGAAAGTGGGTTCTACTTGGCTTCAGTATTCGCTGATGCAAGGAAATGGGTATAGAGCTGCCCGAAGTGTCAGTTGGTTAGAGGCATTACCGCCAGAGAGGTGATGTCCCAAATGCCTATTATGCCTGTGGAAATTTTCGATGTATGAGGGATAGACTTCATGGGACTATTCCCCAAGTCTGGAAATTATGAGTATATCTTAGTGGTAGTCGACTACGTTTCTAAGTGGTTTGAAGTGAAGGCAACATCGAACAATGATGTTCATACCATGGCAGAAATTTTGAAGGATCAAGTGTTAATAGATTTGGGGTTCCAAAAATCGTCATCAGTGACTAGGAATCCCACTTCTGTAATGCCACCATCAGAGCACTCACAAAAAGAATGGGGGTGAAACATAAAGTGACAACCGCATACCAACCCCAAGCAAATGGGCAGGCTAAAATTTCGAACAGGGAAATCAAGGGCATACTGGAGAAGGTGGTCCATCCAAATCGGAAAGATTGGAGTAATCATTTAGGGTACCCGTTATGGGCATACCGTACTGCCTACAAAACTCCAATTGGGATGTCTCCCTTCAGGCTTGTATTTGGAAAAAGATGTCATCTACCTGTGGAGACAGAACACAAAGCATACTGGCCCATCAAAAAAATCAATCTCAGTATGACCTTGGCCGGAGAAAAAAAAAATTACAGATGAGTGAGTTAAAGGAGCTCCGGTTAGAGGCATATGATAATGGTGTCCTCTATAAGGAGAGAACCAGAAGAATCCATGATGGAAAAATTATGAAGAAGGAGTATTACGTGCTTCGAATCAAAGACGTACTTTCTCAACTGCGATACGTGAAACACGTTATGCTAACTTCCAAAACTAGGCGGTAACGCTAAACGATATGATACGGTTCCAATCCTCTCGAGGATCTCGTACGGTCCTATAAAACGAGGTCTAAGCTTTCCTTTAACTCCAAAACGATATACTCCTTTTGAGGGGGTTACTTTCAAAAACACTTTATCTCCTTCTTCAAATTCCAACTTGGATCTTCGATTATCGACATACGACTTCTGTCGACTCTGAGCTTCTTTAATCTTCTCACTGATCTGACGTACAGATTCTATCATTTCCTCAATCGCTTCTGGTCCTAACACTTTCCTTTCACCTACTTCATTCCAATACAACGACGATCTACACTTCTTTCCATAAAGAGCTTCATACGGGGCCATTCCTATCGTATTTTGATAGCTATTGTTGTATGCGAACTCAACAAGAGGTAAAACTTTTTCCCACTCGACTCCTTTATCTAACAAGACGGCTCTCAACATATCTTCGAGAATTTGGATTGTTCGCTCGGACTAACCATCAGTTTGAGGATGGTAAGCAGTGCTGAACTGCAATTGGGTTCCCAACTCTTTGTGGAAACTTTCCCAAAAAACGGGCGGTGAATTTCGAATCTCTATCAGAGGTAATCGTCTTCGGAACTCCATGCAACTTCACAATTTCTTTGATGTAGATTTCGGCTAACTTGGTTGATCCATAGGTATGTGGAATAGGTATAAAATGAGCAGACTTCGTCAACCTATCCACGATTACCCATACTACTGTATTTCCTCTTCTTGATCTTGGCAATCCTGTTACAAAATCCATTGTGATTTCATCCCACTTCCACTCTGGGACGGGTAACGGTTGCAGAGGTCCATACGGTCTTTGATGTAAGGACTTCACTTGCTGACAAGCTAGACATCTTTCAACAAACAATGCCACATCCATTTTCATTCCATTCCACCAAAATTGGTTCTTCAAATCTTGGTACATCTTCGTGCTACCGGGATGAGCTGTATACGGGGTTTCATGAGCTTCACTCATTATTTCGTTCTTCAACTTGTCATCATTAGGTACGCAAATTCTTCCTTGATACAACAACGCATTATCGCTTGATTCTGAAAAATCTTTAACTTCTCCACTTCTCACCTTCCTTCGTAGCTTTTCTAACTCTTCGTCTCTTCTTTGGCCTTCTACGATGCGGGTTCTTAAGTCAGGCATCACTACTAAGGTAGCAATTACTTGATCTACTGTCGTTGGCGGTACGATTACTTCAATCTTCATCTTTGCAAAATCTTCAATCAGCTCGACTTCATCGGTTAAAAGAAATCCTAACTCGATTCTGTCCGAATTTTCTTTCTTTCTCTTTCTACTTAACGTGTCAGCTACTACGTTCGCTTTACTGGGATGGTAAGATATTTTGCAATCGTAGTCTTTTACTAACTCAAGCCATCTTCTCTGTCTCATGTTTAACTCCTTCTGCTCGAAGAAGTACTTTAGGCTCTTGTGATATGAGAATATTTCACACTTCGCTCCATAGAGGTAATGTCGCCGTATCTTCAAAGCATGAACGACGGCTGCTAATTCTAGGTCATGGGTTGGGTATTTCTCTTCATGTGGTTTGAGTTGCCTGGAAGCATATGCAATCACTTTCCCATTTTGCATTAACACACATCCTAGTCCTTGAGCAGATGCATCAGTATAAACAATATAGTCCTTATCTGGCTCGGGTAGGGCTAAAACTGGGGCTGTCGTCAATCTCGTCTTGAGTTCTTGAAAACTTTTCTCACACTCTTCCGTCCACGTGAACTTCGTTTCTTTCTTCAACAGACTCGTCATCGGCTTCACGATCTTAGAAAATCCTTCAATGAATCTCCGGTAGTATCCTGCCAAACCAAGGAAACTACGGATTTCATGCACTGACGTCGGGGACTTCCAATCCTGCACAGCTTTCACTTTCTCCATATCCACTTGGATGCCTTCGGATGAAACGACATGTCCTAAGAAATTTACTTCTTTCAACCAAAATTCGCACTTACTGAATTTGGCATACAGCTTTTCCGTTCTAAGCGTTTCTAATACGATTCTTAAATGCTCTTCATGCTCAGCTTCACTTCTTGAATACACCAAAATGTCATCTATAAAGACAATCACGAATTTGTCCAAATATTCGTGAAAAACTCGATTCATCATATCCATAAACACTGCCGGGGCATTTGTTAATCCAAATGGCATTACTATGAATTCGTAATGTCCATATCTCGTTCTAAAAGCAGTCTTTGGAATATCTTCTTGCTTGATCTTCAGTTGGTGGTATCCAGACCTTAAGTCAATCTTGGAGAAAACACCGGCTCCTTTTAGCTGGTCAAACAAATCATCTATCCTTGGCAAAGGATATTTATTCTTTAGTGTAATCTTGTTTAACTCTCGGTAGTCTATGCACATCCTCAAACTACCGTCTTTCTTCTTAACGAACAAAATTGGAGCACCCCAAGGCGATACACTTGGTCGAATGTAGCCTAAGTCCAACAATTCTTGCAGTTGGATCTTCAACTCTTGAAGTTCCTTTGGGGCCATTCTATATGGTGCCTTGGATATTGGGGCTGATCCAGGTTCTAAGTCGATTGAAAACTCCAATTGACGATCAGGGGGTAAACCTGGTAACACTTCTGGAAACACATCCTTGAATTTTCTTACGATTGGAACATCATCGATACTCAACTCATGATTCTCGTCCTTATTCAGATAGACTAAGTACGCTTGGGTACCTTTCTTCCGCATTAATTTCTGCGCTTTTATGGCTGAAATTATCGGCACGCTCTTCTTCACTCTCTTTTCCACTCCAAAATCTATGGTTGATTCTTCTCCAGGGGGTTTAAACGATATCTGCCTCAAATCGCATCGAATCATCGCAAAATTCTCGGTTAGCCAATCCATTCCTAGGATTATATCAACGTCTCGCATTTGGATCACATTCAGGGATTTTGCGACTAACTTACGGTTTCCGACTTCAAATTCTATATTCAAGCAAACACACGAAACTAACGCAGACTTTCCTAAAGGGGTTGCGACACTAAGCATCTGATTCGATTCTTCTACTTCTAGTTCTAGGTTCTCTACGTAGATACTAGATATAAACGAATGCGGAGCTCCGGTATTGAACAAAACAATAACAGGTATGTTGTTAAGCTTTCCCATACCTGCCAAATTTCCTTTCTCCTTCTCCTGCGGTTTCTATTCAATCGCGTACGTTCTTTGGAAAAGCGGCGGTTCTTGCTGAGGAGGTTGCTGCCTTGGCTGCGGCGGCTTACGTTGACGTGGAACAAACTTCTGCAGAGGAGCTGCCTCGATAGCTTTCATCTGCGATGGCTGGAATTGGTTTGGTCTTCCACTTCTAAACCCTTGTTGCTTACTTGGGCACTGGTTTGAGAAATGACTAGGTTGACTTACAAACGCCTTGATGCATCTTTCCGCATTTCGCACAGGGAGGGAATCCTAAAGGTCCGATGGGTAGGTTGCCTCGGTTCGTTTGCGGTGCTTTTCCCTTCTGGGGCTGCGGTTGGCTCTTTCCTTGCCACTGCTTCTTGTTTGGTTGGTTTCCACTATTCCACTTTCCTTTCCTCTTTCCGTATTGGCCGAACTGGGGTTGTTGAGCAGACGTGGTCGTGATCATCTGGCTTTGAGGTTGGGGATTCGCTGGGAGTTGCGATCCTTTTTCCAGTTGCATTGCCAACTCCATATCTAAAGCTCGGTTTAAAGCTTTGGCGTACGTCAAACCACTTTGGCTGGCAAGAACCACTCGAATATCTTGCCTAAGTCCTGCTCTAAACAACTCGCACATCTTCTCATCGGTATCGACCAGATCGGGCGCAAATCGGGCTAACTCGCAAAATTCCCGATCGTACTCGGCTACAGATCTTTTTCCCTGCTTCAGATTGGTAAACTCGTTGGATTTCTGCTTACGGTAACTTCTTGGCACGAACTTTTCGTATAAGGCTTCCTTAAACTGATCCCATGACAATTCTTCGCGTTCTTCAGGGGAGTACATCCTCTGTTTTGCTTCCCACCAATAGTCGGCTGTTCCTTTCAGCTGATACGCCATGCATTCCAAACGCTCGCGATCGGAACAACGGAGGAAATGAAAAATTCGCTCTAAAGAACGAATCCAATCTTCAACATCAGCCGGACTGCCTTTACCGTCGAACGTCGGGGGATTTTGTCGGAGAAACAGCTCTTCGACTCGTCTTTCATTTTGAGGGGGCGGAGTAGGGTCACGCTGCCCTTCTGGATTGTCTTCGGGAATCCTGACGTTTCTGCGTCTTGGCGGCATTCTAAAAAATTATAGCAAGGGAAAAACTTTAACCACTCTAGATCTTTAGCTCACAAGGAACCTTTCTCGATTCTGAACACATATCTCTTTTGGGAGGAACACGATTCTCGATCAGTACTTAGAATTATTAATAACAATTTAAAACTTTCTCAAATAATTTATTACTTCAATTTCTCATAAATACATGCATCTCATTCAGTTTCTAGTAATCGTCACATACTCATATCATCATATATTCTTGAAACAATCAATCATAATCACAGAGCAAATATCACCACTTCATACTCATATACTCAATTTAATTTGATAACTCAGAAAATTTAATTTCAATTCAAAGAACTTAATGTTTCAACTTCCAATTGCTTAACAGCGGCCTTCTCGAGGACTTATAATAATTAGGGAATTTACTTGAAAAATTTTCCCTTTTTCCTAATCAAATTATGATAGTCTTCATCACAGGTTACAACATAACTGAAAGAAAAATAAAAGAGTTCAACTCTCAACACACTCGAATTAAAAACGATTGAATTCAACAACTTTCTTTGAACACTCCTACACACAGGAGTCGTCTTCACTTGGTCCGTTATCATCATACTGCTCCGCTTCGGGATCCACTCCGTAGTGCTCTATAGTCTCCTCATCTTCTTCAGGGTCCTCTTCCTCATCATCTTCTTCTTCATGCATTTGACCTTCAAACCGCTCATCATCTTCCTCGACATTATCATCCTCTATGGCGAAACACTCGCGCTCAGCTTCTCTCAAAGCTTCTTCGCAATCTTCCAAGGTATAATTCATCGCAGCTAGCTCGGATTCGACCCAAGGCGGGGTATTGGGATTCTCTTCTTGGTGACGGTGGAGAGCTACATCGGTGGAGACGCCAATCTGAGAGTCATGCTCGTCTTCTGGCCTTGATGGAGAGATAGGTGTATGAGCAAAAGAGGTAGGAAAAACATTGTTAGGTAGAGTCTGAAGATATCCGGTTCCTACAGTCGCTGCATCAACGGTTTCACTTCCATTCGCTTTGTCGTCGCTTGAGCGGGCTTGACTAGAGGATTCTGCTCTAGGATGGCTTAAAAAGGTTGCTTGCGGATGATTCAAATAAGCAGCTATTTGGTCCTCATTTGAAGAAGAATTTCCATTACATCCACTCGGGTGCAATGTTGATAAGTCAGAAAACAAAAGAATCAAGAAAATTAAGTTAAAAGCACACCACTTACAAATGGATAATCTGCGAGGGGATTCTGAGGTTGAAGATTAGTTTGTGGCGGCGAATTGATGTGGAGAGAAACAGTTCCACTTGGAGGAATTGGTGAAGGATTACGAACAAAGTCATTCAATAAACTTGGAGTATCATCTTCATAAGGTTCGGGCGGAGGAGCGCCATAAGACATAAAACAAGCTGAAATCGCAGAGATAAAAGCATTCACGTCGCCGTATAGGGTTCGGTCGAAATAACGGTAGCCTAGAAAACGAGGGACAAGAGATGCTGCCCAGTCCTTCCATTCTTGTGGTAGAGCTTGAATCGGGTGCGTCATGCTTTCTAACGGTCCTACGTCCATATACTGGACTTTTCCCCAAATCGTATGGTATCGTGCTAAGAATTCTGCTAAAGACTCATTGTTTTCTATTCTCGCGTATAAGTACTCCTGCATCCAATCAACGTTGTCCATCTTATACGAATTTTAAACGCATAAGCACACTTACAATTTAGCGAACATATTACGAATTCTACTACATACTCATTTCTGCGTTCTAAAGAGGGATTTTTGGGTAATTCCATATCACGTAACCAATCGCACACACGCCTTATTCTTTCCGATCTTTTCACACGCACTCGCAAAGGGGAGGACATTCTAAAGCAATCTAGTTATTAATCAACTTAGCAAATTCATCTTAAAACATCACAATTCAATAAATAAATTTAAAGAAATTCTCAACATTTAATAACTCAAACATCATTTTATCTTGAAAAGAAAACTTTTAGGAAAATAAGACATACCTGGTTGCCGGATGAGATGGAGGATAACTTGGTGTGGTTTACTGACTCAAATAAGTCTAGGAATTAAATCTAGACTCAACTTATCAAAGAATAACAGACTTTAGAACAAATAAAAGCCTTGCTCTGATACCAACCTGTCACGCCCCGACTCTCGAGGTGCGACTTACGAACAACAACAAACTTAAACAACTAACAACTAACTCAAATAAGGGAACATGCTCGGGGAAAACAAAGATGGAATATAAGGCAATCGAATTTGATTTTCAAAAGCATAATGAAATAATAACCAAGCATCTTAACTTCACCTACAACAGGAATTCAAACAAGTAATTCATGCTGATGGGAAGGGAATTCCAACAAAAAGAGAAAGCATACGAATATATATCAAGTTAAAGGATCATGTTCAACAACAATTCAAATCACGAGCCCATCGCTCGGAATTACAAGTTAAAGGGTTACGAATTCAACAAGTATTCAAAGTCTTCGAGCACAACGCTCGGAATAAAAAACATGAGTATTAGAGTACTAGCATCAACAGACATTAATTCAAAAGGATTGCAGCGGAAACTTGCATCAATACCCAACACTTGCACGTATGAAGACGTACAAATGCCAGTCTGAAATTCAACTAAACTCAACCAACAAAACGAAACCACACCACCAAGTATCCATGCCATCGCCATCCAGTCAACTTGCATGTTTAGAAACACACGCAAGGCTGAGTACTTCGTACTCAGTGAACACAAGCCAAAACATTTGAATAAAGATGCTTCTTAAAGCTATAATAATTGAACTTGCCTTGCTAAACATCACAAGTATATAAGCAGTTTTAAAAACAGTTTACTTGTGTATGTCAAAACGTTTTTCTTTTAAAACAGACTGCGCAGTCAAATATCATATAATATAACAGTATGTATCATCTATCACAAACAATCTCACTATGCCGAGAAGTAGGCCTCCTTCTCGAGCACTGTGACTGGCCTAACCGAAGCAAGGCTCAAAATCACCTCAACATATACCACACGTGGGTTCCTGCCTTTCACAGGATAATACATCTCATATAAATAGATGATAACACATACCAACTTCAATAAAAATGGCAAGTCAATCACATTTGAAATCATATCATAAAACTCAATAGCATAACTAATTTTCATCGATAGTTTTGGTTCAGAAAAGCCCACCTGACTTCCGAAGAACTAGCTAGGTGGTCTAGGGCTATTTGTCCTCGCTTAATGATCCGTTCGGCTCGATCCTTCACAGTTCGACATCGATAGGAAAAATAAGATATATGAAAGACGGACACAAAGGCGTTGGACTTTAACTGACGGACTTCTATTTGAGTCGTCTCTCTCTTTGCTCTAACTTTTCTAAAGGATCTCGCGTTCTCGTCTTTAAATTATTAACTCTATTTGAATTGGTTAACTTTACTACTCAACATCGTATACTTTTCTCGTTCTACTTAATAACGTCATTGTTACAATCTATTACTCGAGCTTCCTTTCAAAGACTTTAATTTATTCTCAGTTTAACAACCAATCATCTTGCATACAATAGTTCAATCATCTTTCACATTATAACTACTATCGAGCATTTAAACACTTATTCAAACATATAATGAATTCATATAAATCGAGCATACTTCAAGACACATTAACAATCATTTAATTTAGACTTTAAAATCTAACTCGATTATGCATTTCTTTTTATGAAGGCTCAAACTATTTATTCTATCTTTCTTACTTATAGACAACACTTCATTTTACATCCGTTATCTTATAAGGTATTTTATAACCTTCATTCAATTAGTAAAAATTCTCTTTAATTATTATTAACTTTTATAAAATTAGAATTTTCTTATTCATCTTTAATTCGATCCTCATTCGTATCTCGACTATTGTTCCTCTAATTATTATCTCGGTTTATCTTTTTATTTGCTTGGTTGTAAATAACGTACTCAATTAATTATTTAATTAATCTTCTTTCAACTTATTATTCGACATCTTATTTTATCCTTACTTTCTTGATTAACTTATACGAGTATCTATCTTAACTCGTCTAGCATCTTTTCTTTACTCGATTAAAACTTATTTTTATTTCTTTTCGATCTATTTTTCTTAAACTCGGTTTTTCTCTATTTTTGCTTATTTCTTTAATAATTTCTTCTTTATTTGTTTTAAACCTTTAAGCTATTTCTTACTTAATAATTTCTTTATCTTTTGATTAACATTTTTATGAATTAGCTCACTTTATTAGTTACATTATAAAAGATCTTTTTGTTGTAGTTTTAGTAACAATTTCAAGTCTTTAAATTTTAATACAAGACATTTAATTAATATGTCTTTTTATACATCTTTCATCTTTTATTTAATTAAATTGCTTTTCAACTTTAAATCTTTTTATCAAAACTTCTATCTTCATTCCATATTTAAACTAACATTAATATATACATTGAAATACTTAAACATCCAATCTTTTTATTATTTTTACAATTAATTTCTTTCAAAACTTCAACATGCAAACTTATTTTCTTAATTTAAATACATGCATGATTATACCAACATAACATACAATCATTCCATTGATCAAAACATCACTCAATTCATCAACAAAATCAACAAAATAAAACCTCTATTTTCTTGAAAACTCACGGCACACACATGCATATTTTGTGCATTTTATTTCTCAATTTTTCATGTATAAAATCTCATTCTCAACATGATAAAAATAACAAATCAAGCATCAAAATAATGATAACTCAAAGAATTCATATTTCTCTTATTTTTACTAATTTTTCGGCATTTATCAAATTTTTAGGGTTTTAGTTTCTTTTTCTTCTTTTAATTCATCGATTAAACTTAATATTCGATTCTTCTAACGAATTCTTCTCACTCGATTATCACATGCATATCCTAAGTTTGCCTAAACATAATTTAAATAACATGCATGCATAGTTCTTTCTTTTAGGACTTAGAGACATACATATTTACAACTAATCAAATGAATTTCATACTTAATTTAAATGGAATCCTTCTCCTTAGCTCTTGGAATTGAAATGGATGGAATGTGAAGCTTCAAAGCTTGGACTTGAAAGGAAAAGGAAGTCTTCTTGAATCCTCAAAGAAAAAGAAGAACATGGAATTAACCATCCATTCCTTTTAGAGTTTAAGAATTAAAAGGAAGAAAGTGTTGGTTTTAACTTCAAGAACTTGAAAAATGTTTACCTTTTCTTGAGAATATGGATGAAATGAATGGAGATTGATATTTTCTACTTCATTTCCATGGATGGAGAGCTTGAATACATGGTTGCATGTAAGAAATATTCAAGAGAGGTATGAGAGAGAGAGATTGCCGAGAGAGAGTAGAGAGTTTGGAGAGTTTGAGAGTTTCTTTTCTTTCTTGCTTGGAGAGAGGGAGAGATCGAATGAGAGAGAGAGAGTGATGGAGTGAATGAGGTCTTTCTCCCTTGTCTTAGATGAATGCATGTGAAATCCAACAAAGGGAATAAAGTGTACTTGTTGGAAGTTGTATTAAGACATGACTAGATAGGTTGATGTGATGTTAATTTGCATGCATACTTTAATTCACAATTTACTAAATATGTTGGTCATTCCTAGAGTGTAGGCATGATGACATCTAAGTATAGGTTATAGGTAGTGTGAGGTGGCGTGAGAGAGTGAGAGGTGGATGACACGTGTCGTCGTCGTGTCGTTACGGGTGTTAATTACCCGGTCGTAAAGGTTTTCCGGATAAAACGATTCGTATTAATTCCTTTTTGTGCTATTAACGGGTCTAACCTCTTCTCGTCTCACTTCCAACACTAAGCATTTCAACCCTATTTCACGTCTCAATTTAAAAGATTGAAGGTTTCGATCATTTTAGTCCTTTAAAATTTTAAAAGAATTTAATCAGCTTATTAATCCGTTTATTAATCCTTTTAAAGATTAACTCCTCATTTCTCTTCTCAATTCTCGGATAAGTTCTTACCCTATCTCAGTGATCTTAAAAGAAATTCTAAGTTCGAAGGTTCTAATTCAATTCTATTCTAGGTACATCGGCGTAAACATATTTCTCGGCGATTAATGTTATGTTATCTCAATCAAACAAACTTCTCGGGATTTTTCCGGAATTTAATCTCATACTCATTTTTATATAAACAAATCAACAAGCATGTCACATCATCATCATCTCAGATAAATAGAACAGATAAATTCACACAAGATTCACAAGGCAATTTAAACGTTTTATTCAATTCTCTTCGATTAGAAAAGAAAAATTTTTACTCCTAAAATCTCATCTTTTAACTCACTCGGTTAATTAGACGCTCTCTAAAGGTATAAAAACTCGGGGTATCACAAGTGTTTTTTCTGACCTATTGGAGAATTGCATTGAAGTCTTCATGGATGACTTCACGGTATATGGAGACTCGTTTGACACATGCCTCGATCATTTAGAGCTTGTGCTAAAAAGGTGTGTGGAGAAAAGTTTGGTGCTTAACTATGAGAAATGCAATTTTATGGTAAAGGAAGAAATAGTGCTGGGACATGTCATTTCCGAAAGAGGGATCAAAGTAGTTAAGGTAAAGATCGATTCTATTGCCAAACTGCCATACCCAACTATGGTCAAGCATATACGGGCGTTCCTCGGTCATTCTGGGTTTTACCGACGTTTCATCAAGGACGTTGCAAAAATTGCTCAACCCATGACCAGACTGTTTCAACAAGATGTTCAGTTTGACTTAGACGACGATTGCAAAGAAGCATTTCTCGATTTAAGGAGCAGACTTGTGTTAGCCCCCATTATACAGCCTCCAGATTGGGAGCTACCATTCGAGATTATGTGTGATGCCAGTAATCATGCGGTTGGAGCTGTACTAGGACAGAAAAATGGGAATGAGAGCTACGTTATTTACTACATTTCAAAGACCCTTAATCCCGCTCAGTACAACTATACCACGACTGAAAAGGAGTTGTTGGCAGTGGTATTTGCAATAGAAAAATTCAGATCTTATCTCTTGGGTACTAAAGCAATCATCTACACCGATCATGCGGCCTTGAAATACTTGATGGCTAAAAAGGAGTCAAAGCTATGACTCATTCGATGGATATTGTTACTCCAAGAGTTCGACATCGAGATTAGGGATAAGAAAGGAGCTGCCAATCTGGTAGCTGATCATTTGAGTAGGCTACAAATGGGAAAAGATAACGGTGAGCCCATAATTGATACCTTTCCTGATGAGAAACTATATGCGGTATATGCCAATATGGAGAAGGAGTCTCTGTATGCCTTTACCGATAAGGAACCTTGGTACACTAACATAGTGAACTACTTGATCACAAAGGAAGTTACATCAAGGAAAATAAAGTTTGAAAAGCAGAAATTAGTTGCGCAAGCTCGTTCTTATTTTCAGGAAGCACCACATTTGTGGAAAGTTGGAGTAGATCAAGGCATACGGAGGTGTGTTCCTGAGAGTGAGCATACTCAGATATTGGATATATGTCATGGGACTACATGCAGTGGACACTTTGAAGGAAAACGAACAGCATAAAGGATATTGGAAAGTGGGTTCTACTAGCCTTCAGTATTCGTTGATGCAAGGAAATGGGTATAGAGTTGCCCGAAGTGTCAGTTGGTTAGAGGCATTACCGCCAGAGAGGAGATGTCCCAAATGCCTATTATGCATGTGGAAATTTTCGATGTATGAGGGATAGACTTCATGGGACTATTCCCCAAGTCTGGAAATTATGAGTATATCTTAGTGGTAGTCGACTACGTTTCTAAGTGGTTTGAAGTGAAGGCAACATCGAACAATGATGTTCATACCATGGCAAAAATTTTGAAGGAACAAGTGTTAATAGATTTGGGGTTCCAAAAATCGTCATCAGTGACTAGGGATCCCACTTCTGTAATGCCACCATCAGAGCACTCACGAAAAGAATGGGGGTGAAGCATAAAGTGACAATCGCATACCACCCCCAAGCAAATGGGCAGGCTAAAATTTCGAACAGGGAAATCAAGGGCATACTGGAGAAGGTGGTCCATCCAAATTGGAAAGATTGGAGTAATCATTTAGGGTACCCGTTATGGGCATACCGTACTGCCTACAAAACTCCAATTGGGATGTCTCCCTTCAGGCTTGTATTTGGAAAAAGATGTCATCTACCTGTGGAGACAGAACACAAAGCATACTGGCCCATCAAAAAAATCAATCTCAGTATGACCTTGGCCAGAGAAAAAAAGAAATTACAGATGAGTGAGTTAAAGGAGCTCCGGTTAGAGGCATATGATAATGTTGTCCTCTATAAGGAGAGAACCAGAAGAATCCATGATGGAAAAATTAGGAAGAAGGAGTTCTGGGTAGGACAAAAGGTCTTGTTGTTCAACTCGTGCTTCAAAATGATGAGTGGAAAGCTCAGATCTAAATGGGGAGGGCCATACGTGATTAAGGAAATATTTCCCAATGGTAGCATCGAAATAAGGTCACTGGTATGACCATTACTGCTTTAAATTTTTGTTTATTTTATTTTTTAGTATTTTTTGTGTCTTGGATGACTAACCTTGCAGATGGGATGAGCTAGATTCTATGCATCAGAGATCAAACACTTTGCAAAGCAAAATGTGTAGGTGGGGCTGGTGGAGACACTACAAGGTGGTTAAGGGATTACCGCATCAGCAGTATGACATGTAGTCAGGGTCTGCCCTAACTGGCGAGGCCTCTGCATTTTGAAGCAGCGGAAAATTCATTCGCCCACTCTCCGTCACTCAATAATTGCTACGTATGATTTCTACTCCATACCAAAGCCAGAGCACACATTGTTGGACATTTGGGGTGCATTCCATCAAGAGAAGAGTCAATCTCTTAGTATCGAGTCCTCACACTCCATGAATAAGTTTTCTCCCCCTTTTAAAGGTCTTTGTTTTTCTTTTGAGTCTTGAATTTGGAGTTAATCTGCACCTGTTGTTGGTATTGGTGATTCATGCATGCTGTTGGGTTTGACTGGTTTGTTGGTATGATGAGCATTATCACATGATAGCAGTAGAGAGCATACTGAATAATCCATACCTGTGAGATTTGAGCCAATTTGAATTTATTTTCTTGTGTGACTATGCTGCTTAGTAACCCTAGAACTTGATTGTGGATTCTAGCTGGTTGGTGTAGTTTATATGATTCGGGTAATTTCTTCTATTTAGAGCCCCAGATTTATTTCCTTGAGTTGAAATGATAAATCCTTGTTAACCACTTTGAACTGAATGAATTCTTTTATAAGCCTTTGCTTCAGAATTGATTAAAAGTGTGACTCCCACATTGTACGGAGGATAAAGGGTAGCTCATTGCTTAAGATAGAAAAACATAAATTGAAAAGAGAGTCTGGATTCAGAAAAGATAAGATGAATTTGCTTAATCGAAGAAGTAAAAAATAAACCCTACCGAAAAGAAAGAAAAGGTGAAGTGGGAGTGTTAGTACTAAAAAAGATAGGTCGGTATGACCTGAATCAAGTTTTAAACTACTTATCCAGAAATCCGTACCTCTGCTCCATATACCCCACCACAACCTAACACAGACCCTTTGATCAATAGCACCAATTAAACATTTGCTATGAATCCATGAACAAGCCTATAGGAAAGCTAAGGCAACACAGAATGAGAGTAAACACTTAGCCATACACTTGAGTGTGTGAGAGAAACTACTAATCTCTTCATTTGATTTATTTGCTCAATGGTTTGTGGTATGACATAACGGTTGATGCATGCATGTATGAACCGATCTGATAATTATGCAGTTTCGTGTCTTTAGTCTTTATTTCTTTTCTTTCTTCTATTTTCGTCAGTGACTTTTGTGAATCCACCTGCATACTTGAGGGCAAGTATGGTGTAAGTGTGTAGGTGTGATGCGTCTTCGACTTTTGGGTTTTTTGGCCAAGTTTTTCTTTTCTTTTGTGTCTGTATAAGTCGTATAGGGGAGAAAACAGATATTCTATAGGAGGAAACTTGGAAATGGGCATGTGGACGAAATATGATCGGAATGGGCATTACCGAGAGAAATCAGCCCCGTTGTCAGATAATGATTCCCCCAGGAAGAGAACTCAATGATGGACCACTCACAATATCTCGGAGTAGTGACGATCCCTGGAGAATTCCACTTGGTGTGAGGCTAACCGAAGGATGCAGTCAGTACGACCATGATCGACAGCAGTAGTCAGTAACCAGAACTAAATATGGAAATACGCGTGGGTACCAGGAAAGGAAAGTCCTACCAGGCGGGATATCAATCAGATACGAGGATAAGACCAGAGATTGGAGAGAATCAAATCGTATCAAATCATATCTTCATATCTAGCAGATCAAGAGCTAAAAAAGGGATATAAACCCTAGGCGAGAGAAGATTGACGGCTGCAGCTAGGGTTTTGAATTTGATATTTTATACACTATCTCTATTTAAAGTCCAACAAGTGTGGATGGCGGGGACACACTTATCACCCCCTCAAGATACAAATTTCGTTCTCAGCATTTTTCTTTACATTCACATTATAAACAGTTTACGGTTTTCGTTTTCATTCCGTTGTTAAGAACAAATTCAGGGCGGTTGGCCTTAGGTACTTTTTATTCTAAGTATTTCGTATTTTCTTTCATTGATGTGTTTATTTATATGTATGAATATGTCTTTCAATATGTGTGAGTAATTCTCCTGGTGAGATTTGGGAGGGGGAAGTGATTAATTGTTGATATGTGAGTTATTTGTGAGGCACTTGCGCGCTCGGTTGAGTTCAGCAGTTCCGGAAAGGTCTGAGCAGAAATCGTGAACAGTTCGGACCTAGTGGGTGATCTCCGCTCGGTAAGGGTTGTACCACGTCAAGCAAAGGTCAAGGCATGTAGACAATAATGTTCAGTATGCCTGTGACCGAGTAGCTGAGCAGCGCCTTCAAGGGCGTTGTAGATCTGGATTGCAAGGAACGGGCAAGGAGATACTGTGTCCTTCTTTGGTCTTGGGCTTCTCTAATTGCTATCCTCAACTGTGACGAGGTATAAAGCCATGGTTATCGACCAACGGACTCACCTCACGCATGTAGACATATCGATGACGGTTGGACGCGTTACCGGAAATGTATATTCCACGAGTTATGTCTGCTCTGTAGGTGCGGAGCCGAGGAACTTGGAAGAGAAGGTTGGTGAGGGTCATACTTGGAGGGATCGGGTATGACTACTATCTAAGGAGAAGTGAAGCACGGCCTTGTGATCGGGGTGAGGCCACGGCATTGTGACTGTGATGAAGCGTGACCTTCAAACCAAGTGACTACAAGGGACTCAACCATCCTAAGTGTGTAATATAATCTCTTGAAACGCCCCAATGTCTTTGGGCCACGCCTTGAGGTTATATGAAGCATGGACGGATCTTTAGTGATCAATAGTGATCATGACCTAACTCAAATTTTACCCATTTTATATTTGATTTCCTTTAAGTTATTTGTGCAGTTAACAGGATTGGATCGTGACAACCAAACTTGTGCACCTGAAGAGTAAAGTAGTTCCTCACTCTCCGTGGGATCGACCCTATCTTACGACTAAGACTAACCAATCCGGTTGTGGGTATAGGAGCGTGTATTGTTCGTCTGCGGCATACACAAGTATTTTGATCGTACCATATGACGGGTGCTGCTGTAGAAATTTCAGTTCTTAAGTAGCAGATAAAGGACCTCCAAAAGAAGATCTCCTCGCCCAAGAAATCACCCCAGAAACCTGTCAAGACGACTGATAATCGGTCCCCTTTCTCCAAAGATATCAGGGATGATCAACTTCCTTCAAATTTTAAGACGTTGGCATTAGAGTATGATGACTCTACGGATCTGCATGAGCATATAATGAGATTTGATAATGGAGCAATGCTTAACCAGTACACTGAAGGGGTGAAATGCAGAGTTTTCCTCACAACTCCATCGAGGATAGCTCAACAGTGGTTTTCTCAGTTACCACCTAATAGCATAAGCTCATTCCATGAGTTCAAGTCTATGTTCTTGCACCAATTTTCTAGTGCAAGGAGACATGTTAAAACATCCTCTTCGCTCATGGCTCTGAGGCAGGGGCCAATATGTGGGACGTTTCAATGCTGAAGCATTGCAAGTGCCTTTGGCTTCTGATAATGTGAAGGTGCAGGCACCGATTCAAGGATTAGATCCAGGGCTATTCTTCAACTCTTTAAACAAGAGACCTCCTGTGTGCTTTGAGGAATTGTTACAGAGAGCTGACAAATATGTCAATCTGGAGGAAGCTCAGGAAGCAAGGAGAGCTAAGGAGGAATCTCCAAAGCTTAAGAAGGAGACCTCAGAAAGGAGGTCATCTTCAGGAGTGAAAAGTGATCGAGATAAAGAGGGATCTAAACCCAAGGGAACTCCCAAGAGATTTAATAAGTATACACCTCTTAATGCATCCTTGGTTGAGATCATGGACGAAGCTGCCAAGTCCCCTCACTTCAGGTTTCCGAGTACATATAAGGAAGCTCCTCACAACCCAAGATCTAAATTGTACAGCAAGTATCATAATGACTATGGTCATGACACGAATTCATATAGACACTTGAAAGATGCCATCAAACAGCTGTTGAAGAAAGATGATCCATTGCTCCAATTTGTCAAGAAAGAAAGGGAGAAGAATTATAAACAAAAGGAGCCAAAACCGAAAAAACTCGAGCAAAGGGAGGGGACTTCCCCAGGAGAGAGGATTCTCCGCAGAAGAGGGGAAATATCAACATGATTATAGGAGGTAATGTCATGGGAGACTCGAGTAGAGCTCGCAAGGCCCATGTGAGAGCTGCCAAAGCTTGCATAAGCAAAGAAGTGCAAGAGTTAGCAGGGGCAATAGGCATGGAAATCAATATTGTTGATTCTTTTCCAGGGGAAGAGGTCAGCAAGAAAATATGTGTCACTTTTGGACCCAATGATGTGGTCAGCTTGGAGCCTCATAGTGATGCACTGGTCATTAGTGCAGAAATAGCTAATTGGAGAGTAGCTAGAATCTTTGTAGATACAGACAGTGTAACTAATGTACTCTTTTGGGTTTGTTTTAAGAAGATGCAGATCAATGCAGAGCTGACCCAAGTAAAAACTGCTTTGTATGATTTTGCTGGGGGAAAAATTCAGCCCAATGGAGAGGTAGCTCTCCAAGTCACCCTAGGTAGTGGTGAAGCGTCGAATACACGAATGGTGAAATTCTTAGTGGTGGACACACCATCAGCATTAAATATCATTTTGGGGAGGCCTGCTTTGAATGATTTCAAAGTGGTGGTCTCAATTTACCATATGAAAATGAAGTTTCCAGCACAACGGGAAGGACTTGTAAGAGAGGCCGTAGGAGACCAAGAAGTATGAAATGACTCATATGTGAAATCTATCAAGCAGGCCAATCAAGGTGCCAAGAAAACTCAAGTGACAGATCACCTCCCTTAAAGTAAAACAGGGGACGTGGAGGACATGGAAGAGCATATGAGACCTCGCATGCAACCTGTGGTAGAAGAGTTAATGATGGCAGAACTTTATCCTGGAAAGACGGGATTATCCACGAAGATGGGCAAGTCAATGACTCGTGAGCAACAAGAAGCTATAATAGAGTGTTTAAGGAAAAATGCTGACTTATTCGCATTTTGTCTTGAAGATATGGTAGGAATAGACCCGAGCATAACTGTGCACCATATGAATGTGGATCCTAAGGCAAAGCCGGTGAAATAGAAGAAGAGGTCGTTTGGGCCTAAAAAGAAAAAAATTCATAAAAGAAGAAATTAGACGACTTCTGGATGCAGGGCATATTTTAAGGATACAATACTCTGAATGGCTGTTGAACGCAGTGATGGTCGCAAAAAGTAATGGTAGCTAGAGGATGTGTATTGATTTCAGAGACCTCAATAAAGCGTGCCCGAAGGACCATTACCCTCTGCCATGTATTGACCAGTTAGTAGATTCTATGTCGGGATGCGAGTTGCTATCTATGCTAGATGCATATCAAGGGTATCATCAGATACAGCTCTTGCTAGAAGATGTAGTGAAAACAACTTTTGTAACTCTATGTGGAACCTTCGCGTATGTAAGAATGCCTGTCGGTCTGAAAATCAAATAGGGCGAATTTTAGAAGTCTATGTGGATGATATCTTGGTCAAAAGCTTGAAAGCTGAACATCATTCTAGAGACCTGAAGGAAGTAATAACAGTCATTAGAAAATATAATCTTCGCTTGAATCCAGCCAAGTGCACGTTTGGAGTGAGGTTTGGAAAATTCTTGGGCTACATGGTGACTCGAAGAGGCATAGAGGTAAATCAGGCCAAGGTGAAGGCAGTGCTAGAGATGGCAGCTCCTATTAATATTAAAAAGTTGCATTGCCAACTCCATGTCTAGGGCTCGGTTCAAAGCTTCAGCATAAGTCAAACCACTCTGACTAGCAAGAACTACTCGGATATCCTGCCTCAGTTCTACTCAAAACAACTCACACATTTTCTCATCAGTATCTACCATGTCAGGCGCAAAACATGCTAATTCACAGAACTCTCGATCATACTCGGCCACAGACTTCTTTCCCTGCTTCAGTTTGGCGAATTCGTTTGATTTCTGCTTGCGATAACTCCTCGGCACATACTTTTCATACAAAGCTTCCTTAAACTGATCCCACGTCAAGTTCTCGCGCTCTTCGGGTGTATACATTCTTTGCTTCGCCTCACACCAGTAGTCGGCAGTTCCTTTCAGTTGATACGTCATACACTCCAGACGTTCACGATCGGAGCAACGAAAAAAACGGAAAATTCGCTCAAGAGAACGAATCCAGTCCTCAGCATCAGCTGGACTGCCCTTACCATCGAAGGTTGGGGGATTTTAACGAAGAAAAAGCTCTTCGACTCGTCTCTCATTCGGAGGGGGTGGAGTAGGGTCATGCTGTCCCTCAGGGTTATCTTCAGGGTTTCTGACATTTCTACGTCTTGGCGGCATTCTAAAAATTACAACATTAAAATTTGAGCCACTCCAATTCTTTAGTTCACTAGGAACCTTTCTCGATTCTGAAAACATTTCTCTTTTTGGGAGGAATACGATTCTTGATCGGTACTTAAATAATTAAAAAGCAAATCAATGATCTTTTCAAATAACTTCATTATTTCAAATTTTTATATATACATACATCTCATTCAAATTCCAATAACCATCAAACATTCATATCATCATCACATATTTTCAAAACAATCATTGTTCTCAAACAATCAATCGCAATCATAGAATAAAACATCATTACTTTTATATTCACTTACTCAATTCAAATTAATAACTCAAGAGACTCATAATTAATTTTTAATAGCCTAACGGCTCATTTTTATATCGCCCGACGGCGGCCTCTTCGGAAGACATATAAATAATAGGGATTCAATTTGAAAATTTCCCTTTCCTCTACTCAAATTAAGCAAGTTCTCAAATCATAAATTACATTACTACTGAAAAATTAAAAGAGTTCGTCTCTCAAACACACACGATAAAATATTTAAATTTCCACGGCTTTCTTGAATCACTTCTACATGCAGAAATCGTCTTCACTCGGCCCATTATCATCATATTGCTCCGCGTCGGAGTCTACTTCAAAGTGCTCTATGGGATCTTCCTCCTCCTCAGGGTCCTCTTCCTCTTCTTCCTCTTCTTCCAGCATGTGGTCTACAAACTGTTCATGTTCCTCGATGTTGTCATCCTCAATGGCGAAACACTCGCGTTCAGCTTCCCTCAAAGCTTCTTCACAATCTTCCAAAGTGTAGTTCAGCGCGGCTAGCTCAGATTCAACCCAGGGCGGGGTGTTAGGGTTTTCTTCTTGACGAAGGTAAGAAGCTACATCAGCTGAGGTACCGAATTGGGAGTTGTGCTCGTCTTCTGGCCTTGCTAGGGAGGTAGATGCACAAGCAAAATGGGCAGGAAAGACATTGCTAGGTAAGGCTTGGAGATATCCTTTTCCTACTGTTGTGGCATCAGTTGGCTCATTTTCGTTCTCGTTGCCGTTGCTTGAACGGGCTGGCCTAGAAGATTCCGCTTCGAGATGAATTGAAAAAGTTGCTTGGCGACGATGCATATAAGCGGCAAACTTATCTTCATTCGATGACGGATTTCCATTGCATCCGCTCGGCTGCAATGTTGGCACTTTAGACAAAGCAAAGGGATCAAAAGATTGAATTGAAAGCACACCACTTACAAATGAATAATCTGAGTGGGAATTTCGAGGTTCAAGCACAGTTCGTGGCGGCGAATTAATTTGAAGGAAGACGGGGTCATCTTGAGGAATTGGTGGAGGAGCACGGACAATTTCATTTAGCAAGCCTGGAGAGTCATCATCGTACGGTTCTGGTGGAGGAGCACCATAGGTCATGAAATGGGTTGAAATAGTGGAGATAAACGCATTCACATCGCCGTACAAGGTTCGATCGAAGTAGCGATAACCTAAGAATCGAGGAACAAGGGATGTTGTCCAATCTTTCCATTCCTGAGGTAGAGCTTGGATTAGATGCGTCATGCCTTCCAGCGGTCCTATGTCCATGTACAGGACCTTTCCCCATATCGTATGATAACGCGCTAGAAATTCCGCTATTGACTTAGTACTCATCTTTCTTACGTGCAAGTACTCCTGCATCCAGTCGTTATCATCCATCCTATACTAATTTTTTAAACGCATAAGTACACTTAAACAATTAATCGAGCATACTAGAATTTCCACCACATACTCATTTTTGCATTCCAAAGGGGGATTTTCGTTCATGGATTCGGGCAATTCCAAATCACGTAACCATTTGCACACGTGTTTCATCCTTTCTGATTTTTCCACACGAACACGCATTGGGGAGGACATTCTAAAGCAATCTAGTTATCATTCAACTTAACAATTTCATCTCTAAACATCACAACTCAAAAATAATTCTCAATATCTTGATAATTCAAACATTGCTTTAGCTTGAAAAACTTAAAAAAAAAAAAAAAAGACATACCTGGTTGCCGGATGAGATGGAGGATAGCTTGGTGTGGTTTACTGACTCAAATAAGTCTAGGAATTAAATCTAGACTCGACTCATCAAAGAATATTAGACTTCAGAGCAATCAAAGCCTTGCTCTGATACCAACCTGTCACACCCCGACTCTCGAGGTGCAACTTACGAACAACAACACAACCTAATTAACTAACCATCAACTCAAATACGGGGAACATGCTCGGGGAAAACATTAATGAAAGCAACAGCACTCGAATAAGACTATCAAAGACATAAAGAAGAAATAACCGAGCATTTCAAAATCACATACCAACAAGGATATAATAAGTATTTCAAGTCAAGAGATTAAGAATTCAACAAACATTTAAACCATCGAGTACATCGCTCGGAATAGAAAACAACAAGTATGTCACAGCCCCAAATCCCGAGGGACGGCAGAAGCCGGGGTGCGACTGGGGTTGGATTAAAGAAGCGGGGAAGAAGGGGACTAACTGAACTAAACATACATAGGAGACATCATACATTCTATGAACATGACTTTATTTACAAAAAGAAGAGTTAATCTCAAGGATTACTCGACGAAGTTCCCAAAAAGGTAAACTATGTTATATTACAGAACTTATACCACAGTGTTTTACTAATATACATAACATCATAAGTTTAGAGTTTTGCAGCGGAAATGTGATTCATACTAACTAAAGTCTACCTAAGACAACTTAATTCAAGCCTCGCCGCTTCCATCGCTTCAACCGGAACATTTAGAAAACATATGCAGGGCTAAGTACAAAAGTACTTAGTGGGCACATTGCCGAAAACATAATCATAATTAAAGAAAATCAGGCATTTCATAATTGTAGCACATCGGGGTTTTATTGAAAGGGACCAGTGTCTACTAAACATTTTCTGACTCATTTACATAAATTAGCTTGTACAAGCATTTTTCTAATATGTTACGTTCAAATCTTGACCAATTCCTCATTCACCGTAGCTGGTTACCCCTCAACAAGCTACCACATACACCACAGGTTACAAAGTGCACTAACTCTAGAAAGCACTTAATAGCTAACTCAGAGCCGATCGATAGTTAACATCCTAGCGGTTAACTCATAAATCTGGGAAACACGAATGTTAACTAAGATAGGTACAAGAGAACTCACATAAAATATTTAAACAGTTTATGCCATGATTATCACTTTGAAAACACGTTTATCAAAGCGATAAAGAATTACTTTCGAGTTGTGGAAAAACCCACATTTTATTTGTTATAGAATAAAAGCCCACCTTTATACTTTACAGAACTTATTACTCGTACTTTCATCTTCTAGTCTTCCGTCCTTTCCTTACTGCTGACTTCCTCCTTCATTGTACATAATTCAATATTTTAATAAATCGGTCGAAAAAGATTAAAGAGAACGGAGATTGGAATTAGGTTTTAGTTTCCGTCTTTTTAGTTCTTTAGGCATTTGCACGTTATTAGATTCTTTTTGATTAAACGGGAACGAGACTTGAACAAATCTCGTTTAGAACTCGAAAGGTTCCTTACTCGACTCTTAGGTCAGTAGAAAAGATAGTCGATAACTCATTACGACTTAAATGATCAAAAGAAACTAAGTTGAGAAGAAAACAACTTAGGAAATTTGGTTTTAGAAGTTCACTGCACAGAACAGGAGTTCTGGAGGCTGCCCAGAAGAGAGAATCCCAAAACAGGGGATGTGCTCTGTACCGAATGAAAACCTTGGATGTCTAGTTTACTCTCCAATTTATGGATCTCAAATCTGATAAGCGAGCTAAGAGATATTACAGTTTCCGGAAAGTGTCGCAAAACTGCCGAAGTTAACCCTAAAAGTTCGATAGAATTGACGTACGGCTTTCTAGGTTCGTTTTATGCTATCGAACCTATATTTTCACGAACTTAACATGTCAAGGCAGTCAACACGTACTTCCGTACGTGATAAACTCCTTTTCGCTTCTCGTTTAGAAATACGACGATCAAAACCTCGTCGTTTCGAACTACAACAATTACTATACCAATCAAGTTCCTAACTTCTCGTCTCTACTTCTCGATTATAACTACAACTCATCATTTAATATCTCGGATGAACATGTCGTCAACTACAAACTCGTTCCTTAATTAATAATAAGCATTACTTTTCTTACTTGACTTTTCTTTCGTTAATTAATTACGTCGCTTCGTCTCTTACCAAAAATCTAACGTCATTAGAATTCATTCAAAATCTACAACATTAATCATCATCTAACAAAGATCGTTACTACACGTATCATAACCTTAAATCATTAACCATATTCAATTTATCAATGAACTTTCACCTCTTACATTTTCATTAATATTTTTAGAATAAATCCAATTAATTACTATCATCAACTACTATCATTAGGAACCTTATTCTATCATTAAATCAACAATAGAAACAAACCTCTTTAGTCCCCTAATTTCCCCTTCATTTTCGGTTTTAACAACTTAATTAGGGTAAGGTGGATTTCTTCATCAATTAATCCATTAATATCAATTCTAATACTACTACATTGATTATTAACCTTTGATTAATACTCCAACATCATCAATCGAATTTCTAAAAGTGAAACCCTAGCCCTAATTCGGCCCTCTTTCATAAAATTAGAGGATTTCATTTCTTCTTTGCCTCAATCACCAATTCAACTTCCTTTAAGCTCAAATATTCAACCAATTTAAGAATTAAACCATCCTACTTCAATCCCCTAAAAATCGGTCCTACATAGATTTTAGGGTTGTTTGATTTCTTTCAATTTTTAACCATAGAATCAAATACTAATACATCTAATTGCATTAATTAAAGCTCAAATCATCCACTACATCATTATCTAAAATTTGGTCATCATAGAAAATGGAAAGAATAGAATTTAAATTGGATAGATAAGTTGCTAAGGAGATTACCTTGAATATTAAAGAAAGTAGGAAGGAAATTGATGGATGATTAAATGAATTAAGAAAAATCCTTGCATAAACCTCAAGTTCCTTCAATGGTGGATGAATGAAATGAGAGAGATGATGTTGTGTGGGTGTGGCGGTGAAGAGTGAGGGGAAAGGGAGGGATTTAGCTAATTTAATTAAGTAATCTAACAACTTAATAATAGGTGGCAAAATAGAATCATCTAATGGAATTATGAGTCATCAAGATATAATACTTTTAAAATCAAAAATCCTATTATGTAAGAGGGATATATGTCGGTTGGGAGGGAGTATCTTTTCTCCATACCCGCATTTTTCCGGCTCGCTACGACGTTACAAAAATCGAGAAACTAAAAACGTATTCGGCACGTTTTCATCAAATTCCGATTTGACCAATAAATCCGACATATTTAACTTATTCGGAAAATAATATTTAAAATCTAAAATCCGACAAAATCTCGGGACATCACAGTCCAGATTTCGTCGGGAAAAATAATAAAAAAGAACTTTCTCGGGCGAACTCGTATCGTAATTTCGTGAATGTAAAAATCAGACGGTTTCCCGATCTGAGTTCTAGAATTAAAAAGTTATCGTACACGATAACCCTAAATACAATAGTCATCTAACTGACTTCCGTAATTTATTTTCAGAAACGGACTTCACCGTTAGTCTTAGAATTTAATTTCATGAACTTAGGCGTGCAAAGCCATTTTTATTATTAACCTTAAATTTTTAAGTCAGTACGAAATTTCTGGGGTATTACATCCTACCCCCCTTGCGAAAAATTTCGTCCCAAAATTAGCTTATCCTCTTTAAACAGCTTGGAGTACTTCATACTCAACTCTTTTCCGAATTCTCACATGGCTTCCTCTTGCCTGTGATGATCTTATAACGTTTTTACTAATCGTCTCGACTTGCTCCTTATCTTTTGCGCCTTTCGATCCAAGATCGTTTCCGATCCTTCCTAATAACTTAGGTCAGTTTCAAGATAAACGTCTTGCTGACCAACTACGTGTATAGAATCGAACGTACATACTTCTTCTCAAAATGAGATATACATAAAATAAACATTTCATATACTTGGTGATAAAGCCATAACTGTTCGCATTGGAAGCTATTTTTTTTTCAAGTTATTTGCTAATTATATAAATCTTTATCGAAGTCTGAACTTGACACGAATCTAATGTTTCTCCTTAATGGAAAAATCGTAAGGAGTTTTATATTCCTTCTCGATTTTTTTTTTCAAATTGTCGCATACACTTAAGACTTTAGTCTTTTCTAAATTCTTTTATCCCGTCTCGGATCTATCGAATGATCCTGGTCATTTTACTGACCGTGTCTGGTCCTAAGTTCTTACTTTCACCTACCTTATAACAATAAGGCAGTTATGTAAATCTTCTCCTTCTACAAGGTCTCGTAAGTCGTAATACCTATCGTAGCTTAATAATTATTGTTATAACAATTTGGTTGTTGGCTACGTGTTCTTCAATTTGCTTTTCGGCTAATATTATCGTTCTTAGCTTATCAACGAGTATCTGAATCGTTTTCTCGGACTGTCCATTCAACTGGAGGTGAGAAGCGGTACTAAATTTAAGTTTGTTATCTAACTTTTTTTTTTGCCTTGTGACCTACAAACATCTCGTTGTCATAAAATCGTAACCATATCCTTTCATTTCCATTCTGGAATACCTTAATGGTTATCACAACTCGTATAGTTGTCAGTGAAAGGCTTTCACTTTCTTATAAGCTAAATATCTTTCTACCAAACTAGGCAACGTCTCGTTTCACTCTATTCCACTAGAAATCCTTTCTTAAATCTTAAATTCGTCGTCATCGGAAATACTAAGTCTACTCTTTAATTTCTATCATAATACTCATTGCTTCACAGTTACTGTCTGGTTTATCCATTCTTATCCTTAGTCGAGGCTTATCCATTGACTCGTCCTTTCTCTAGATACTTATAATCTTTCTCGTAATTTGGTATAGCTACTTGTGTCGTTATTTGTCCTGCAATCAATGCTGATGTATCTTGCATTTCTATACCCATCATCTCAAATTCTTGTATAAGCGTTTATTCTCCGATGAAAAGATACCTAAACTTAGTTGGAGTCTTACGACTCAGCGTGTCTATTCTTACGCTTAGTTTTTTCCTAGCTGGTAATTTAATTTAATATTCATAATATTTTTACTAGTTCGAGCCATCTCCTTTGTCTTATGTTAATTCCTTTGCTCGAATACACACTCCAAATTTTTTATGATCCCTTACACCATATAGATAGTGTGTCCAAATTTCATTGCATGTACTACGGCTGCAAGCTCTAAGTCATCGGTTGGATACTCAATTTCCTGAGGTTAATGTGTCGTGAAGCATAAGCTATCACTCTTTTATCTTGCATTTATTACACATCTTAACCCGTTCTTTGTAGCATTGGTATCTACCTCGTATTCCTTGTCGTTTCTGGGAGGGCTAAATCTGGGGTGATGATCAACTTTTTCTTGAATGTTTGCGTACCTATTTCACACTTGTCTGTACATTTATACTTCTTTTCTTCTATGTAGTTGTATTATAAGTCTTAGCAACCATAGAAAAATTCTTAAGTGTTCATTCACACTTCTTTTCTATGATAACCGTCCAAACCTAAGAAACTCCTTATATCGTTCGGACTGGCAGACGATTTCCATTAAAGTACTGCCTCCTCCTTGGCAGGATTTATCTTAACACCTTCTGTTGACACTATATATCCATGAAACTTCACTTTCTTCAATCGAACTTGCTCTTACCGAACTTGGCATATAGTTTCTCGACTCTAGGCGTTTCTAGTACTATTCGCAAGTGTTCTTCGTGCTCCTCCTCATTCTTGGGGTAACTGAAATTATCGTCGAAGAAAACTAAAACAAATTTTTCTAAGTCTAGGTGTAAATCCTATCCACGAGGTTCATGAATACTACGGGAGCGTTTCTCAACCAAATGGCATAACTAAGCACTCGTAATAGCCATATCTGGCTTGAAAGATAAATTTTTGGGTCTATCTCCAGTTTACTCTTTTAACTAGTGTTATTAGTCATTAAGTCTATCCTCGCAAATACACTTGTTTCATTTTAAGCTTATCAAGGGGTCTTCTATTCTCGTTAAAGGATAATTATTCTTAAGGGTTATCTTATTTAACTTTTGACAACCTATATACATTCTCGCAGAATCATCCTTCTTCGATGATGAACATCTCAAATGTTTTCCATGGTGAAAACGTTTGTCTAATGAAATTGTCATCTAAAAACTCTTGCAGTTGGATCTTAAGCTCCTCTAACTCCTTCGATTCCATTATATATAAGGCCTTTGATTTGGGAGCTGCTCGTTGTTCTAAGTCGATCGTGAAACCTACACGACAATCTGGTGATAAACCAGATAATATTTCTGAAAACCAGATAATATTTCTGAAAAGACATTTTCATTTTCGTCATAACCCTCACGTTTTTGAATGGTCTTCTTGGCTCCTGGATCTCCAACTTGGTATACGAGATAAGCTGTCGTATCTTTCTTCTTTATCAACATCTTGGCTTATAGGGCGGACATTATCAGTATCCTCTTGCTCGTTGAAATTTCCATAGAATTCTGTAGGTTCTCTACTCGGGGTTGAAAAGAGATTTTTCTCTCGTTGCAGAAAATTGTGACGAAATTCTCATGCAACTAGTCTATTCCTAAAATTATATATATGTCGTACATTTTATTACTTCCCAATCGATTGCTATGTTCTAACAGAAAGACCCTAAATTAAATTCTATGCTCAACGAAACTAAGGGAATAACTCTATGAGATTATCGTCACTCCCTGAAGCGTAATTGTTCTTATTTCAAGATTAGCGTGTTCTAGTCTTAGTCCTATAGTGTCAGAGGGTACTAGCCAAATGAATATAATGCTCTAGTATGGTCAAAATTATTACAGGGTAATTTATAAGGTTCGTCCAATACCTGTCAAATCTCTCTTTCCTTCATTATGCCTCTCCTGCCTAATCATGTATGCGCTTGCATTCTGTTGTGATTGTATTAGCTGTAACTGTGACTTGGGGCTGTGACTGGACTTGAGTTGTATTTGATGGTTGAAGCTGGCTGTACTGATTTGGTTTTGCCGTCCGAAGCAGCGTTGGAAAACTTTTCCTTATATGCCCCGTCTGCCCACAATTAAAACATTTATCCGTGTTTTCTTGACAAACGCCGTCATGCTTCTTATTACAACTAGAACAAGTAGAAATTTCTCGTTTCTGTTCTACTACTTGCCACGAATCGGGACAATCCCTCTTAACGTGGCCCTTACGTCCACAGTTGAAGCAAACACCAGTTTTTGCTGAACAAACACCGGGGTGTTCCTTATTACACTTAGGGCAATCTGGATTAGTGATTTTTCCTTGATAACTGTTCCTTGGCTGCCCTTGCAGCTGTCCTAGTAGATGGTTTCTCTTGCCCTGACTTGATTGTTTATTTCCCTGTGATTTTTTTCTTTGCCACGCTTTCTTTCCATAGTTGCTTCCTTTTCCTGGCTGCTGGAAACTCTGCCGAATCCTATTCTGTTTTCCTTGCTTGTTGTAGTGTTGGTTACAATCACTGCTACTCCCCTTCTATTTCCTTTTTCCCTTATAGTTGATATTATTGTTGGGACGGTTTTGGGTTGAAGTCTGGTTTAGTGCTGGTGTGGGCATTACCATCTTTCTTTTATTAGGCACTAATGCCTCTATTTCACGGACTCGTCCTAGTAGTTCTGCATAACTCAGTCCCTCGTGTCTGGCTACTGCTATTCCCAGTTCATACTTAAGTTCTCCCTGAAGCTTCCTGGCTATTTTCTCCTCAGTTTCGACTTGATCGGATACATACTTTTCATAATATGCCTCCTTAAAACCATTCCAGGTGGTTGGAGCCGCTTGCTCTACCGGCATAATTCTCTGTCTAGTCTTCCACCAATATTTAGCTGGTCGAGTTAGCTGATACCCAGCACATGCTAGACGCTCCTCATCACTAAGTCTAATAGGCTCAAAGATTCTCTCTATAGAACGTATCCATTGCTCGGCCTCACTCGGGTTACCAGATCCATTGAAATATGGTGGTTTACTTCCGAAGAATAAATCCTCAATGTTACGACGTTGCGGAGATAGGGGAAATGAAAAGGTTACAGGATGTTTTTGCCTCTCTTCGCTTATACGTTGATTTTGACCTCTATCAGATCCTCTAGGATTTTCAGGTCCTCTTTGGTCGTTAACAGCTCTCAGCGACATTTTTGGAACTATAAGATACAAAGTTTTTCTCATTAGTACTTGCTTTTAAATCTTCATTTTCTCACTAACCCTTTCTTTTCCCACTTAATTCTTTCACGTAAGCGAGAATAACAAATTAACTTCGATTCTAGTTCTTTCAACTTTTAACCTCCAAGGTTAAATTTAAGTTTAGTTATACGATTCATAAGAAACTTTCTTGTGACTAAAACTCTCTCATGGGTCATGTATATATATATACGTCAAAAGAATATTTGTTTTGCCTTTAACAAGGACTTATACAAAACTAGACTTCAACGAGTCTAAGCTAGGCTAACTGCCTACCTGTATAGGATGCACTAACATATTGCATTACTGTACTACTGGAAGTACTAGAACGGAAACGATTCTTAAATTTCGCATCCGTTGGAGTACTACAAAACTATCTAGTTACTGATCCGACTATGTACATAAGAAAAGGCTACTATACTACTATGCATCTCTGATGCCTTGCTCAACAAACTGCGGTCAAGTCACCACTGCCCTCTATGGCCTAATCCTCCTCGGGGTCCTCGTCCGGGTCCTCGTCCGGATCCTCATCAGTATCCTCCTCCGGATCCTCATTCGGGTCCTCCTCCGAATCCTCATCCGGGTCCTCCTCCGGATCCTCATCCGGGTCCTCATCCTCTGATTCTGAACCGAAAGTAAACTGGAGTGCCTTATCAACCCTCAAAGTGGTGCCGTCTGCAAGTGTAAGTGGTGGCGGTGCAGGCACATCTGAAACTGTCGTCTCAGTACCCGAAACTAGGTAGTCCCAGCAGGTCACTAACGCCCGCTTCTTCGGAGGCTGTAGGTGGTCAGAAAGGGAACTCGTCTCGTACTCCTCCCTGGAACGGACCCTGGATGGTCCTGCCTCAAACTCAGCCCGAACTCTAGCCAACTCCGTGCAAATCTCATCAAGGGGTCTGTATAAGGATGGTAACTGTAACAGGGCGGTAAGCTCTACGTCCGTGTCTAAGTACTCTGATCCTGTCTCGAATGGTCCCTGAACTCTCGCAGAAGGCTCGGGTAGGATAGGAGCAGGTAACCCTAATCCATCAACTGTCTCTGCAACTAACTCCCCTATGCCCTCACTGGGTACCATCACTGAAGGGATCTCCAACTGTGCAATCATCTCTAGACCTATCTCGTCATGCTCTGACCCTGAATCTGCCGGGAAGTGAGTGTAGGGAGGATGCGCCTGAACAGGATATGTTGCTATGTGTCTACTCTGAAAGAAACGCCTGTGTATCTCTAAAGCAAATCCCTTGTAATCCCCTGTTGGCTCTGTATCGTCGCCAAACATCCCAAGATAGTACCATGCCGTATCGTGTGCCCAACCACGCCATTCCTCTGGTAGTCGTCTAACCAAGTCAAGTATAGCCTGACCCTCTGTAATAGAACGCCGGACTGGATGATAAACTAATGAAAAGTAACTAATCCTCTGTCCTACGTCGTGCCTCAGGTTTGCCTCATAATCTCTATACCTATCCAATAACTGATCTGCCCAAGTACGCTGTGGCGGGGACTGACTCTCCAAAGCCGTGTCACTACTGGAAGCCATCCTACAAAGTTTTTAAGAAACACGGATCAGTAACGGTAAGATGATATCTTATCTTACGGAAAATCTTAAATTAGAAAATGAATATTCCTTATTCAATTGTAATATCACCACACTTAATCTAACAAACTTCTCTTAAACATCTAGTAATTTCACAGAAAAATTGCTCTCGTACTCACAATATATAGAAATAAAATTTCAAGATTTTATTCCCATTCCTTATCTCATTCTTTTAATTTCTTACTTTAATTCCTTATTATTCTCCTTCATTAGTCCTTATTTCTTTCTCAAAGAAAAATTTTCATCGATTCTCATTCATTAAAACAAAGCACGTCTGCTTTGTTCATGTTACTTATGCAAAAGTAACATTCATTAACAAAAGACTTTCTCGTTTACAACTCTTAATACTCATACGTGTCGTATTCTTCGCTCAAGGACGGAGTATAAAAATATAAATTCCAAAAGAGAAATGGAATATATCCTAAGAATAACTTTTTAGAACATAGGTTCTAGTCGTCGTCGCTAAAATCGAGCGATCGTTGGAAATTTAATCAAGCTTCGTGCTTGACTCCTAATAGTAAAAACAATTCTCTTCGCAAAGTTTGAACAAGGCGAACTCTACTGAAAAACGAAATGAAATGAAAAGGAACAACGTCGTTACATGTTACTTATACGTAAGTAACATTCGTCTCTTTAAACCACTTCTGCCATACTAAAAAGGTTTTTGCTTGCGGGGCATAAAACCCATATTACTGAGTTTCTTATTATGTGGGTTGATCAATTCCACATAACAGTCTCTCAATCACATGGATCCACGTTTTCTAAAACGTCTTTTTGTTTCTTTCATTCCTTTCGTACATATTTACTTTATTTTATCAATATTTATTTCATTTCCCTCAAAGGAAATTCTTATCGGGTTTTAAAATAAAGATCGACTTTGCCGAGTCTTTATTCATGTCACTATACGCACGTGACATTCATCAATAGAAGTCCTTCTCGTGTTGTGGATCTCCTTTCGAAATCATTTGAAATAACGTTTCTTAAAAACGTCTAAGTTCTCAGATAATCGGAAAGATCTTAAGTTTTTCATCTACATTCTCAATAACCCGGAAAAATCCCTAGATTCCTTCTAGGTTCTCGTGCCAAGGTACCTTTTAAGATAAAAGAAATTATTGCGCAAATAATTCCACATAAGATAGTACTCGTACTATCATATAGCCACATAACAAACAAAGTATAAATTAAATTATACTTTCATAAAATTCTTATTTTTGGCACACAACTCATTCTCATTCTCATTTTCATTGAATACTTGTTCATAAAATTTCTTATTAAAAGAAATCACATTATTAAAATTATTTCCTTTCTTTCCTCGTTGAGTCGACGTAGCGGGAGGTTGAGTTGTCGTCTACACTCCAAATCTTAACATTATAACTTAACTCTTAATTTTACTTGAAAGAAGACTCTGATCTAGAGTATAAACAAATTATTCTATACTACTACTCGAAGGAAAACTCGTATCCAGAGCAGAAACGATTGCTCTGATACCACTCTGTCACAGCCCCAAATCCCGAGGGACGGCAGAAGTCGGGGTGCGACTGGGATTGGATTAAAGAAGCAGGGAAGAAGGGGACTAACTGAACTAAACATACATAGGAGACATCATACATTCTATGAACATGACTTTATTTACAAAAAGAAGAGTTAATCTCAAGGATTACTCGACGAAGTTCCCAAAAGGTAAACTAGGTTATATTACATAACTTATACCACAGTGTTTTACTAATATACATAACATCATAAGTTTAGAGTTTTGCAGCGGAAATGTGATTCATACTAACTAAAGTCTTTCTAAGACAACTTAATTCAAGCCTCGCCGCTTCCATCACTTCAACCTGCACATTTAGAAAACATATGCAGGGCTAAGTACAAAAGTACTTAGTGGGCACATTGCCGAAAACATAATCATAATTAAAGAAAATCAGGCATTTCATAATTGTAGCACATCGGGGTTTTATTGAAAGGGGCCTGTGTCTACTAAACATTTTCTGACTCATTTACATAAATTAGCTTGTACAAGCATTTTTCTGATATGTTACGTTCAAATTTTGACCAATTCCTCATTCACCGTGGCTGGTTACCCCTCTCAACAGGATACCACATACACCACAGGTTACAAAGTGCACTAACTCTGGAATGCACTTAATAGCTAACTCAGAGCCGATCGATAGTTAACATCCTAGCGGTTAACTCATAAATCTGGGAAACACAAATGTTAACTCAGATAGGTACAAGAGAACTCACATAAAATATTTAAACAGTTTATGCCATGATTATCACTTTGAAAATACGTTTATCAAAGCGATAAAGAATTACTTTCGAGTTGTGGAAAAACCCACATTTTATCTGTTATAGAATAAAAGCCAACCTTTATACCTTACAGAACTTATTACTCGTACTTTCGTCTTCTAGTCTTCCGTCCTTTCCTTACTGCTGACTTCCTCCTTCATCGTACATAATTCAATATTTTAATAAATCGGTCGAAAAAGATTAAAGAGAACGGAGATTGGAATTAGGTTTTAGTTTTCGTCTTTTTAGTTCTTTAGGCATTTGCACGTTATTAGATTCTTTTTGATTAAACGGGAACGAGACTTGGACAAATCTCGTTCAGAACTCAAAAGGTTCCTTACTCGACTCTTAGGTCAGTAGAAAAGATAGTCGATAACTCATTACGACTTAAATGATCAAAAGAAACTAAGTTGAGAAGAAAACAACTTAGGAAATTTGGTTTTAGAAGTTCACTGCACAGAACAGGAGTTCTGGAGGCTGCCCAGAAGAGAGAATCCCAAAACAGGGGATGTGCCCTGTACCGAATGAAAGCCTTGGATGTCTAGCTTACTCTCCAATTTACGGATCTCAAATCCGATAAACGAGCTAAGAGATATTACAGTTTCCGGAAAGTGTCGCAAAACTGCCGAAGTTAACCCTAAAAGTTCGATAGAATTGACGTACGGCTTTCTAGGTTCGTTTTATGCTATCGAACCTATATTTTCACGAACTTAACATGTCAAGGCAGTCAACACGTACTTCCGTACATGATAAACTCCTTTTCGTTTCTCATTTAGAAATACGACGATCAAAACCTCGTCGTTTCGAACTACAACAATTACTATACCAATCAAGTTCCTAACTTCTCGTCTTTACTTCTCGATTATAACTACAACTCATCATTTAATATCTCGGATGAACATGTCGTCAACTACAAACTCGTTCCTTAATTAATAATAAGCATTAATGTCCAATTACTTTTCTTACTCGACTTTTCTTTCGTTAATTAATTACGTCGCTTCGTTTCTTACCAAAAATCTAACGTCATTAGAATTCATTCAAAATCTACAACATTAAACATCATCTAACAAAGATCGTTACTACACGTATCATAACCTTAAATCATTAACCATATTCGATTTATCAATGAACTTTCACCTCTTACATTTTCATTAATATTTTTAGAATAAATCCAATTAATTACTATCATCAACTACTATCATTAGGAACCATATTCTATCATTAAATCAACAATAGAAATGTTGGGAAATATATTAGTAAGAGTTTTGATGAATTCCAAAACCGACTGCCCCCAACCGAGTAGATGTTGCCAGAACCTAATGTTAGAATTTAGGCTCGCTGTTTGAGCAAAGTTAAGATTTTATCTTTACATGTCTCCAGCTGAAGATGGCAACAAGGCATCACTCAGATAGAACATCAGTTATGATGAAAGACAACTGAGAGTTCATTTGTTCAGATGGAATGAGGGGGAAGTCTTCAGAACATCAGTTGTAAAGGAAACCAACTGAGGGTTCGTCAGATGAGAAACAGTAGAGAGCAAGAGAACATCAGATGAAAAGGAAGTCATCTGAAGTTTCAAACTCAACTGACTAAATACAAGGAAGACAACTGAGGGTTCAGTTTCAGAACCTCAGTTGTAGAATTCAAACAAGAAGATCAACAACATGAAGTTCAAAGTCAGCTGAGAGTTCAACAGTTCAGTCAGAACATCAGCTGAAGACCACTCAGATAAAGATCAAGATTTTCAACCAACTAATCGAGGTTGACTGTCAGAAAGGTTTAAGATTTGAATTTCAAAAGGAAGTCACATGAGGATTTGACCGTTCAGTCATTACCCCATCTGGCCCAACACAAGGCTGTCTCAGAAGGAAAGCAGAAGAGCACAGATGCCATATCGAGAAAGTCTGCAGAGATGAGAGACAAGCCATCGCTTTCAACGATCAGAGATCAACAGCTCCTCCAACAGCTAGTTGATACTCTCCGCCTATAAATAGAGGCATTCTCTCATTCGAGAGGTATACGAGACAAGAGATAGAGAAGTGCAATCACAAGAAAAACAAGCGCAAGAAAAATCTGCAAAAATCATAATCTAAGAGCATCAGCAGCTGAGAGTTCAAGAGTGATAGAACATTAGTAGCTGAGGGTTCATAGAGTTATAATCTGTCTTAGATCTTAGTTTGAGTGTTTATTCGTTCAAGCCATAGATCCAGCTCTCATTCGTGATCGAGCTGTAGTTGGAAAATCCACCCACATACACACCTTAAAAAGTGTCTGTTAGGATCATACTCTTCCTGTAATTGAGTAGCTAGGTCGTCAAGTACCCACAAACTTGACATAGGTTGTTAAGTACCCGCAAACTTAACTGTAAAGGTTGATAAGTACCCCTAAACTTATTGCAACGGTTGCACAGCCCGGGTAAGCTATGTGGAACTGTCCAGAAGAACTTGGACTGAGGTGTGAGGATTCACATCTCCCCGTGGACGTAGGAGGGTTATCTCCGAACCACGTTAAATCTCGTGTGTGTGTGTTTATTTTTATTCAGTTGCTTATTGCATTCTTATCTGATCAAACTACCCAGCATACAAACTGCATTTTTGCATATTCAACTATTTTGGTTTTTGACCAACCCTGCACTAAAAAGCGTGAGTTGCTTTAACGAGTTTTAATTTCCACCACATTCCGCACAGCCTCACTCTTCCAGCTGAGGTTGCTTACTCAGCTGTGAGATTCCAACTGATACTACTACTACATCGATTATTAACCTTTGATTAATACTCCAACATCATCAATCAAATTTCTAAAAGTGAAACCCTAGCCCTAATTCGGCCATCTTTCATAAAATTAGAGGATTTCATTTCTTCTTTGCCTCAATCACCAATTCAACTACCTATAAGCTCAAATATTCAACCAATTTAAGAATTAAACCATCCTACTTCAATCCCCTAAAAATCGGTCCTACATAGATTTTAGGGTTGTTTGATTTCTTTCAATTTTTAACCATAGAATCAAATACTAATACATCTAATTGCATTAATTAAAGCTCAAATCATCCACTACATCATTATCTAAAATTCGGTCATCATAGAAAATGGAAAGAATAGAATTTAAATTGGATAGATAAGTTGCTAAGGAGATTACTTTGAATATTAAAGAAAGTAGGAAGGAAATTGATGGATGATTGAATGAATTAAGAAATATCCTTGCATAAACCTCAAGCTCCTTCAATGGTGGATGAATGAAATGAGAGAGATGATGTTGTGTGGGTGTGGCGGTGAAGAGTGAGGGGAAAGGGAGGGATTTAGCTAATTTAATTAAGTAATCTAACAACTTAATAATAGGTCGCAAAATAGAATCATCTAATGGAATTATGAGTCATCAAGATATAATACTTTTAAAATCAAAAATCCTATTATGTGAGAGGGATATATGTCGGTTGGGAGGGAGTATCTTTTCTCCATACCCGCATTTTTCCGGCTCGCTACGACTTTACAAAAATCGAGAAACTAAAAACGTATTCGGCACGTTTTCGTCAAATTCCGATTTGACCAATAAATCCGACATATTTAACTTATTCGAAAAATAATATTTAAAATCTAAAATCCGACAAAATCTCGTGACATCACAGTCCAGATTTCGTCCGGAAAAATAATAAAAACGAACTTTCTCGGGCGAACTCGTATCGCAATTTCGTGAATGTAAAAATCAGACGGTTTCCCGATCTGAGTTCTAGAATTAAAAAGTTATTGTACGCGATAACCCTAAATACAGTAGTCATCTAACTGACTTCTGTAATTTATTTTCGGAAACGGACTTCACCGTTAGTCTTAGAATTTAATTTCATGAACTTAGGCGTGCAAAGCCATTTTTATTATTAACTTTAAATTTTTAAGTCAGTACGAAATTTCTGGGGTATTACAAAGTATCAGAGTGTATATATCAACAGACATTAATTTCAAAAGAGTTGCAGCGGAAAACTTAACTCAAATCCCAACATTCACACGTATGAAGACTTGCAAATGCCAGACCGACACCCGACTCGACTCAACCAAAACATCACACCACCAAGTGTCCATGCCATCACCATCCTGTCAACCTGCACGTTTAGAAACACACGCTGGGCTAAGTACTTTGTACTCAGTGAACACATGCCGAAAATATTTGGGAAATGCTCTTAAAGCTATATCAATTGAACTTGCCTTGCCGAAACATCACAAGTACTTAAGCAACTTAAAATGGTTTTACTTGTGCATGCTAAAAACGTTTTCTTTTAAATAGACTGCGCAGTTAAAACATAACATATATCAACAGTATGCATCATTTGTCATAAATTCACTCACTGTGCCGAGAAGTAGGCCTCCTTCTCAAATACTGTGACCGGCCTAGCCGAAGCAAGGCTCACAGTCACCTCAACATTCAACATACCACACGTGGGTTCCTGTCTTCTTACAGGATAATAATCTCAAGCAAACAAATGATAACACATACCAAACTCAAATAAAACGGCAAGTCAATCGCATTTAAAAATCATATAATAATACTCAACAGCATAATAACTTTCATCGATAGTTTTGGTTCAGAAAAGCCCACCTGACTTCTGAAGATTCTAGCTAGGCGGTTTAAGGGCTATTGTCCTTGCTTATCTTTCCGTCCGGCTTGATCCTTCACAGTTCGACATCGATAAAAAGATAAGATACTACGCAAAGACGAATAAAAGGCGTTGGTCTCGACTGAAGAACTTCTACTTGAGTCGATTCTCTCTACGCTTTTTCTTTTCTAAAAGATCTTGCATTCTCGTCTTTAAGCCATTAACTCTACTCGGTGATTGGTTAATACTACTAACCAATGTCTTAGCACCTTTCGCTTTAATTATGAAACGTCGTCCATCTACTTTTTATTACTCGAATTTTCTTTTATAAACTTAATCAATTCTTGATTTAACAACTCAATAGCTTAATTATTTTGCATACAAATAAACTCAGTAATTCTTCACGTCATCAAATAATATCATTTACTCAAACATATTAATTCAATTGCATAATAATTCCAAATAAATCAAACACATTGTTTCAACTTCAATCACAATTCAAGACACATTAACACTTACTCAATTTTTATTTTAGAACTTAATTCCAATAAGAATTAGTTTTATAAAAACTCAAACAATATAATTTATCTTTCTCGGCTTATAAACAACACTTTTCTTAATTCGTTGTCTTATGAAAACATATTATAACTTTTACTCAATTAATAAAAATTCGTTTTTTAATTTTTATTAAACTCTTTATGAAATAGAATTTCATTTTTATTTCTAACTCGATTCTCATTTCTCAACTCAACTATTATTTTTCTAATTATTATCTCGGCAATTCTTCTCGGTTTATTCTTAATCTACACGGTTTGAAACACAACTTATTTAATTAATTTTAATTAATTACTTTCAAAATTATTACTCGATATCTTATTCCATTATTTCCTTGATTAACTATACGAGTATTTAAACTTAACTCGTCTAACATCTTTTTCTTGACGCGATTAAAACTTCTCTTTATTTTAACTCGATTTTCTCGACTCTTATTTATTTAATTAATAAATTTCTTTTCTTCTTTATTCTTCAATTAATTGCTAAATTCTTAATTAATATTTTCCTTTATTCTTCAATTAATTTTTATTTCAATAAAAACTAGTTTATCTTATTAATTTAATTTTTTTTTTATTTAATTTAATCAAAACTCAAATCTTTAAGTCTTATTCAAGAACACTTAAAGCACTTTACTAGATATATCTTTTTATGCATTTTTCAACTCTTAACACTTTTAAAGCTTTTAAAACTTCATTCTTTTGTTACAACAAATTCTATTTCCATCTAGGAATCAAATTAACACTTTAACACATATTTTATAACATCAAAATCATCAAATCTTCTCAATCATCGTAAATTATTTTCTTTAAAAACTTCACATGCAATTTGATTTTCTTATACTTAACAATATACAAGATTAAATCATCATATCATATAATAATTTCATGATCAAAACATCAACTAGATCATGAACAAAATCAACAAAATAATTTCCCTTTTTTCACAAAAACTCACGGCATTTATACATAAATTGGGGCAATTTATTTCTCAATTTTTCATGCATATAATTCCATTCACAACATGCTAAAAATCATAAATCTAGCATCAAGATAACAATAACTCAAGGAATTCACATTTTCTTATGTTTCTTCCTATTTTTCGGTATTAGCAAAAATTAGGGTTTTTAATTTCTTTTTCTTCTCTTAATTCATTGATTAAATCCTAGTGTTCGATTCTCCTATCGATTTCTCCTCACTTAATTCTCACATCGATAACCTAAGTTTGCCTAAAATAAATGCCATGCATGCATGTTTTCTTTTTTTAGGGCTTATAGAGATACATATATACAATAAATCAAATGAATTATCATACTTTTGAAAAATAAATTGGATCTTCTCCTCTTGAACCTCTTGAAATCGAAATGGATGGAAGAAAAAGGCTCAACTTCTAGCTTGGATTCCTCTTGGAAGAACTTGTCTTGAATCCTCAAGAAAAATATAAAACAACAATCAATCATCCATTTTTAGGGCTTAAGAGCCGAAATTATGAAGAAATAAGGATGATTATTGGATTTCAAACTCAAGATCTTGGAGAATTATTACCTTTGAACTTGGGGTTTGGAAGAACTAAGATGATGGTGATGATCTTCTCTTGATTTGCATGAGATTGCAGCTTGAATACAAAGCTTTAATGGAAGAAATTTCCAAGTATGTATGGTGTGTGTGTGTTACGGCATTTGAGAGAGAGGGATGAGAGTTTTTTCTTCTTCTTGCTTTCTTGAAGGTTTTCGAAAGAGAGAGAGAGATATAGCTTGAATGAATGAATTCTTCTCTTTTGAATAGAGAGAGATAGGTAGGATGCATGCATTTGATTTCCAACATAAAGAATAAAGAATGATGACAATTAGTGTTGGAACTTGGTTTGATTAAAAGTGATGGATGGTTTGATGTGATAGTATTTGCATGCAATCCTTTACACAATTTACTAAGATCTTGTAGGAATAATCATGATTGAAGCTATATTGTAGGCTTGGAGAGAGATTAGGGAGAGAGATAGAGAGATAGGGCGGTGGAGAGGGGAGAGAGATGAGTGACACTTGTCTCGTTATTTTATTACGGGTATTAATTACCCGGTCGTAAAGAGTTTTCTGGATAAAAAGGTCCGTATTATTCCATTTATGCTATAAACGGGTCTAATCTCTCCTCGTCTCATTTCCGACACTAAAACATCTCAAACCTAATTCACATCTCATTAAAAAGATTAACGAGTCCGACTATCTAATTTTTAAGTCTAAATTTCATATAACGAAGAAACCTTAAGAATTAGTCGGCTTATTAATCCGCTTATTAATCCTTCAAAGATTAAATCCTCGTAACTCTTCTCAAATTATCTCGGATAAGTTTCTTTCTTATCTCAATGACCTTAGAAGAAATTCTAGGTTCAAAGATTTTAATTCACATCTATTCTAATTTCATCGGCGCAAAGAAATTTCTCGGTTATCAACATTATTCACTTCCAATCAAAAATCTTTTGAGTTTTTCTGAAAAACATACTCGTAGTTATTCTCATACAAGCAAACTCAATAAATACCTCACATTATCATTTCAAGAAATAAAACTGATAATCTCACGCAAAAACACCTAAGAGCATTCCAGTCGTTTTACTCATTTCTATTTATTCAGAAAATTTTTATTCCTCAAATCTCGTCATTAAAACTTACTCGGTTAATTAATACGCTCACTAATGTTATAAAAGTTCGGGGTATTACACGAACATGATTTAGAAACAAGAGTACGAGATGCAGTAATTAGTAACCGAGTAGAGTAAGAACTGAGGACGAGAAAGTCGAGAATCAAGATTGTCTTAGAAAAGATAAAAATAGAAAGAGACGAGTCAAGTAGAAGTCCTTCAGTCAAAACAAACGTCTACTTTACGTCTTAAGCTTCGTGTCTTACTTCTTTTATCGATGCCAAAATATAAAGGACCAAGCGGGATGGAGAAGTAGCGAACGAAGGAAGAGTAAGCCGCCTAGCTAATCGACGGAAGTAAGGTGGGCTTTTCTAAAACCAAAACTATCGATGAATGCTATTATGATAACTGAGTATTATTATGTGAGTTTTTAAAGTTCAAATTGACTTGCCGTTTTTACTTGAGTTGTAATACCCCGGATAATTATTCCGTCGTTAAAATAAAAATTTAATTAATAATTAAGGCTTTGCACACCTAAGTTAAGGATTTTCGATTCTAAGACTGACGGTGAAATCCGTTTCTAAAAATAAATTCCAGAAGTCGGTCGAACGACTACTATATTAGGGTTTTCGCGTCTGATAAAATTTTCGTCTGAAAACTCAGATCGAAAAACCGTCAGACTTTACATTCACTTTTTCTTCGATACGAGTTCACCGGAGAAAGTCAGTTTTTATTATTTTTTTCCGGGCGAATTTTGGACTGTCTTATCCTGACTTTTCATCGGATTTTGAAAAACGAATTATGTTTTCCGAGTATATGATTTATTTCTAGTCTAACGGTCGAATTAGATTTCGTCGGAAACGTAACCGTCTAAGAATTTATTTCTCAATTTTTATAACGTCGTTCTAGACCCGTAAACGAGATATTTCCGGCAATTAAACCCCCCCACAAACCGCCACCTACACCTTGTGAGTCATCCTTTAGATATTTCCTACTTTATTCATTCCTATCTAGCTTAGTCATCTCTCTCCCTCTCTCTCCATTTCCGCCATCTCCCTCTCTCATCTCTCTCTCTCTTTTGTTCTTCATTCTCCATTGAAGAGTTCTTCAAGCTTTCTCAAGCTCCACAAGTCATCCATTTACTGATCAATCTTAGTTCCGATTCCATATTCGACAAGGTAAGAGCTTTCTCTCGAGATTGAACCGAACAAAAATCCTTTTCCCTCAACTTTATTTTTTTCGAAATATAGAGGATGAAGAAGCATGATGATTCTATGATTAATTCATGTTGTTAGATGCTTAGAATTAGATTTCTATGGTTGAAATTTTCAAGAAATCACCCTTCCTATATATTTTGTAATTATCGAAATTTTAGGAAGAATTAGGAGTTTTTGTTAGTTCGATTTTCTTGATGATTGATTGATGGATTAGTGTTCTATATAATGATAGATGATCACATGAATTATTATAGAATTTTCTAAAAAAAAAATAAAAGTATAAGAGAGAAAGAATTGATGATTTGATGTAGAAGATGTTATGATTTGCATGTTATGATGATAGAAATGAGATGTAGTATGTTTGGGATGACTATATAATTTATTGGAATTTTTCTAAAAATAAAATGAAAATCGTAAGAGACGAAAACTCGACAATAAGTTGAGATATTCGTTAATATTTTGAGTATATGGTTTATGTATTAGTGATTCTTGATAGATAATGAACGATATTGTAAAGTTTGAACGAAATCGGAGAACGTCGGATTTTCGCTAAGAGACGAAGAATCGTCGATAAGTCGAGAATGAATAATGATTTAGGTCTATGATTTGAATATATGTTAATCTTGTTAGTTAATGATCGTAACCGAAAATTTGAGCGAATTCTAAGAAGATTGGAATTTTTTCTAAGAGACGAAGAAACGAGTCTAAACGTCGATAGAAAAGTCGAATAAGGAAATTAATTGGATATTAATGATTTTTGTCGTTTGATGAACAAGTTTGTAGTTGACGATATTTCCATCCGAGATGATATAAGATATAGTTTATAAACGAGAAGTTGAAATAGAAATTGAATTTGAAATTGAATTGGTTTAGTAATTGGATTAGTTGAAAGACGAGGAATTATACGTCGAGTTTGTAATCCAGAGATATGAAGGAATTTGTCATAAAAGATATTGCATGTTGACTGCCTTAAGATGGAAATTTGGTAAGAATAAAAGTGGAATAGCATTAATCAAACCTAGGGAATCGTGCGTCGAGTTTTATCGAGCATTAGAGTTTCGCGCGGACTGTTTTGCGACATTTCACGGAAACTGTCATAACTTTTAGCTCGCTTAACGAAATCGATATCCGTAAATTGGAGAGTAAACTAGACATCCGTGGCTTTCTTTTGATACAGAGAACATCCCCTGTTTCGCAGGAACCTGTTCGGTATGAACTCCAGAACCTCTGCTTTGTGCAGAAACTTAAGTAAACTTAATTTCTTAAGTTGAATCCTTTTCAACTTCGTTCCTTGTGAACTTCTAAGTCATTATAAGTTATCAACATCCATTTATCTACTGACCTAAGTGTCAAGTAATGAGCCGAGTCAGTTTATAAACGAGAATTGATCGAGTCTCGTATATTCGTTAAATCAAAAGAAAGTAGTAAAGTGCAAAGGCCTAAAAGACTAAAACCGATTTCGATTTCCTGTTTCTTTTATCGTTGCGATCGAGTTTTAAAGTTTGTTTATTTACGATAAAAGGAGGAAGTCAGCGCCAAGGATAGGACGGAAGACAGAAAACAGAAGCTCGTATTGTAGTTCTGTAATCAGTAAGGTGGGCTTTTCTATATATTAAATAAAATGAGCGATGCTCGAAAATCTTTATTTACAGCTTTGATAATTGTGTTTTCAAAGTGATAATCAGAGCATGAAATATTTGTTTTATGTGAGTTCTCTTGTACCCTTCTGAGTTAGCCGACTGCTATCCAGAATTATTAGTTAGCTAACTAAAACGATCGGACTTTGAGTTAGCCGACTGCTATCCAAAGTTAGTGTACACAGTAGCCGTTGTGTGTGGAACCCTGTTGAGGGGTGGTCAGCCACGGTGATAATTATTGGGCAAGATTGAACGTAACATCTATCAGAAAAGTGCTTGATCAAGCCATGTTGTGAAAATGAGACAGAAAATGTTTAGTAGACACGGGTATTTATTGAAAAACCCCGATGTGCTACAGAAATGAGATGCCTGATTTATCTATACTTATGATATATTTTCGGCAATGTGCCCACTAAGTGCTTTTGTACTTAGCCCTGCATATGTTTTATAGATGTGCAGGTTGAGTGACGTAAGCGGCAGGAGGTTGAGTAAAGAGTCGTAGTTAGGAAGAAGGACTTGTATCAAGTTTTACGCTTTCCGCTGCCAATCTTTTTGAGATAATGTATCTATCTTTTGGGTCTAAGCCCCATACAATGAACTTAGTTCCTTTTTGAACAACTTGTCGAATGATCCTTCGAGATCAACTCTTTCTTTTAAATAAAGTCTTGTTCGTAGAAGTTATTCTGTTATTAATGTCTGTTCATTCTTAGTTATTCTCCTTCTTCCCTGCTTCTTTAATCCAACCCCTAATCGCACCCCGACTTTGCCGTCCCTCCGGATTTGGGGCTGTGACATGAGTTTTTGGTATGTGTTATCATCTGCTTGTTGAGATATTATTGTCCTGTGAAAGACAGGAAACCCACGTGTGGAATATGAATTGTTTGAGGTGACTGTGAGCCTTGCTTCGGTTGGGCCGGCCACAGTGTTCGAGAAGGAGGCCTACTTCTCGACACAGTGAGAGTGAAATGTGGTAGATGATACATATTGCTTGAGTATATATATTGTTTGACTGCACAGTCTATTCGAAAAGAAAATGTTTTTGCATTCATAAGTAAAGTTGTTTTCATTGCATTAATACTTGTGATGCTACGGCAAGGCAAGTTCAATAGCTCTAAGAGCAAAGTTTCAAAAGTTTTTGGCATGTGTTCACTGAGTACAAAGTACTCAGCCCTATGTGTATTTCTAAACGTGTAGGTTAGCGGGATGCGGATGGAGAGGACAGCTTGGTGGTGTGGTGTGATATATATTTTGGTTGATCGAGTCGAAAGTTAGACTGGCAATTATATATCTTCATACATGTAGTTGTTGGGATTGAGTCGAGAATTCCGCTGCAATGCAATGCTTTTGTTTATTGAAGTCTTTTGGATATCATACTCTGAAACATGTTCTAATTCCAAGTGATGTGCTCGAAACTAATTTCTGTTTTTGTTGAATCTCGTTCTCGTCGACTTGAAATACTTATTCCTATTCGAACTTGATATGCAAATTATTCGTGCTCGTTGGTTGATCTGATATATCTTTGAAAGCATGAATTGAATGTTACCGCTTTCCGTTGATATTCCCTTGTTTTCCCGAGCATGTTTCCCTTATTTGAGTTGAGTGATGGATGATTTAGTAGTGTTAGTGTTCGTATCGTTGCACCTCGGGAGTCGGGGTGTGACATATTTCTTGTCGCATAAAGTGGTAGTGAGAACCAATCTACCCTTTAAGCAGATCTTGAGTAAACCGGACCTTTCAGGAAGGATGGTGAAATGGAGTGTAGAGCTAGGAGAACACGATATGGAATTTGAACCAAGAACAGCTATCAAAGCTCAGGCCCTAGCTGATTTTATCCAAGAGACCAAAACCAGTGTAATGACCGGAGTGGAAAGCTTACGTAGATGGATCAGTTACGGTCAATGGATATAGAGCTAGTGTTTTCATAATAACACTTGATGAAGAAGAGCTGTGTCTTGCTCTAAAGTTTAAGTATAAGATGTCAAACAATAAAGCTGAGTATGAGGCATTCATTAAAGGTTTAGAGATGTTAACTAAACTGGGAGCACAAAAGGTCGTTATACATTCCGATTCTCAGTTAGTGGTACAACAGTTAGTGGGAAATTATGAGGTAAAAGATGAGAGAATGGCGTGCTATGTCGAGAGGGTGAGAAGCTTGGAGAAAGAGTTTGCAAACTTAGTCATAGAGCAAATCCTAAGAGATCTCAATGGCAAAGTAAATCACCTGGCCAAGGTGGCAAGTTCCATATAGGAGTTGATACCTAAAAAGGTTATAGTGCTGAAAATATCAGCCGAGGGAGCTAGAAAAGAGGTCAGTGCAATAGAGGAGAGGGATGACTGGAGAGCTCCCATACTGCATTTCTTGAAAACCGGTGAATTGATAGAAGAGGTAGGAGCCTACAAAAAGCGGATTTATTCTAAATACTGCATGATAGGAGGTTGCCTGTTCAGGAGAGCTCTCTCTTAGCCATTGCTCAGGTGCCTAACAAAAAGAAAATGCCGTGAAGTGCTGAAGAAGGTGCACCAAGGTAGAGTTAGGTGTCACCCAGGGTTCAGAGACCTGGCAAGGCGGGTATTGAGGGGCAGGATATTACTGGCTTACCTTGAAGAAAGATGCAGAAGACTTTGTGAGAAAATGTCCAAAGTGTCAAAAACACGGACCACTAATTCATGCGCATGCAGAAGAATTGGAAGTGCAATACGCTGAGTGTCCCTTTGATAAATGGGGAATAGACCTGGTGGGAAGATTGCCCATGGCTAAAGGAAAGAAATGCCATTTGATAGTGGCAATGGACTATTTCAGTAAGTGGGTAGAGGCGGAACCACTCTCGTCAATATTTGAAGACAGCATAACAAAATTTCTCTGGAAAAACATTTGTTACAGCTACAGAGTGCCCAAGGTTTGAGTATCAGAAAATGGCACACAGTTCTTCGGTAGGAAAACCTAAGAATTGTTTAAAGCAAGGAAAATCGAATAGAGGTTTGCCTCTTTAGCTCGACCAGAAACGTGTGGCCAGGTAGAGGTGACTAACAGGACCATAGTGAATGATATCAAAACCAGACTGGAAAATAAAAGGTCTCAGTGGCTAGAAGAAGTGGATTCTGTACTTTGGGCATACAGAACTTGTCAAATAACGGCCATGGGAGAACCCCCGTTCAACCTAATTTACGGGTCAGAAGCGGTTATGCCTGTGGAAGCGGATGTCTCAACTCTAGGATGTTGATCTATGATGAAGACCTGAATCGAGAGCTCAGGTAGGAGATCTTGGACTTGATTGAAGAGGTCAGAGAGAGGGCTCACCAGCGAGCTATGGCTTACAAAGCTCGGACCAAGGCGGCGTTTGATCAAAAATTTAGAGTCTGGAAACTCGAAGAAGGAGTCCTGGTGCTGAAAAGAGCTGATGCAATGCATCCGATGAAAAAATTCGAAGCAAATTGGGAAGGACCCTTTGTGGTAACTAAAGTCTTTTCAGGAGGGGCGTATGAGCTCATGGATCAAGAAGGAAAGTTAGTCCCGAGACCTTGGAACATAAGTAATTTGAAAAAATATTATGTTTGAATATCTTTCTTTTTGAAAGAAAGTAATAGTTAAGCAGAAAAGTTTATTTTGTTTGGGGAAGAGAGTCTACGTGCCAGATCTCTCAACTTCTTTTGGGGTAGGGTACTTGTTCGGCTAGACAAGTATTCCTTTAATGGCACGCTGAGAGCTTGCTGAAAGTAAATAAAGGCTGAAAAGTTTTGTTGCTTTATGTGTTATTTTGATTTAATGATTGATGCACAATCAAGCTAAATGAATGAGAGATTACGCACTCTGAATGATTCAAAGAAGAATAGCATTTGCTCGAAGTCATCCAGAGTAAGGGGGAGTAGGGGTGTACCTTACACCTCTAAGGGGGGTTCAAAATACCTAATGAAAATGCAAAAGTAGGGAAAGCAAAATCATAAGCTAAGATAGCAAAATGCTTAAGTACACTAAGGCTTAAAAGCAGCATAAGTTCAGATAACAAAACATACAAGTGCGATAGAGCTTAGTGTGCATGATAGACAGAAATTAAAGACAAACAAAATAAAAGAGTCAAGCTCAGAAGGCCATACAAAACGAACATTGTTTTAACAAAGTAATAAGTCGATAAAACACTATGCTAAGAAGTTAGTGGTATCTTCTTCCATAGTAGGTTCCTTGCCATCAATAGGCTTGGTAGAACATGGAGCTGCACTTGGAGAGGTTCTGCTTGAGGGATTGCTAGCTTCAACCTGAGAGGTGGAGGGAAGATCGCCTTTACTAGGAGATGCGTCTAGGAGAAAAACATATAGGTATAAACATTAGAAGATTACTTCAAAACTAAAAAGAAAATAAGAAGAAATACTAGAGGTATGAGATAAAAGCAAACCTGAAGAAAGAGCTGACCCTGGGGGGAGTTTGGAGAGATAGCTTCCACATTGCCCCACCACTTGAAGAAAGTCTTCTAGAAAGAAGTCATAAATGGGATCTAGGGGGTTAGCAAAAGCAGCCTGAAGATCACTGGGAGCAGTTAAAGCTTCGAAAGCTTCTCTCATTATAGAAAGCCACCATAGGGTGCCAGGTCGCATCTTAGGGTCACTTTTAAAGGAAGGCGGTAAAGGCAAGCGCTTGACTATAGGGTCTACCTCAAGAGGTTCATTGAATCCTATGCTTCGAGCGGTGGCCAGAACAATCATCCCACACTTCTTCGCCAGGAAGGCAATGTCATTACGAATGGTGGCAAGGTACTTTAGCAAAACTTTAAAGGAATCTAAAAGGCCCTCATGAAGAATTTACAGAGCTTGCTGACCCATAGGAGTGCGTAAGATAAAGCTGCAACACCCCTGAACTCCTTCTATAGCCCGATTGGTAAGCACTATTGACGTCTTGAACAAGGCCCTTAGCCTCTGCGAGTTCCCTGGTAACTTGAGTTAAGCGATGGCTAAGGTCAGCATTGATATTGCTCAAAGCGGCATTTTCAGCTAAAAGATTTGATAACTTCTCCATCGACTTGGATAGGTCATGGTTTTATTTCTTCAGGTCATCATTAGCTAGAGAAAGTTAGTTGCTGGTGTCCAGAATATCTCGGTTCCACGCTTGGAGTTGTTCCGCCACTTGAGTAAGCTCTCTGAGCTGCACCTTGTAGTTCACCATGGTCTCCCTCAGCTTTTCTACCTCTTCCTCCCGTGAGTCATCCTAAATTGGAGCAATCTCCCGTGAGCACTGATTAGCTACCAAAGAAGCAAATTAGTCAATAGAGCAGTTATATGGTCAAAAGTTCAAAAGTAATACAAGGAGAAACAACTTTAGTTCGTTACCTGGACTAGGCACTGGGCACTAACCTCTTGTAGCTGAAGTAGAGAAGGAGGATGTGGGGGTGTCTCTTCATCTGAAGAAGGGAGGCCTCGTAGTAAGGCCAAACACTCAGAAGGAGGTAGCTGGCGAAGGGAGCTAGATGTTTTCCCTCGGAAGACATAACCCGCTGAATCTGTGGTCTTCTAGGGGGTACTTCTAGGCAGGGGACATGCTTGCCCTTCTTAGAAGCCGCGGTAGAAGGATGGACGGGAGGCGGTCTCTTAAGCCCTATGGAAGAGCGAACAATCTTTTTCTCCTTACCAGCAGGAGGATGAGAGCTCGTAGAAGAGAGGTTTTTCCTGGTCAGATCTCCAACGGAAACTACCTTCACTGATATTCGCCTGGATTTAACTTGTGCGGGGACATCTTGAGAATCAAGTGTCGTGTGGGATGGAATAGCAGTGGAAGAGTCGGGAGAAGCAGGGAATGTATCTGCACCACTAGCCCTGTGCATCTCTTTGTTGGTTTGCTCTTAAAGTAGGATGGCAAAGTCATATTCTTTGTCATCTGGGAGCTTGACATCCCCAATCCAATTCAAATCTGCAGAAGTGATTAGGAAGTGAGGATCGATATAGAATCATAAAGAAATTAATGGGTAAGTGCATAACAATATGTATATATGTAAGAAAGGAAAATGAGGGTGCATGAAACCAACCCTCGATGGAAAAAGAACACCTGCCAGGGGGAGCCAACTCAAAAAATGAGAGAACATAGGGGTTAGGCTGTAAGTCATTGAATTTGAAGGCATTGAGTCTAGCCTTCCCAGTAAGCTTGCCCAGTACTTTGCAATCGATTGGTGATACGGTATTGAGCCCAGGACGGGACCGCTTCAAACAGAGATCTTGCCAAGGGAGATACGCAAATGGACAATTCCCGTCCTTGGGGGTGATAATGAAGTATCTATCCTTCCATTCTTTCTCAGTGCTATGGGGATTACACCAATGGTGTGTGGGGGCTCTAGGCCTAGCGCTAATGTAGTAAAAATTGTCTATGGGTTTGACACCATAAACAGTTTGAAAAAGGGAAGGGGTGGGATGACCCCATTCTCGCGCAGCAAAATGAAGAAAGTAAGTAAGACCTTAATAGACGAAGGAAGGAGTTGATTAGGCCATAGGTTATGTAAGTCACATACTTTCGCAATGAAATCAGGGAGAGGAAACCTCAGTCCAGTCTCAACCTGATGATACAAAAAGGCCACTGAGGGAAAATTTACTAAATGTGGCCACTCCTGGGGCGTAGGCATACGAATATCAAAGGAATCACAACAATTTAACCATGCTTTAAAGTTAAGAGGGATTCACCTGCGAAAGTATCAGGGGCAAGATCAGAAGTGATAGTTCCGGCATGTTGAGAGGTGTCACCCTTTGTGGTAGTGAGTGGTATAAATTTTGTTGGGCCTTGGCGAGGATAGGGAAAATCATCCCCTAAATCCACGATATCCTTCAGGCTGGAATCATGTTTAGAGGAGACAGTATGAATGACGGGTGGCCGGATTTTTTCTTCGAGTCTGGTTATGAGAGGATGTCCTAGAAAAGGAGTCATCACGTGGTAATCAATCATGAGGAGCATCTGCGAGAGGATGTTGTTGGTGATCGGAGAAAGTATCCTCCTGAGAGTATGAACCAGAGTTTGCCATTCCGATTTCGAAAAAGGATTCGAGTAAAGAGAGGAAGAGTAGAATTGGAAGATGAAGATAAGTAGTAATTAAAAGGAGAGGAGACGATAGGAAAAAAAAGAAGAAACCGCAGAGTCTCCCACTTGCTTTTTTGAAAATATGTGTGAATCATCAGATGATAACATCACTGCGGATAAGGGTGAAATTTTTTCAAAATGTTCAGGTCTCGAGCCAGTCATACATTTAAACCTGTGTCTCTGTAAGTAATCATCTACCGATGTGTATTCAAAAATGCAATTATATCTACTCTACGTTCAAAAAGAAGATGTTCTCTCTCTTTTCGACCTAGAGTAGGGGGGAGTAGATGTTGTGGCTTAAAATACTCAGGTCTCAGAGAGACCTGAATGTCTTAGCTTACCGTCATAAGATGTTAGGTAGCTTGTCAGTGATCCGCTGAAACTTAGAGAGCTCATGCAGAAGAGATCTCATGAGTAAGCATCTGAGCTAGCATTCTTAATAGATTCGCTGAAGGTCTCATTGTCCAAACCATGTCAGGTCACATAAAGATACTGTATCTGCAACTATACGGATTTGACAGATAATATCCAGCCGCATTAACCAATAGAATGAATGCACGCGTAAAGTAAATGGTTGAATCCTTAGTTTATTTATGGTTACATCCCTAGAAGGTAACAAGAGGAGATATAAATATCATAACATTTCATATTGCACAACACAATCTTCATAACAAACACACATCATACAATCACGCACTCTCTTCTTCATCTCCTCTCTCGAAAGCTGACTTGATTGTCTGAGGGGGTTCACCGGAAAACCTCCGGACCCTTTCTCTTTGCAGAATTTGAGGAAGTTCATCCGCTGATTCTAAGCCCTTGTTTCTCTTCCTGGTGCAATCCGAGTAGGTGAGCAAAAGGTTAACATGCATCTAGTGTGTTGTTTGTGGAGATGAAATGTTGAGTCAGTTTTTTTGGACACAACACTATATTCAAATCTCAGCGTGAAATAAAGCTCACTTTCGTCTGGTGTTATTATGACAACTCCTGCTCCGCATCCATCAGTTGTCACCGAGCCGTCCACAGAGACTTTCCATTCAGGCCATTGCACGGGCTGAGTGGTCTCCTGAATAAAATCTGCCATGGCTTGTGCCTTGATGGCTGTGCGTGGCTCAAATTCTACATCGTATTCTCCTAACTCCACACTCCACTTTACCATCCTTCCTGAGAGGTCTGGTTTGCTTAGCACTTGTTTGAAAGTGAAATTGGTTCTTACCACAACTTTATGAGCCAAAAAATATAGCCTTAACCTCCTTACTGCTGTCATCATAGCCAAAGCAGCTCTCTCCATGTCTGAATATCTATACTCAACTCCTTGTAAAGCTTTACATATATAATAGATAGGCTTTCTGCAGGGATTTCTCTTCCCTTATAAGAACCGCACTCAACGAGTGGTCACCAACAGAGATGTACAAGTACAAAGTTTCTCCCGGGATTGGTTTAGTTAACACTGGTAGACTTGCCAAATGAGCTTTCAGCTCTCCAAATGCTTTCTGGCAGCTCTCATCCTATTCAAACTTGCTAGCCTTCTTTAGTATTTTAAAGAACAAAACACTTTTTTCAGCAGAAGTTGATATGAACCGACTAAGAGCAGTGATTCTCCCATTTAATCGTTGCACCTCCCTTACATTAGCAGGAGCAGCCATTTATAATACAGCTTGCACCTTATCTTGGTTTACTTCGATTCCTCTTGGGGTCACCATGTATCCCAGGAACTTCCCTGACTTAACCCCTAATGTGCACTTCGCTGGATTCAGTCTCGGATTATACTTCCTTACTACTATCAGGACTTCCTCCAGGTCTCCAGCATGGTATTCTACTCTTATGCTTTTCACGAGGATATCATCCACGTATACTTCCAGAATCCTTCCTATCTGATTTTTAAATATTGCATCCATCATTCTTAGATGGTGGCTTCCCCATTTTTCAGGCCAAAAGGCGTCCTTACATACGCAAATGTGCCACACACAGTCACAAAAGTTGTTTTAACCACATTCTCAGGAACCAGCTATTTTTGATGATACCCCTGATACGCGTCCAACATGGACAACAATTCACATCCCGAGGTTGACTCAACCAGCTGATCGATACATGGTAGCAGATAGTGGTCTTTTGGGCACGTCTTATTCAGTTCTCTGAAGTCTATACACATCCGCCAACTGCCATTACTCTTAGCTACAATTACTGTATTTGATAGCCATTTAGTGTATTGGATTCTAACAATGTGGCCAGCATCCATCAATCGTTTAATTTCCTCTCTTATCACTTTTTCCTTTCAACTTTTTCTGCTTTACCAGTTTTGCTTTAGGATCTACATTCAAATGATGTAGGGCTACAGATGGGTTTATCCCCACCATATGCTCCGAATAGAATGCAAATAGATCTGCATTTCTCCTCAAACACTGAATTATAGCTTCTTTCTGTTCTTCAGTCATCAACTTTTCCATTTTCGTAGTGAAACCCGTCTTCTCCGGGAACAACTCTACCATCATTAATTCTTTCTCAATTGGCTGCATATGAGGCTCTAGATCCTACTCCACACTTCTTATCTTTATGTCCTTGCTCTGCAGTGGGCACTCTGCTGTTAAAGGTCCCTTCACTTTCTGCTTGGCATGTTAATGGATTTTACATAAGATTCCTTTGATATCTTCTGGTCTTCTGCGACCTCTCCTACCAGCCCTTCCTTTTGAGCTAGGAATTTCATTTTCATGTAGTATGTTGAGACCATAACCTAGAAATCTTTCAGTGTAGGCCTTCCCAATATTATGTTGTAAGCCAAAGGTGTGTCTACTACCAGAAATTTTACCATTCGAATGTTTGACGTCTCACCACTCCCCAGTGTCACCCGAAGGTTTAGTTCTCCTTTGGGTTGTATCTCCCTCCAGCAAAGCCGTACAGTGTGTTTACTGGCATCAATTTAGCATTAATTTTTATTTTCTGGAATCAATCCCAGAAGAGCACGTTCACTGCACTTCCTGTATCAACAAATATTCGCGCCACCCTCCAGTTGGCCACTTCAGCACTAATTACCGACGCATAATTATTGGGTTCTGCAGTCACCAAATCTCCAGGACCAAAGCTCACGCATGCCTTTGGATTCATCTCCGCTCCCGAAAATAAATCTACTACATCAATCTCCATTCCAACTGCTTGTGCCAGCACTTGGACCTCTTTGCTCACATGAGCCCTGGCAGCTGATGAGACCAAATTTTGTATGATTTTTTAGTCTTATTTTAGGTCTAGATCGAGTCGTTTTGTGTATTTTGTTTATTTTTATTGTCTGGGAGGACACATTGTGAAGGCAGGGATGTACAGGGCAAACCATGAGAAAACTGGGCAGAAATTGGCAAGAAATTACCAAATTCCGCAAAAGACATTTTGGGCACAGATACGAAGCACTTTGGGCAAGGAAATGATGCTCGCAACTTGGGCAAGGAAGCAGACATTCAGAATTAAAGCTGCTCGCTTCACAACCTGACCAAATCAAGTACCGTGTGGGATCAAGTCATTTGGACTAGAAGAGATGTAAAATGGCCAAGGCGTAAGGCAGAGCACAGAAGAGAGGCAGGAGTACACGTCTTGGGCATGGAGATCTACGATAGTTCAACATATCAAGAAAGAGTGCGGCGCAAGAAAGAGATTAATCTATAAGGGAAGAGTGCAAACCAAGTAAGAGATTAACCTTATCCAAGTAGCCAACAAGGAAGGAATTAATTCCATCTTTATCCATGAAGTTTCATTCAAGATCTAATCTGCCAAATAAGGAAAGTCTCTTGGTTAACAGAAGCTTGTGGAAGGATTGACAGCTGGCAAGACACCTCGCCCAAACCTAGTTGCAATCGACTTAATGGGCTGATCCTCCAAGACCCACGAATTTCACCTCTATAAATACTCCTAGATAGCAAGCCATATGTATCTTCTTAACATTTGGAATCTTTTTAGTTTCTTATCTTCTTTAGTCTAGGGTTTTCTTTCTTTTGTTCGAGAGTTTGCCCCTTCGGCGGCAAACTAACTTTTGTACTTCTTTTCCTATTTCATTCTTTCTTTTCTTGTTCTTTACTTTATGCCTAGGTAGTTATACAAATCTGCGTTTGGGCAAGATGAAGCTACATAAGCATTATATCGTGATGTTTATTTGGGTAAGGGAAAAGCTATATATATGTGTGTTCCCGAGGCGCTAGGCAATGATTTCAAAGTGGTCTGTTTGTGCCAAGATTTCATGTAGCCAGTGGGCAATTGGAGGGCGGCAAATTCCTTAAAAGAGAGGTAGCTTAGACCAACAGGGACCGGAAGAGGTTTGCTTCACGCTCCTTAAGGGCGGCAAATCTCAGGTTGTCGGTTTTAGAAACTCAAATGAATGGCAAGTCAATTGATTTAGAAACTCACATAATAATTCTCAATAAATAATAACATTCATCAGTTTTTCGGTTTTAGAAAAGCCCACTTGGCTTCCGAAGATCTAGTCGAGGCGGCTTACTCTTTTGTGTCCTTGCTACTTTTCCGTCCCACTTGGTCCTTAAAGAATAACATTGAATAAGGACGAGACTATTATCTTGTAAAACGTAAAGTAGATTGTGGGCTCAGCTGAAGGACTTCTACTTGACTCGGGTCTTTTCTATTTTATTTTAACTTTTCTACATCTTTATGTTTCTCGGTTTCCTCGTTCTCATGTTAACAACTTTACTCGGTTACTAGGTAAACTTCAACTCACATCTTTATTTCTAGAAACAATATTATTCTAGTACTTCTTGTTAAACGAGAGATTACTATCCATCTTGCTTATGTTGCTCGAGTTGTCGAATCATTAATTTCCTAACTATCGTCATCACAATTCATTTAAATCGTAAACGAGCAATCAAAGCAGATAAACAATCAATTCCATAAATAAGCGAAATAAGAACATCCATCTACTTAATCATATAAGTTCAATTAATCACAATAGACTCAGAAATGATTTATATCTCAAACACAGTCAACAGTTAACTCAACACTGCTCGACTTTATTCTTATAAAATGATAGCTTCGGAGTTTAATAAAAATATTTAACTTTTAAATAAGTCAAATAATAATAATTATTATAATAATAATTTTGAACTTCTATTTAATATTTCTTGATTTAGAATACGTCGTCGTTTCTTAAAATAAGAACATATACTCGTATGAACTCTCGTCTTATCAAATATTTAAATTTGTCCCACAATAACATCATAGGAAGTATACCTTCATCTCTTGGAAATATGAGTGCACTTGAATCTTTGGTTTAGTCTACAAATAGATTGGATGGAGAAATTCCAAGTGAATTGACAAGGCTGACATTTCTTGCTAAATTAGACATTTCAATGAATAATCTGGTTGGCCAAATACCACAATCTCAGTAGTTCTCCACGTTCGAGAAAGATTCATATATGGGAAACTCGAGACTATGAGGAGCTCTGTTGACAAGAAAATGCAAAGAGGAGAAGGTGATTCAGCCTACAGAAGAAGAAGATGGCGATGATGATGATGATGATGATGATGGATTTAGTTGGAGAAGTGTGGTGTTGGGGTATGGAAATAGATTCGCAGTTGGAATCGGGATTGGTTGTTGCATTATTCATTATGGAAGGCCAAGATGTTTAGTGGAATTATTTTATGGTAGTAGATATAAGATGAAGAGTAGCATTAGAACTACACCAACACAAAGGAGAAGTTGAAGATTCAAAAATTGGTGTTTTTGTTCTTGCTCGACTTGTTTCGATCATTCTCTCTTATTTACTCATTTTCCTTTTTTGGACTTTAGATCAAGCATGTGCTGGACCTATTTCTTTACTTTATTTTTCACATAAATTAGGTATAATATGCCACCACTTTCTGAATAAAAGTTATTAGTTGGTGTAATTCATGAATAGTGAATCTAGTTTGTTCTATAGGACTTCTGCAATGCGTAGATATTTTAATATTATCTGTCTTCGAAAAACAAATGTGAGAGAGCAAACCAAGATTGTCAAGATGGAAAACAGAGGCAACAGAAGAAGCAGAACTGCTGCAATCAGAATCTAAAGAATGTAAAGAATGCACACTTTTTTTTTAGTAATTCTTTTCGATTGTAGACAAAGATAATCATACTTCATAGTAATAGAAGTAAGGATTCTATGAATGCAGAATCTAGAGACAATGATTATAATATGAACATACATGACATTTGTAACCTAGACAAGAACTGAAGAATGTTATCTATCTTAGTGAAAGAATTGAAACAATTAAGTTCTCACATAGGAAATAGGAAACAAAATATGAAGAACAAAATAACATTCAATTCAGCTGATCTTCTTTGTATGCCCACTTGGCTTGATGTGATGATAAAAAACTACAACATTTAATTCATCGAGTTATACAAAATACTTAGTATGATATCTTTGAATCAAGAAATACGAAATAAATAAGAGTTGTTGATGGACATTTATAGGTCCACTAATATCAGAAGGGTTCTCTGAGAGTGCTGTGAATATATATAAGCTATGGAGTGCCAAAGTTGAGCATAAAAATGGGCACTAAAAAATTACCACCAATGCCCAATGGAATTGTTTTTTGTAGCAATAAAATTATAGATAGGAAAACCATACTCGAGCTGAATAATATTCAGGCATCTAATAGAGAAATATTTAATTCTAGTCCAATATTAGAGATTTATTAGTATGTTAGCACTTTTCAAAGATAAGGTTAGCAATTGCTTTATTCGTTGACAAGAAAATAGTTGCTTCACTGTAACCTCCCGGTCCTCAGAGTTTCCTAAGATAGAAAGTTTGCCAAAATAGAATGTTTCTATAAATGGAAAGTTTCCCAAAATAGCAGTTTTTTTGTACTTTCGCATTTATGTGATTATATGCATTAGTATGTGAAGTATATGTTTTTATAATCTTGAGAAGTTCATGAATGCATGAGAATGTGAGTTACTTAAGTAATTTGCATGAAAAGTCAAATTTCTGGTTTTCGGGTCAAAATCACCGTTATTCATTTCTTAGTGCCAAATCAAAAGTTGTCTGTATTTCCCCAATTTTTTTTTGTATGTTGGTTGTGATGTGATTTCATGAATTATGGTGAAAATTTCAAAGCAAAAATCATTCTCTTTGAGTCAAAACGTGTGTGTTAGTCGATTTGAGTGTTTTCTGCACTGTGTGCATACACAACATTTATTGTGGGGGGCACACCTTCTAGAAGGTGGACACTTGTCACCTCCTAAGCTAGACCAACCATTGCCACATGTTTTCACCTCATTTCACCTACAAAACTTAAGGTGCAAGGTTGAATAATAGCCATTCATTTTGGAGATCAAGATCCTACCCTTCATTTTTAACCTAAAGTCACCTATATAAGACATGTTGTGTCATTTCTTCCTCCCCTCGTCCCCAATTTCGGCTGATCCACTCTCTCACTCACACCTTCATATTTTTATTCATTTTCTCCAAGATTTATGATCAAGATCCAAACTTTATCCATCAATCTTCATTGGAGAAGGTTAGATTCCAATCCTAAGTTGTAGATCTTAGTTTTTCATGGTAGAAATTGCATGAAATCATCTCTATCTCTGTCCTTTTATTTTTTGATCTTGAAGGAGGATCCATGGGATCCTTCCCACCTTCAAGTATGTTGATTCTAGATATATTTAGAACTCTGCTATGGATTCAATTGCATGGAATTATCAAAACCCTAGCCATATCTTGTGCAGATTGATTTTTAGGTCTATGTTGGGAAAATAAGTAAAGGTTTTGATTTATCCCAAAACCCAACTGACCCCAACCGAGTAGATAAAAGACATGAGTCTAAACTTAAATTGAGCTCACTATTTCAGCGTAAGGATTTTTATCTTTACAGGATTCAAGTAGAAGAAGACAGCTGAACTGAAGAAGGCAGTTCATGAAGAACTCAATTGGATCACGAGCTCAGTGAACCACAAGCTCAGCTACATCATGAACTCAGTTGGAAAGCAACTCAGTTGACTCCTCAACTGACCCATGCAGCTCAAGCATGAAGAGAAGCTATGTCAAAGTTAGACATCACAAAGCTGAGAAGAGAAGATTTTGAAGACGTTGAAGGCAGCAGAGTTGACTATAAATGAACCGACAACAGAGATGCGCAAAAAGCGAAGGTCGTAGTTGCCATTTTAGGAAAGTTTCCAGTAAAGTAAAGTAAGTGGAATGCCATGCTTTTGGCACAGATCAAATGACTCTTTCCAACAGCTAATATAATCTCCCTCTATAAATAGAGGTCTTCACATGAAAGTATAGAGAGAGAGACAACAGAGAGAATAGAGAGAAAAGAAAGCAAGACGCAGATATAACTGCACCGGGTGAAGCAGCAACAGCAAACCACCACTCTTTCTAGCAAGAAGACCTTAGTTGAAGACCAGTAGAAGTCGAGTGTCCACACCTCCTCCTTTTCTTTCATCTAACTTCTCAAAAAGCCCCTTCTTTGATCGAGTGTAGAATATAGGTTCTTGCTTATATTCAGTTTTGAGCAGACTTTCTCCCAACATATCGAGTCTCTAAGCCTTTGGACGACGCCTCCACTTATCTCCGTGTAGATTGCTTCATAGTTGGTAAAACCCCCAACCCCCAAACCTCAGGTCAAGCTTTGAACCCACAATCAAAGACACTAGGTCCCTTTGAACTCGCAATCAAAAACTTGGTCCCTTTGAACCCGTGATCAAAGACTAGGTCCCTTAGAACCCGCAATCTAAGACTAGGTCCTCTTAGAACCCGTAATCTAAGCCTAGGCTATACACTTGCCCGCAAAAGTGTTGTAATGTCTTGTTCGAACAAGTAATCGAACTGGTTAGGTTGTTTGGTACCCGCAAATCAAGTGAAACGTTTGATAAGCACACATGAGCTTATTTAGTAGATTACTTCCCCAAAAAGTAAGTCGTGGACGTAGGAGGTAAATATCTGAAAAATGTTAAAATACTATGTCCTTTACATTTATATATTTACATTCAGTATTTTACTTTCAGTTACCTAACCAATTGACTCTACATACAAACTACGAATACACAAACTGCACTAAGTTTTGGGAACTTGACCTTCCCTTGTTTTCATAAAGGTTTCAGTTTAGGTAATGAGTTTTAATTTCCACCAACTTCTACAAGCTTAAATCTTTGAAACCTCAGTTGGAATACACAGCTGACCCTCGGTCAAAGAAGTCAGTTGTGCACCTAACTGTGCGATCAGCTCGAACTGACTTTCTCAGTTGTTGAGCAGCTCTAACTGACCTTCTCAGTAGTTGAGCGAACTGACCTAAGCAGTTAACTCAGTGAAAAGATTTTGAAAGAAAAAATCGCTACTGGTTTATTCCCCCCATACACTGGATACTCATTACCCGAACCATCAAGTGGTATCAGAGCAGTGGTTTAAAAGACTGCTGATCCTAGTTCATAAGGTGTGAGTCGAGTAGATTTTTCAGTGGTCAAATGAACAGATCTTTTCTGATAATCTTTAGTGCATTCTGCTGCATATTTTCTTTTTTCTCTAATGATGTGTAGAAAACATGAACCTGACGTTGCTTGGAAGCTTACCGGAGTTCTCCGTGGATGACTACTCTACGTGAAAATTTCGCCAGAAGATGGCACTGACTTCTAGGAACCACTGGATGTGGGAGACCATCAAAAATGGTCCCATCCGTGTGACTCAGACAATATTGGTCCCTTATGTTACTCCTGAAGAAGGAGAGACATCCTGAAGGAAGAACCAAAAGTCGAAGAGGCGTACACCAAGGAAGAAGAAGACATCGCACAACTTGATGACATAACAAAGAGTGTCATCTCTTCCACCATCAGCAAAGCCTACTTGCCGAAGATTATCAATTTCTCCACAACAAGAGATAGGTGACGAGCCCATATTCTATGCTCTTGTCATGTGTGTTTAGGTCTAGATGGAGTCTATTTAGAATCTTTTGTGTCTATTTTGTGTTTGGAAGGGCACTTGAGTTGGCAGGACAAGGAAAGGCAGAAATTGGGCAAGTCTGGAGCTAAAACATGCATAAAGAGTGAGAACTAACTATACGATACAATGACCATAGTAGCCATGCTCGTGGCTCAAGCTACCGAGGGTATAAGTCCAAATCAAGATGAAGAGTTGCTCCACTTTCAGTGGTATGGTCAATCTAGACGTTGTGTGTTTCACTCCAGAAGGCAAGGTGCAAGCTTGGTCATGGGCAAGAGATGACAGAGAGATTAGAAAAGGATAGTACAGAGCTTGGAAACAAATTCCTTGCAGTATTAGATTTGGATCGGAGTTTTGTACTACAATAGCAGCACGTGTTTAGCTATAAGGAAGGAGATCTTTCCAACCTTATCCATTGACCCTTACATGAAAGCAGCCAGCCCGTTCTCTAGAAGGCCTATTTTTGGATTTGCCCTAGTTTTTGTACTCTATAAATACGTTCATGCATGCAAGGCGCAGAGACAACTTTTAACACTTTTACTACCTTAAGTTTTTCGTAGTTTTTGAAGCAAACTATTTACATTTTATGTTCTTAGATACAATTTACTTTTATTGTTGAGTCCCATCTAGGGTGAACATCTTTTGCTTATCGTTAGTAATTCAAGTATGTTATCTCTTTTGCTTTCGTCATATACTTTATGTCTAGCTAAGCTTTTAAATCCAGGTTTAGGATAGATGATATGATGTATAATTTGTAAATCTTGTGAGGTCTAAGTGCTCTTGATAGTTGTATATAAGTGTGTTGTCGAGGAATTAGGCAACGAGTCCAAAGAAGTTCGGTGGTCATAGGTAACTCGGAAGGCCAACGAGCCCTTGGCACATACGGATTCCTACATCACAGGAGGGTTATCAAGTGTTGGTTGGGCTTACCTTACATTCCTTGAGAGCGGAAGAACAAGTTGTATGTCTTGACCTGGACCTGCAAAGATGTGTCAATGCTGGTGAATGTTGGACAGAGATCCTCGTTATCTCACCGGCGCCGGAGTGGGCTCATCTAGAACCAAATGCTATTTTACCAACAAGCGCTCTATAAGGTGTTATGCCGGTGACTTTTTGGCAAGAAAGAAGATTAGCTAGGATGTACCTGTCAAGACTTAAACATAAGGATGGAACTGGGCTGTCTATGTAGCATACGTGGCGACGTGACAATGGGGACCCTGCATAGTTTTAGCCTATAACCACTGACACGCTGTAATACCCTGATTTTCTGAGTCTTAATTAATCGTCCTAATTATGCTTAAATGTACCTAAGTGCTTATTAATTGAGTATTATATGTGACTATGTGTTAATTTTTGTGATAAAAAAATTTGAGAAATAAATTTCTTGTAAAATTACCAAAATACCCCTGAAGGGCAGAAACATAATTTTTCTTGTTTCGGTGATTTGAAATGAAGATTTGAAGAGTTATATGAGCATGAGAATGTAAAATGAAGTATGTGTGTGAATTTTTGAAAATTCTAAGAAAGTTGATTTTTCAGTGAATAGTAACTGTCGACGAGAATTCACTATTCATCAACTATTTCCGAATTTTATCAAATTAGTATCATTTGAATCTAGAATTTATTCTAAGACCATTAATGCATGTTTGAGAATTTTCTGAGATCGTTAGAACCGAGTTTGAATTTTATTTCATCTTAAACTAAGGACTTATGGGAGAATTCACCAAGATGATAACGTTGAAGACGAGATGGAGACGAAGATCATCAAATGAAAGAACGTAGAGAAGTTTCAAGAGTTTGAGCGGAGCGTCAAATAATTCACTCCAAAGGAACCATATTATATAGCGCCTTGTCGAAAGAATCAAGTATAGATGCCGAAAGTAACTCGAATAACGAAATACGATTATAAGATTTTCTATTATTTTTAAAAAGCCAATGACGTCGAAAGAAGAAGACCAAAATTAGAAGTCATTCTCAAGAAGGAAGTCAATAGAAGAGAATTGGCGTTATGAGAATAGAAATCGTTCAACCCCCCCTAACGATGAAACGAGTACTATCTTTCTCATCATTATTCAAGACCTAAGACCCCGTATTTTAATGCAATATAGGGTTAAAGCTCGAAAAGGGGACGAAGAAAACTGCAGAAAATAGAAGACAACGCTTTGATGAACCGTATAAGGAACGACGAGGAAATAAAAGGAAACTTGCATTGAGCTCGCGATAATTCCTAAGTTTTGCATCTTGGAAGCACGAAGACGCGTCAGAATAAGAAGTAACGATTCCGGAAGAAAAGAATGAAGAAAGATACAATGTTATACGAGCAGGATTATATTTACGCAAAATCTTGAGTTCGACTACGACAAGTCAAAACCTCGAGTATCTTATCCAGAGATGATCAATTGGATACGGCTATATGAAATTTTGAGGAGTACGTTAAGAATCGTGATAAAGGAGGCAAAATCGTGACCTCTTTACGAAAAAGACGACAATTAGAGTACGAATTGCAGGATGCCACACAAGTCTACGTTTAGAATAGAATGACACAAAATGAATGAAGTTAGACGTAGATGAGAAGACGATGAAATTAATTCAATAAACTTTAAAGAAGTTTAAAATCGACAAGAGTTATACATTGGGAGTACGAGTAAGAATTTGAGATAGAAGACTAAAATTCTTCTTTTAAAGAGAAGTTCTTCACTCGAAAGTCACCGTGCAAAAGGGAAGTATAAGCCTGAACATATAAATCGAACGATATGAAGGGACTAATGTTGTTTCTTATAAATTAGTTTATTTTCAGATTTTAAAGACTTACTCAAAGTCTTCCTAAATCGTTAAGTTGCGAATACGACTGAAGTATGCAACTTATCATAAATACGAAATCTTGAACCAGATATCGATCTCCAGAAGTAATTCGAAGTACTACAACATCACAAGAATTCGATATATATATATATATATATATATATATACATATCAGGCGATATAAAATTTATATGTACGCGCTAAATAATTTCTGAAGTTTAGGAATTACCTGACGATTTGTAAGTCCTAATTTATATTATAGTACGCGTCTCTTTATAAGGAAGAAACTTCGAGTTTGAGATAGAGTACGAGGAATAATCTAAAGAAATCTTGAGATAGATGAATTCGATAGTTTAAGGTAAAATTGTTCGAAATTATAGAAATTTTTGAAGAAATGACGATGAGGAAGTCAAGAATAAGATAGGAGTTATATTCCTGAACCCTCTTCTGAAAACTAGCAAATTTCGGGACGAAATTTATTTAAGAGGGAGGGAATGTAATACCCCGACATTTTAACCCTAAGTGCATGCCATTAGTTATTATAAATAATTTTGAGTGAGATTATGCGATAAAAATGTAATACCCCGGAAAATTTCTACTACATTAAAAATTCAAAGTTAATAATAATTATGGCTTTGCGCGCCTAAGTTCATGAAATTAAATTCTAAGATTCACGGTGAAATCCGTTTCCAAAAATAATTTCCAGAAATCGGACGAACGACTACTGTATTAGGGTTTTCGCGTCCGTTAAGTTTTTCGTTCGAAACTCGGAATCGAATTATGTCGAACTTTACATTCACTTATTTCGCGAGAGGAGTAGGTTAGGAAAAATCGTTTTTATTATTTTTCCGGACAAAATTTGGACTGTGATGTCCCGACTTTTTCTCGGATTTTGAAAAACGAATTAGGTTTTCCGAGTACGTAAATTATTTCCAATCTAACGGACGAATTAGATTTCGTCAATTCCGTAACTAACTAGAAAAGTGTTTCTCGACTTTTAAAACGGCATTTAAGTGCCGGAAACGAGTTATTTCATATAAAATTTCCTCGCCAAACACACCCTTAATGAGTCACACTACTTTGTTAGATATTTCCAACAACTTTATGACTCACCATAGTGAGTCATCCATCTCCCACCTTATACCTCCCAAAACCGCCACCACCATTCATTCCCTCTCTCTCATTTTCTTCTTCCATCATCCTCCATTGAAGCACCTCTCAAGCTCTTCCAAGATCGATAACTCCTCCGTCTACCGATAAAATTCCAATTCAATTTCATATATCGAAAGGTAAGAACTTCGTCTATCATTTGAACCTAACAAATCTCTTTTCCCCCATTTTTTTTTATTCGAAAATTTGGAGGATGAATAGCATGTGATTTCTTGATCGAATCTTGTTCTAGGACGTTTAGAATCGAGTTCTACGGATCAAATCATGAAGAAAATCACACCTACATGTTCTAGGGTATTACCGAAAATTTCATCTTTTGGGGCTTTTGTTTCATGCTCGTTTCTTCATCAAATTAATGATAAATTAGTGTTTCTTATGACGTTAATTGATCGTATGAATTGTTTTAGATTTTTCTAAAAATAAAATCCAAAACCTAAGAGACGGCCAAGGCTCGATTTAGGTTAGTAAATATTATGATATGCTCGATTGTTTAATGGAAATGAGATATACGATGCATGAGGTCAAATATTTATTAAATTGAGATTTTTCTAAAAATATTAGGTAAAGTATAAGAGACGAAAATCCATAAATAAACCGAGTTTGGTTGATGAGTCGAGGATATGGATCACATACTAATGAGTCTTGATAGATGTCGGATAATGTTGTAGAATTTAATCGGATTCTAATAACATTTGAAAATTGGTAAGAGACGAAACGTCGAGAATAAGTATCGATAGAAAAGTCGATTAATATTTCTAATTGGATACTAATGAATCTTATCGTTAAGTGATCAAGTTTGTAGTTGACGACGTGTTAATCCGAGTATTGGAATGATAGGTTGTATTTTAAATCGAGAAGTTGGAATTTGATTTAGGAACTTGAATTGGTTTAGTAATTGGTTAGTTTGAGCGACGAGTTTTGATCGTCGTGTTTATAATCGAGAAATGGAAAGGGGTTTATCACGTATAATAATACGAGGTGACTGCCTTGGATCAGTTTTTGTGCGAAATTAAAAGTGTTTAAGCTTTAATCGAACCTAGAAAAGCGTGCGTTGATTTTATCAAGCATTAGGGTTCACTCAGCAGTTTATGCGACGTTCCACGGAAACTGCGATATCTCCTAGCTCGTTAATCGGAATCAAGATCCACGAATTGGAGAGTAAACTAGACACCCGTACGTTTCTTTTGGTATAAGTTTCGACCCCTGTTTCGCAATCCCATGTTCCATGCGAACTTACTGACCTGACTCTGAGCAGTAAAGTTTCAAAACTTAATTTCTTAAGTTGATTTCTTCTCAACTTAATTTCATTTGATCTTTTAAGTCGTTCCAAGTATCGACTATCATAATTTACTGACCTTAGCATCAAGAAAGAGTTCTAAATGAGAAATGTTCGATTCTCGTTCCCGTTTAATTAAAAGAATCTAGAATAGCGTGCAAAGGCCTAAAAGCTTAAAAACATATAAGAACTAATTCAATTTCAATTTCGATTTCGATTTCCGTTTTCTTTTATCGACTCGATGTCTTATCAAAGTTATGATTATTTACGATGAAGGAGGAAGTCGGCACTCGAGATAAGATGAAGGATCGACGACAGAAAACTCGTTAAATAGTTCTATATACAAAATAAAACGAGCAATGCTCGAAAACCTTTCTCTATCGCTTTGATATCTGTGTTTTCAAAGTGATAATTATGGCATGAACTGTTTTATGTTTTATGTGAGTTCTCTTGTATCTATCTGAGTTAACCTTCGTGTTTTCCAGATTTATGAGTTAACCGCTAGGATTGTTTACTATCGATCGGCCTTGAGTTAGCTATATGATTTCCAAGGTTTGTGCACTTTGTAGCCTGTGGTGTATGTGGTATCCTGTTGAGGGGTAACCAGCCACGGTGAATGAGAATTGGTCAAGATTTGAACGTAACATCTATAAAAATGCTTGCAAGCTAAATTATGTAAATGAGTCAGAAAATGTTTAATAGGCACGGGCTCTTTTAAATGAAAACCCCCGATGCGCTATAAAATGAGATGCCTGATTATCTATACTTATGAATATATTTTCGGCATTGTGTCCACTAAGTACTTTTGGATATAGCCCTGCATATGTTTTCTAAATGTGCAGGTTGAAGCGACGGAAGCGGCGAGGGTTGGAGTATGTTGTCATAGGAAGACTTAGTTTGAATAATCACAATTCCGCTGCAAAAAAACTCTAAGCTTTTGACGTTGTTTATAATCATAAAACACTGTAGTATAGGTTCTGTATTATAACTTAGTTTTCCCTTTTGGGAGCTCCGTCGAGTAATCCCTCGTGATTAACTCTTCTTTTTGGTAATGAAATCTTGTTCATAGAAATTACGATGTCTTTTATGTATGTTTATTTCAGTCATCCCCTTTCTTCCCCACCTCTTTAATCCAATCTCACTCGCACCCCAGCTTCTGCCGTCCCTCGGGATATGGGGCTGTGACAGAGTGGTATCAGAGCAGAGGTTCGTTTTCTGCTCTGGTTATGAGTCAATCTTCTAGTCTGAGTCATTCTTTTTAGTGATACCACAGAGTGGTATCGGAGCAATCGTTTCTGCTCTGTATACAAGTCTTTCCTTCGAGTAGTAAGACAGAGCATTCGTTTCCGCTCTGGCCTTAAGTTGTTTTCTAGTGATACCACCGAGTGGTATTAGTCTTCTTTCGAGTCGTAAGATAGAGTATTTGATATACTCTATACTCGAGTCTTCTTTCAGTAGTACGATAGAGCATTTTTTTATGCTCTACCTCTAAGTCTTCTTTCAAGTTTTTATTCAAGTAGTGCGATAGAGCATTTGCATATGCTCTACACCTGAGTCTTCTTTCAAGTAAAGTTAAGTCAGAACAATAAGATAAGATTAAGAATATAGATGACAACTCAACCTCCCGCTACGTCGACTCAACGAGGAAAGAATTCAAATAATGCGATTTCTTTAAAGAAGAAATTTTTGAGTAAATATTCATTGACTAACGAATGATTATGGTGCCAAAATACTTTTTAGTTATGAAAGTATAAGAATTTATACTTTGTTTGGTTATGTGATTATGTGATAGTACGAGTACTATCTTATGTGAAATTATTTGCGCAATAATTTCTTTATTTTTAAAAGGTACCTTGGCACGAGAATCTAGACGAATTCTAGGGATTTTCCCTATTCATGAAGAACATAGATTCTGTTTTAAGGACTTCCCGATCCTTTGAGAACTTAGACGTTTAAGAAACGTGGCTTCAAATCAATCGAGAAATGATCGAAACGAGAAGAAAAGAAGACTTCGAAGACAAGAAAGATACGATCGAGATGAAGAGGACAGAATAAAGGGATTCAAAGGGAATGAAGAAATAAGTGTTACTTCCGTACAAGTAACACGAACGAAGTCATCTTTCAAATGGAGTTGTTCCGTTTAAATTCCAATAGGAAATTTGTTCTATTTACTAAGATCGAGTACGAATCTTAATTAAATTTCAACGATCAATAGATTCCGTCGACGACCCAAACTTGTGTTACACAAGTTATTCTTTAGCTATTATTCTACTTCTTTTGGAATATATTTATTTACTTCATAATTAAACAAAGAGTGCGACGAGTACGAGCATCAAGTGTCGAGGTCGACCAAGTCTTTTATAAACGAATGTCATAAATGCGTAGGTGACATGAACAAAGTAGAATCATACTTTGTTTTAATAAAGTAAAAATCATTCAGAAATTTCCCTTACGAAAGAAATAAAATATCTATATATATATATATATATATATATATATATATATATATATATATACCAAAGAATAATAATATACAGGATGGAAATAAGATCTTGAAATCTTATTTCTATATTATTTTGTTTGAGAGCAATGCTTCTAAAAAGAAAAAAAAAATTCTAAGGTATCTAAGATAAGTTTATTATCTTAAGTGTCGGCGATACTACAATTGAATAAGGAATGTTCTATTGTGATTTAAGATTTTCTATAAGATAAGTCATTACCTTAACCGTTACTGATCCGTATTTCTATAAGATGGCCGGGTGGATGGTTACCACTCGGAAGAGTCAGCCCCTACCTCAGCGTACCCTAGTGGATGTGATACGGGATAAGTATCATAATTACGTGTCAGACCCGGATAAGGAGGATGTCGGGCAAATAGTGAGCAACTTCTCGACCGTATACTATGCAGCACGGAATTTCATTTCAGTGAACCAGGCTAGGTCCGATTTGATTTATCAGCTACCAGACGAGTGACATAGTTGGGCACACGACATCGCATGATATTACCTAGGATCGTTTGACGATGACATTGAGCCAATGGGGGATTACCAGGGTTTTGCCTTAGCTATCCATAGGCGTTTCTTCCATAGCAGGTTCATGATGGCAGATCCCCTCGTGCCACATTTTTCCTACCGTTTCTTCCCAACGATTACCGAGCCTGAGTCTCTTGACTAAGACCCAGAGATGGCCGATTTTTTGAGATCCCGACAGGTTTTGTACCTAGCGAGGAGTGGAATTCAGTGGTAGAGTTTTTAGGGTCAGACGAGGAGACTACAATTGTACCACAGTTGCCGCTTTCACCTAGACCACTTGAGGAGTTGATTCCAGGACCGGGATTAGTTGAGATTGACACAAAGACAGTTGCCTTGTTAGGATTATCTACCCCTTTACTAACCGAGCCTAGTGTGAGGGTTCGAGGATAGTTCGAGACTGGACGAAGGTACCAGGAGTCAGATACGGAGATTACTGCCATGCTACAACTACCACCCCTTTGACTCCAATAGACGAGCTTTGTGCGAGATGGGCGACAGTTAGAGATCAGTTTGAGGCAGGACCATCCAGAGTCCGTTTCAGGGACGAGTACGAGTCCGGTTCTATTCCTGAGCACCTTCTTTCCTTGAAGAATCATACAGTAGTAATCGATGACGATTGTTTGGATTTAGATGCAGAGAAGATTACTTCAGAGATACCTTCACCACCCCCATTTACACTTCTAGACGGTTCCACTTTGAGGATAAACGAGGCATTACAGCTCGTTTTCGGTTTAGAGTCTGAGGAGGAGGATCCGGAGGAGGATTCGGAGGAGGATCCGGATGAGAACCCTGACGCTTTACCGGCCGTGGAGAATAGTGTTTGACACGATCACAGTTAGATGAGCGGAGCATACCAGACGTATAATAGTATTTTTAGTAGTTTTTCCTTGCCTTGTGCATAGTTGGATCAGTAACTAGTTCCTTCATAGTACTTCCACGGATACAAAATTTTTATGACTCATTTCCGTTCTAGTACCTCTAGTAAGTACAGGGTTTACTGTACAGATAGGCAGTCAGCCTAGTTTAGACTCGTAGTAGTCTAGTTTTTGGTATAAGTCCTCGTTGGGGACAAAATAAATATTCTTTTAATGTATATATATATATATATATATATATATATACGACCCATACAAGGGTTTTTATCACAAGAAAATCCCCCAAATTCGTTCAATGAAAACCAGAGCGTTGAAAAAACTCGCGTAACGAGAGTTTAATTTAACTCCGAAAGTTGAAAGTTTACAAAGGTTGATATCGAAATTATTTCTGATTTCTCTTCTACGTGAACTTGTTAAGTTTGGAAAGGGGTCTAGTAGGTAAATAAAAGACTCAAGCGCTAATGAGAATTTTCGTTTCTTATAGAACCAAAATGCCGCCGAAAGTAAGTAACAATCAAAAAGGATTTGGTAATCCTGGAGGGTACAGTGTAGGTCAAGGACAGCGAGAAAGCATAGGAGAACGTAATCATCCAGCAAACCAATTTCTTCCGCCACCCCCACAACAACGTAACATTTCGGATTTATTCTTCACAAGAAATCCGCCGGTTTTTAAGGGATCTAGTAACCCGAGCGACGCTGAGCTTTGGGTACGAGCAATCGAAGGAATTTTTGAGCTTCTAGGATGTACGGATGAGGAACGCCTTACGTGTGTTGCGTTTCAACTAGCCGGACCAGCTAACTACTAGTGGAAGGCTAGACAGGAAGCTATGCCGATGGGGCAAACGACTCAAATTACCTGGAATAACTTTAAGGGAGTATTTTACGATAGGTATGTATTCGATCGGGTGGCTGCTGAGGAAGAAATAGCAAAGGAATTTCAAGGAGAACTCAAACGTAAACTAGAAATAGCATTAGCTAGCCAAGAGGGGCTAAGCTATACAGAATTATTGGAACGAATTCAGGAGATAGATGCAGTGATGCCGGATCAGAAAAGGATTCCAGCGTTCCCACCAATACCGACCCAGATTTCAACCCGAGACCTTTCCAATAATAATAACGACTGTAAAGGAAAAAGGAAGTGGGAAGGAGAAAGCAGCAGTGACTACTATCAACATCACAAAAATCAGGGAGGGAACAACCAAGGAGAAATCATGGTACCTACTTGTCTTAGGTGCAATTGGATGCACCTTGGAAAATGTCCAGTAAATATTGACGGATGCTTTAGCTGTGGGCAGAAGGGACATGTGAAAAGAAATTGCCCGAAACCGTTACCAACAGTTGAAACCAATCAGTATGATAGGCTTAACCAAAGAAAGAATGCTATTCCAGCATGTCCTACGTGCAATCGTGTACACTACGGTGTTTGTCTAGCGAACCTAGGTGTGTGCTTCAACTGTAGACAGGAGGGGCACTTTAAGAGGGATTGCCCAGGACAGCTGCAAGCGGGGGAACAGAAGCAGGATGCTCTTATTTGTCTCAACTGTGAGAAGAAACATTTTGGGGTTTGTCTCGCCGGCACGAGAATTTGTTTTCAATGTGGATAGATGGGGCATAGGAAGAGGAATTGGCCAGTACTGTTTCCAACGGTGGAACCAAACCAGTATGGTCAACCCCAACCCTTAGGAACCATCCAAACCCAATCACAGCAACAACTGACACCACAACAAAATGAATGGGCATGCGTGGTTTGGCAGGAAAAACGAAGTGAGGACAAGGGAAGCGTGACAGGTATTGGACGAATTTCTTAAGAATTTCCCCCGTCATAATTTTTACTTCTTTTAGAGCCTTATATTCGGTAGTTATTAGTATCTGTTAACATTTAGGAGTAGAGCTAGGACGCGCTCATCGTGAAATAAGAACAACTACGCTTCAGGGAGTGACGATAATCTCAGAGAATTATTTTCTTTAGTTGCGCTTGAACGTAAAATTTATTTAGGATCTTTTTAAGGTCATAGCAAACAACTGGAACGTGATAAATGTTCGACATGGATATATTCCTAGGATGGACTGGTTGTTAGAGAATTATGCCACGATTCTCTGCAACGAGAGAAAAACCTCTTTTCAACCGCCGGGTAGAGAGCCGACCGACTTTTCACGGGTTTTCGATGGGTAGAGGAGTACCAATAATATCAGCGCTGCAAGCCACAGAGTTAAAAAGGAAGAAGTGTACCACAACCTACCTTGAGTACCTAGACGGGGAACCAGGAGCTAAGAAGATCATTCAGGACATGAAGGTAGTGAATGCATATGACGGTGTTTTCCCAGAAGCTTTGCCAGGATTGCCGCCAGGTCGTTATGCAAATTTTCACGATCGACTTAGAGCCGGAAGCAGCTTAAGAGTGCAGGAGTCTTTCAAATATAGATTTGAGATCAGAGATTCATCAGCTAGGAATCAAACTCGAAGACGTACCTACGACTGCTTATAGAACCCGATATGGCTATTACGAATTCCTAGTAATGCCATTTGATTTGACCAACGCCCTGCGGTATTCATGGATCTCATGAATAGGGTTATTTCACCCGTATTTGGACAAATTTGCCATAGTATTCATCAACAACATTCTCATTCACTCCAAGAATGAGAAAGGACATGGAGAATTTAATTTTCACGAGTCCTAGAACTACGACGTAACTACTTCGGAAGGAAAATACTTCCGAATGGACCGACGAGTGCGAGATAATTTTTTATAGATGCTTAAGAAATTGGATTATCGCACAAATTTTTCCCTCTTAGAAAAACAAACAAGGAACGCATAGTATATATTGGCGCATCGAAGAATGGAATGGGATGTATTTTGGATGTAAGAAGGAAAGGTGATAGCCTCCGTCTCATGACAATTTTAAACCCCACAAAAATCGAGTATCCCACCTATGACCTAGAACTTACAGCCGTTAGGCACGCACTGAAGATTGGGAGACATCATCGTTATGGTATAAGGGTTAAGATTTTCACAGATTATATGGAGTTGAAGTACTTATTCGAGCAGAAGGAAGTAACATAAGACAAAGAAGATGGCGCGAATTATATGAGACTTAAGATTGTAGTATCAATTACCATCTAGAAAAAGCTAAGCGTAATAGCAAACGCGCTGAGTCGCAAAACTCCAACTAAGTTTAGGTATCTCTTCATCGGAGAAGAAACGCTTATACGAGAATTCCAGATGATGGATATAGAAGTGCACGATACGCCAGCGACAATAACAGGTCGAACAGCGGCACTGGTAACTACACCAAATTATGAGGAAGAGTGATAAGAGATAGAGGAAGAACGAGTTGAGCAAGGAGCTACGACTGAGGATAAGAACGGAGGTACAAGAGGATTATTCCAAAGCAACGTAATACGATATCAACAGTAAAACTCCCGATATGCCATATGCAGTACACCCGGAGAGTACGAAAATATATCCAGATCTAAGAAGAAATTTCTGGTGAAATGGATTAAAACGAAACGTTGCCTCGTTTTGTGGAAGGATGTTTAACTTATCAACAAGTTAAGGCTTTACATCGGCGACCGTATGGATTGTCGCAACCATTGGATGTCCCAGAATGGAAATGGGAAAGATGGAGCTAGGGATTTTGTGACAGGCTTGCCTAAGTCCAAAAAAAGAAACACTGCCGTCTAGGTAGTAATTGATATACTCACAGAATCAGCTCACCTTCTACTGATTAAGTTTACCTACGAGTCAGGAAAGTCAGTGCAGTCGAACGTCCGTGAGATTGTACATCGGCACGAAATACCAAAATCGATAATATCAGATAAAAACGCCAAACTTACTTTGCGATCTTGGATCATGATGCAGAAGGAGCTAAGTGTCGAGCTTAACTTCATTATAGTTTTTAGTCCTCAAACGGAACGATAATCCGAGAGAAACGATTCAGATACTCGTTAGTATGCTAAGAACGATAGTATTAGATCCAAGCGCAAGTTGGAAAAGTTTTATATCAAATTAAATTCGCATACAACAATAATTGTCGAGCCTCGATAAATTTTTGCGTCGTACGAGGTCTTGTCTAAGAAAAAGCTTTAAATAACTGTGCTATTATCGTAAGTTAAGGGAATTTAGGATCAAATGCGGTTAATGAAATGATCGAGAACGTTCGGCAGATCAGAGTGAGAATGAAGGAAGCTCAAGGCCGACAGAAATCATACTCCAACGACCGTTGTGAGATATTTTTTTTTTAGTTTGAAATTGGAGATAAGTTTTCCTTAAGATTACGCCTTCAAAAGAAATCGTTAGATTCAGCGTAAGGGAAAAAAAAAACTAATACCAAGGTTCTCAGGACCTTATAAGATTCTCGAGAAAATAGGACTGTTACTTATAGATTGGCCTTACCGCCAAATCTAGGAAGTGTCCCTAACATGTTTCCACATTTTGCAATTAAGAAAAACACGTCTATAATCCTAAGCTTATAATTAGTCCGCAAGACGAAGTTCTTGAATCTGACTTAAGTTGTGAAGAAAACCATAATCGATTTATGGATCAAAAAGCGCGAAAATTTAAGTAACCAAATCGATTTGATCGGTAAAGATATTATAAGTTATCACGAGCAAGAAGAAGCCAAGGGAGAGCTCGAAGAAGATTTCAGGAAGAAGTACCCCGAACAGTCTAAAGGAGATATGCAAATTTCGGGACGAAATTTTTCGTAAGGGGGGTAGGATGTAATACCCCGGAAAATTTCTACTGTGTTAAAAATTCAAAGTTAATAATAATTATGGCTTTGCACGCCTAAGTTCATGAAATTAAATTCTAAGATTCACGGTGAAATCCGTTTCCAAAAATAATTTCCAGAAATCAGACGAACGACTATTGTATTAGGGTTTTCGCGTCCGTTAAGTTTTTCGTCCGAAAACTCGGAATCAAATTCTGTCGAACTTTACATTCACTTATTTCGTGAGACGAGTAAGTTAGGAAAAATCGTTTTTATTATTTTTACGGACGAAATTTGGACTGTGATGTCTCGACTTTTTCTCGGATTTTGAAAAACGAATTAGGTTTTCCGAGTACGTAAATTATTTCCAATCTAACGGACAAATTAGATTTCGTCAATTCCGTAACTGTCACGCCCCGACTCTCGAGGTGCGACTTACGAACAATAACAAACTCAAACAACTAACAACTAACTCAAAAGGGAACATGCTCGGGTAAAACAAAGATGGGAGACAAGACAATCAAATTTGGTTTTCCAAACGTATAATGAAATAACTACCGAGCATCTTAACTTCACTACAACAGGAATTCAAACAAGTAATTCATGCTGATGGGAAAGAAATTCCAACAAAAGAGAAAGCATTCGAAGGTTCTAATTCAATTCTATTCTAGGTTCATCGGCGTAAACATATTTCTCGGCGATTAACGTTATGTTATCTCAATCAAACAAACTTCTCGGGATTTTTCCGGAATTTAATCTCATACTCATTTTCATATAAGCAACTCAACAAGCATATCACATCATCATCATCTCAGATAAATAGAACAGATAAATTCACACAAGATTCACAAGGCAATTTAAACTTTTTATTCAATTCTCTTTGATTAGAAAAGAAAAATTTTACTCCTAAATTCTCATCTTTTAACTCACTCGATTAATTAGACGCTCTCTAAAGGTATAAAAACTCGGGGTATCACATCCTCACCCTCTTAAAAAAAATTTCGTCCCGAAATTTACTGACCTTAAGAGAATAACTCGGGATACTTTTCTTTCATCTTTACTTCGAGTTCCCAAGTGGCTTCTTCAAGACCATGATGACACCACTTGACTTTCACTAAGGGAATCGATTTCGTTCTAAGCTGTTGGATTTTATAATCTAAAATCTCTTCGGGTTTCTCTTCGTAGCTTAGATCGGGCTTCATCTCAACATCTTCTCGACGTATTACGTGCTTCGGATCAAAGACGTATTTTCTCAACTACGATACGTGAAACACGTCATGCAAACTTCCAAAACTAGGCGGTAACGCTAAACGATACGATACGGATCCAATCCTCTCAAGGATTTCGTACGGTCCTATAAAACGAGGTCTGAGCTTTCCTTTAACTCCAAAACGATAAACTCCTCTCGAGGGGGATACTTTCAAAAACACTTTATCTCCTTCTTCAAATTCCAACTTGGATCTTCGATTATCGGCATATGACTTTTGTCGACTCTGAGCTTCTTTAATCTTCTCACGGATTTGACGTACAGATTCTATCATTTCCTCAATCGCTTCTGGCCCTAACACTTTCCTTTCATCAACTTCACTCCAATACAACGACGATCTACATTTCTTTCCATAAAGAGCTTCATACGGGGCCATTCCTATCGTATTCTGATAGCTATTTTTGTATGCGAACTCAACAAGAGGTAAGACTTTTTCCCACTCGACTCCTTTATCTAACAAGACGGCTCTCAACATATCTTCGAGAATTTGGATCGTTCGCTCGGACTGACCATCGGTTTGAGGGTGGTAAGCAGTGCTGAATTGCAATTGGGTTCCCAATTCTTTGTGGAAACTTTCCCAAAAACGGGCTGTGAACTTCGAATCTCTATCAGAGGTAATCATCTTCGGAACTCCATGCAACTTCACAATTTCTTTGATGTAGATCTCGGCTAACTTGGCTGATCCATAGGTATGTGGAATAGGTATAAAATGAGCAGACTTCGTCAACCTATCCACTATCACCCATACTACTGTATTTCCTCTTCTTGATTTTGGTAAACCTGTTACAAAATCCATTGTGATTCCATCCCACTTCCACTCTGGGACTGGTAACGGCTGTAGAGGTCCATACGGTCTTTGATGTAAGGACATCACTTGCTGGCAAGCTAAACATCTTTCAACGAATAATGCCACATCCATCTTCATTCCATTCCACCAAAATTGTTTCTTCAAATCTTGGTACATCTTCGTGCTGCCGGGATGAGCTGTATACGGGGTTTCATGAGCTTCACTCATTATTTCGTTCTTCAACTTGTCTTTATTAGGTACGCAAATTCTTCCTTGATACAACAACGCATTATCGCTCGATTCTGAAAAATCTTTAACTTCTCCACTTCTCACCTTCCTTCGTAATTTTTCCATTTCTTCGTCTCTTCTCTGGCTTTCTACGATACGGATTCTTAAGTCAGGCATCACTACTAAGGTAGCAATTACTTGATCTATTGTCGCTGGTGGTACGATTACTTCAATCTTCATCTTCGCAAATTCTTCAATCAACTCGACTTCATCGGTTAAAAGAAATCCTAACTCGATCCTGTTCGAATTTTCCTTCCTTCTCTTTCTACTTAACGCGTCGGCTACTACGTTCGCTTTACCGGGATGGTAAGATATCTTGCAATCGTAGTCTTTTACTAGCTCAAGCCATCTTCTCTGTCTCATGTTTAACTCCTTCTGCTCGAAGAAGTACTTCAGGCTCTTGTGATCTGAGAATATTTCACACTTCGCTCCATAGAGGTAATGTCGCCATATCTTCAAAGCATGAACGACGGCTGTTAATTCCAGGTCATGGGTTGGGTACTTTTCCTCATGAGGTTTGAGTTGCCTGGAAGCATATGCAATCACTTTCCCATTTTGCATTAACACGCATCCTAGTCCTTGAGCAGATGCATCGGTATAAACAATATAATCTTTATCTGGCTCGGGTAGGGCTAGAACTGGGGCTGTTGTCAATCTCGTCTTGAGTTCTTGAAAACTTTTCTCACACTCTTCCGTCCATGTGAACTTCGATTCTTTCTTCAACAGGCTCGTCATCAGTTTCGCGATCTTAGAGAATCCTTCAATGAATCTCCGGTAGTATCCTACCAAACCAAGGAAACTACGGATTTCATGCACTAACGTCTGGGACTTCCAGTCCTGCACAGCTTTCACTTTCTCCATATCCACTTGGATGCCTTTGGACGAAACGACATGTCCTAAGAAATTTACTGCCTTCAACCAAAATTCGCACTTATGGAATTTGGCATACAACTTCTCCGTTCTAAGGGTTTCTAACACGATCCTTAAATGTTCTTCATGTTCTGCTTCACTTCTTGAATACACCAAAATGTCATCTATAAAGACAATCACGAACTTATCCAAATATTCGTGAAAAACTCTATTCATCATATCCATGAACACTGCCGGGGCATTTGTTAATCCAAATGGCATTACTATGAATTCGTAATGTCCATATCTCGTTCTAAAAGCAGTCTTTGGAATATCTTCTTGCTTGATCTTCAGTTGGTGGTATCCAGACCTTAAGTCAATCTTGGAGAAAACACCGGCTCCTTTTAGTTGGTCAAACAAATCATCTATCCTTGGCAAAGGATATTTATTCTTCAACGTAATTTTGTTTAATTCTTGGTAGTCTATGCACATCCTCAAACTACCGTCCTTCTTCTTTACGAACAAAATCGGAGCACCCCAAGGCGATACACTTGGTCGAATATAGCCTAAGTCCAACAATTCTTGCAGATGGATCTTCAACTCTTGAAGTTCCTTTGGGGCCATTCTATACGGTGCCTTGGATATTGGGGCTGATCCTGGTTCTAAATCGATTGAAAACTCTAGCTGACGATCAGGGGGTAAGCCTGGTAACACCTCTGGAAACACATCCTTAAATTCTCTTACGATTGAAACATCATCGATACTCAACTCATGATTCTCGTCCTTATTCAGATAGACTAGATACGCTTGGGTTCCTCTCTTCCGCATCAATCTCTGCGCTTTCATGGCTGAAATTATCGGTAAGTTTTTCTTCACTCTCTTTTCCACTCCGAAATCTATGTTAGCTCTTCTCCAGGGGTTTAAAACGATATCTGCCTCAAATCGCATCGAATCGTCGCAAAATTCTCGGTTAGCCAATCCATTCCTAGGATTATATCAACGTCACGCATCTGGATCACATTCAGGGATTTCGTGACTAACTTACGGTTTCCGACTTCAAGTTCTAGATTCGAGCAAACACACGAAACTAACGCAGACTTTCCTAAAGGGGTTGCAACGCTAAGCATCTGATTCGATTCTTCTACTTCTAGTTCTAGGTTCTCTACGCAGATACTAGATATAAACGAATGCGAAGCTCCGGTATCGAACAAAACAATAATAGGTATGTTGTTAAGCTTTCCCATACCTGCCAGATTTCCTTTCTCCTTCTCCTGCGGTTTCTGTTCAATTGCGTACGTTCTTTGGAAAAGCGGCGGTTCTTGCTGAGGAGGTTGCCGCCTTGGCTGCGGCGGCTTACGTTGACATGGAACAAACTTCTGCAGAGGAGCTACCTCGATAGCTTTCATCTGCGATGGCTGGAACTGGTTTGGTCTTCCGCTTCTAAACCCTTGTTGCTTACTTGGGCACTGGTTTGAGAAATGACCAGGTTGACCACAAGTGTAGCAAACGTTGCTTCCGTTCTTACAAATGCCTTGATGCATCTTTCTGCATTTCGCACAGGGAGGGAATCTTAAAGGTCCGATGGGTAGGTTGCCACGGTTCGTCTGCGGTGCCTTTCCCTTCTGGGGTTGCGGTTGGCTCTTTCCTTGCCACTGCTTCTTGTTTGATTGATTTCCACCATTCCACTTTCCTTTCCTCTTTCCGTATTGGCCGAACTGGGGTTGTTGAGTAGACGTGGTCGTGATCATCTGGTTTTAAGGTTGGGGATTCGCTGGGGGTTGCGATCCTTTTTCCGGTTGCATTGCCAACTCCATATCTAAAGCTCGGTTTAAAGCTTCAGCGTACGTCAAACCACTTTGGCTGGCTAGAACCACTCGAATATCTTGCCTAAGTCCTGCTCTAAACAACTCGCACATCTTCTCGTCAGTATCGACCATATCGGGCGCAAATCGGGCTAACTCGCAAAATTCCCGGTCATACTCAGCTACAGATCTTTTTCCTTGCCTCAGACTAGTAAACTCGTTGGATTTCTGCTTACGGTAACTTCTTGGCACGAACTTTTCGTACAAGGCTTCTTTAAACTGATCCCATGACAATTCTTCACGTTCTTCGAGAGAGTACATCATCTGCTTTGCTTCCCACCAATAATCGGCTGTCCCTTTTAACTGGTACGCCATGCATTCCAAACGCTCGCTATCGGAACAACGGAGGAAACGAAAAATTCACTCTAAAGAACGAATCCAGTCTTCGGCATCAGTCGGACTGCCTTTACCGTCGAACGTCGGGGGATTTTGTTGGAGAAACAGCTCTTCGACTCGTCTTTCGTTTTGAGGGGGCGGAGTAGGGTCACGCTGCCCTTCTGGATTGTCTTCGGGAATCCTGACGCTTCTGCGTCTTGGCGGCATTCTAAAAATTTTAACAAGGGAAAAACTTTAACCACTCTAGATCATTAGCTTACAGGGAACCTTTCTCGATTCTGAACACATTTCTCTTTTGGGAGGAACACGATTCTCGATAGGTACTTAGAATAATTAATAACAATTTAAAACTTTCTCAAATAATTCATTACTTCAATTTCTCCTAAATACATGCATCTCATTCAGTTTCTAATAATCGTCACATACTCATATCATCATATATTCATATCATCATCATAGGTTCTTGAAACAATCAATCATAATCACAGAACAAATATCATCACTTCATATTCAAATATTCAATTTGATTTGATAGCTCAGAAAATTTAATTTCAATTCAAAGAACTTAATGTTTCAACTTCCAATCGCTTAACAGCGGTCTTCTCGAGGACTTATAATAATTAGGGAATTTACTTGAAAAATTTTCCCTTTTTCCTAATCAAATTATGATAGTCTTCATCACAGGTTACAACACAACTTAAAGAAAAATAAAAGAGTTCAACTCTCAACACACTCGAATTAAAAACACTTGAATTCAACAACTTTCTTGGAACACTCCTACACACAGGAGTTATCTTCACTTGGTCCGTTATCATCATATTGTTCCGCTTCGGGATCCACTCCGTAGTGCTCTATAATCTCTTCATCTTCTTCAGGGTCCTCTTCCTCCTCCTCTTCTTCTTCACGCATTTGTCCTTCAAACCGCTCATCATCTTCCTCGACATTATCATCCTCTATGGCGAAACAATCGCGCTTAGCTTCTCTCAAAGCTTCTTCGCAATCTTCCAAGGTATAATTCATCGCAGATAGCTCGGATTCGACCCAAGGCGGGGTATTAGGATTCTCTTCTTGATGACGGTGGAGAGCTACATCGGTGGAGATGCCAATCTGAGAGTCATGTTCGTCAGCTGGCCTTGACGGAGAGATAGGTGCATGAGCAAAAGAGGTAGGAAAAACATTGTTAGGTAGAGTTTGAAGATATCCGGTTCCTACAGTCACTGCATCAACTGGTTCACTTCCATTCTCTTTATCGTCGCTTGAGCGGGCTTGACTAGAGGATTCTTCTCTAGGATGGCTTTAAAAGGTTGCTTGCGGATGATTCAAATAAGCAGCTATTTGGTCCTCATTTGAAGAAGAATTTCTATTACATCCATTCGGCTGCAATGTTGATAAGTCAGAAAAACAAAGGAATCAAGAAATTTAAATTAAAAGCACACCACTTACAAATGGATAATCTGCGAGGGGATTCTGAGGTTGAAGATTAGTTCGTGGCGGCGAATTGATGTGGAGAGAAACAGTTCCACTTGGAGGAATTGGTGAAGGATTACGAACAAAGTCATTTAACAAACTTGGAGTATCATCTTCATAAGGTTCGGGCGGAGGAGCACCATAAGACATAAAATGAGCTGAAATCGCGGAGATAAAAGCATTTACGTCGCCGTATAGGGTTCGGTCGAAATAACGGTAGCCTAGAAATCGAGGGACAAGAGATGCTGCCCAGTCCTTCCATTCTTGTGGTAGAGCTTGAATCAGGTGCGTCATGCTTTCTAACGGTCCTACGTCCATATACTGGACTTTTCCCCAAATCGTATGGTATCGTGCTAAGAATTCTGCTAAAGACTCATTGTTTTCCATTCTCGCATATAAGTACTCCTGCATCCAATCAACGTTGTCCATCCTATACGAATTTTAAACGCATAAGCACACTTAACAAATTATCGAACATATTACGAATTCTACTACATACTCATTTCTGCGTTCCAAAGAGGGATTTTTGGGCAATTCCAAATCATGTAACCAATCGCACACACGTCTTATTCTTTCCGATCTTTTCACACGCACTCGCAAAGAGGAGGACATTCTAAAGCAATCTAATTATTAATCAACTTAACAAATTCATTTCAAAACATCACAACTCAATAAATAACTTTAAAGAAATTCTTCAACATTTAATAACTCAAACATCACTTTAACTTGAAAAGAAAACTCTTAGGAAATAAGACATACCTGGTTGCCGGATGAGATGGAGGATAACTTGGTGTGGTTTACTGACTCAAATAAGTCTAGGAGTTAAATCTAGACTCAACTCATCAAAGAATAACAGACTTTAGAACAAATAAAAGCCTTGCTCTGATACCAACTTGTCACACCCCGACTCTCGAGGTGCGACTTACGAACAACAACAAACTCAAACAACTAACAACTAACTGAAAAGGGAACATGCTCGGGGAAAACAAAGATGGGAGACAAGACAATCAAATTTGGTTTTCCAAACGCATAATGAAATAACTACCGAGCATCTTAACTTCACTACAACAGGAATTCAAACAAGTAATTCATGCTGATGGGAAAGGAATTCCAACAAAAGAGAAAGCATACGAATATATATATATCAAGTTAAAGGATCATGTTCAACAACAATTCAAGTTACGAGCCCATCGCTCGGAATTACAAGTTAAAGAGTTACGAATTCAACAAGTATTCAAAGTCTTCGAGCACAACGCTCGGGATCAAAAATATGAGTATTAAAGTATTAACATCAACAGACATTAGTTCAAAAGGGTTGCATGTAAGAAATATTCAAGAGAGGTATGAGAGAGAGAGATTGCCGAGAGTGAGAGAGAGTTTGGAGAGTTTGAGAGTTTGATTTTCTTTCTTGCTTGGAGAGAGGGAGAGATCGAATGAGAGAGAGAGAGTGATGGAGTGAATGAGGTCTTTCTCCCTTGTCTTAGATGAGTGAATTTGAAATCCAACAAAGGGAATAAAGTGTACTTGTTGGAAGTTGTATTAAGACAAGACTAGATAGGTTGATGTGATGTTAATTTGCATGCATACTTTAATTCACAATTTACTAAGTATGTTGGTTATTCCTAGAGTGTAGGCATGATGACATCTAAGTATAGGCTATAGGTAGTGTGAGGTGGTGTGAGAGAGTGAGAGGTGGATGACATGTGTCGTCGTCGTGTCGTTACGGGTGTTAATTACCCAGTCGTAAAGGTTTTCCGGATAAAACGACTCGTATTAATTCCTTTTTGTGCTATTAACGGGTCTAACCTCTTCTCGTCTCACTTCCAACACTAAGCATTTCAACCCTATTTCACGTCTCAATTTAAAAGATTAAAGGTTTTAAAGATTAACTCCTCATTTCTCTTCTCAATTCTCGGATAAGTTCTTACCCTATCTCAGTGATCTTAAAAGAAATTCTAGGTTCGAAGGTTCTAATTCAATTCTATTCTAGGTTCATCGGCGTAAACATATTTCTCGGCGATTAACGTTATGTTATCTCAATCAAACAAACTTCTCGGGATTTTTCCGGAATTTAATCTCATACTCATTTTCATTTAAGCAACTCAACAAGCATATCACATCATCATCATCTCAGATAAATAGAACAGATAAATTCACACAAGATTCACAAGGCAATTTAAACTTTTTATTCAATTCTCTTTGATTAGAAAAGAAAAATTTTACTCCTAAATTCTCATCTTTTAACTCACTCGGTTAATTAGATGCTCTCTAAAGGTATAAAAACTCAGGGTATCACAGTAACTAACTAGAAAACTGTTTCTCGACTTTTAAAACGGCGTTTAAGTGCCGGAAACGAGTTATTTCGTATAAAATTTCCTCGCCAAACACACCCCTAATGAGTCACACTACTTTGTTAGATATTTCCAACAACTTTATGACTCACCATAGTGAGTCATCCATCTCCCACCTTATACCTCCCAAAACCGCCACCACCATTCATTCCCTCTCTCTCATTTTCTTCTTCCATCATCCTCCATTGAAGCACCTCTCAAGCTATTCCAAGATCGATAACTCCTCCTTCTACCAATCAAATTCCAATCCGATTTCATATATCGAAAGGTAAGAACTTCGTCTATCATTTGAACCAAACAAATCTCTTTTCCCCCATTTTTTTTTATTCGAAAATTTGGAGGATGAATAGCATGTGATTTCTTGATCGAATCTTGTTCTAGGACGTTTAGAATCGAGTTCTACGGATCAAATCATGAAGAAAATCACACCTACATGTTCTAGGGTATTACCGAAAATTTCAGCTTTTGGGGCTTTCGTTTCATGCTCGTTTCTTCATCAAATTAATGATAGATTAGTGTTTCTTATGAAGTTAATTGATCGTATGAATTGTTTTAGATTTTTCTAAAAATAAAATCCAAAACCTAAGAGACAAACAAGGCTCGATTTAGGTTAGTAAATGTTATGATATGCTCGATTGTTTAATGGAAATGAGATATACGATGCATGAGGTCAAATATTTATTAAATTGAGATTTTTCTAAAAATATTAGGTAAAGTATAAGAGACGAAAATCCATAAATAAACCGAGTTTTGTTGATGAGTCGAGGATATGGATCACATACTAATGAGTCTTGATAGATGTCGGATAATGTTGTAGAATTTAATCGGATTCTAATAACATTTGAAATTTGGTAAGAGACGAAACGTCGAGAATAAGTATCGATAGAAAAGTCGATTAATGTTTCTAATTGGATACTAATGAATCTTATCATTAAGTGATCAAGTTTGTAGTTGACGACGTGTTAATCCGAGTATTGGAATGATAGGTTGTATTTTAAATCGAGAAGTTGGAATTTGATTTAGGAACTTGAATTGGTTTAGTAATTGGTTAGTTTGAGCGACGAGTTTTGATCGTCGTGTTTATAATCGAGAAATGGAAAGGGGTTTATCACATATAATAATACGAGGTGACTGCCTTGGATCAGTTTTTGTGCGAAATTAAAAGTGTTTAAGCTTTAATCGAACCTAGAAAAGCGTGCGTCGATTTTATCAAGCATTAGGGTTCACTCGGCAGTTTATGCGACGTTCCACGGAAACTGGGATATCTCCTAGCTCGTTAATCGGAATCGAGATCCGCGAATTGGAGAGTAAACTAGACACCCGTACGTTTCTTTTGGTATAAGTTTCGACCCCTGTTTCTTAATTCCCTGTTCCATGCGAACTTACTGACCTGACTCTGAGCAGTGAAGTTTCAAAACTTAATTTCTTAAGTTGATTTCTTCTCAACTTAATTTCATTCGATCTTTTAAGTCGTTCCAAGTATCGACTATCATAATTTACTGACCTTAGTGTCAAGAAAGAGTTCTCAATGAGAAATGTTCGATTCTCGTTCCCGTTTAATTAAAAGAATCTAGAATAGCGTGCAAAGGCCTAAAAGCTTAAAAACATATAAGAACTAATTCAATTTCAATTTCGATTTCGATTTCCGTTTTCTTTTATCGACTCGATGTCTTATCGAAGTTATGATTATTTACGATGAAGGAGGAAGTCGGCACTCGGGATAAGACGAAGGATCGACGACAGAAAACTCGTTAAATAGTTCTGTAACTTATAAGGTGGGCTTTCTTTTATATACAAAATAAAACGAGCAATGCTCGAAAACCTTTCTTTATCGCTTTGATATCTGTGTTTTCAAAGTGATAATTATGGCATGAACTGTTTTATGTTTTATGTGAGTTCTCTTGTACCTATCTGAGTTAACCTTCGTATTTTCCAGATTTATGAGTTAACCGCTAGGATTGTTAACTATCGATCGACTTTGAGTTTGCTATATGCTTTCCAAGGTTTGTGCATTTTGTAGCCTGTGGTGTATGTGGTATCCTATTGAGGGGTAACCAGCCACGGTGAATGAGAATTGGTCAAGATTTGAACGTAACATCTATAAAAATGCTTGCAAGCTAAATTGTGTAAATGAGTCAGAAAATGTTTAATAGGCACGAGCTCTTTTAAATGAAAACCCCCGATGCGCTATAAAATGAGATGCCTGATTATCTATACTTATGAATATGTTTTCGGCATTGTGTCCACTAAGTACTTTTGTACTTAGCCCTGCATATGTTTTCTAAATGTGCAGGTTGAAGCGACGGAAGCGGCGAGGGTTGGAGTATGTTGTCATAGGAAGACTTAGTTTGAATAATCACAATTCCGCTGCAAAAAAACTCTAAGCTTTTGACGTTGTGTATAATCGTAAAACACTGTAGTATAGGTTCTGTATTATAACTTAGTTTTCCCTTTTGGGAGCTCCGTCGAGTAATCCCTCGTGATTAACTCTTCTTTTTGGTAATGAAATCTTGTTCATAGAAACTACGATGTCTTTTATGTATGTTTATTTCAGTCATTCCCTTTCTTCCCCGCCTCTTTAATCCAATCCCAGTCGCACCCCGGCTTCTGCCGCCCTCGGGATATGGGGCTATGACAAAGAAATAAAGTGTGCGAAATTACTAAAATGCCCTTAAGGGTATAAATGAAAATTTTCACATTTTGGAGATTCGAAATGATAATGTGAAGAGTTCTATGAGCTTCAGAATATGAGAATTAACATGAGTTCGAGTTTCGGTCAAATCCGAGATGGTTGACTTTTTCATGAATAGTAACTTTGATCGGAAAGTCAACTTTTGGTCAACTGTCCTTGATTTTCATCTAATTAGTTTCATTGGAATCAAGAATTTATTTTATGACCAATTATGCAAGTTTGAGAATTTTCTGAGTCCGTTTGAATTTATTATGAATTTAATTTCTTTGAAAAACAAATATGAATAGTGAATTTTACGACTTTCTTCGTTATTGGACGTTAGTACAGAAAGTTGGATGTTTCCGAATCTATGAATTATTTTATGACTAATGATGCAAGTTAGAGCGAGATCTGATGTCTAGAAATTATGTTTTGAATTATTTTAAAACGAGCGATGAATATGAATAGTAACCGTTTCTGACTTTGTACGTATTATGAAATTATATGCGGATTTTAGACTCGTTAGAATCTATAAATTATTTTGTGAGTATTGATTCGAACTAGAGTGAAAACAGAGGTCTAGAAAGTGTCGAGAAAGGACTTTAAACTTTTAGAATAAAGAGGGGTATTTGGACACGAATAAAATCTTTTCTACCAGGAAATTTTACCCTACAAAAGTTGTCCAAATTCATTTAACTCTCCATCCTTATCCACACCATCTCTAAATTCTTCTTACCTACCTATTTAACTCTCTCTCACTTGGCCAAAAACATCAACACACACGCAATACATACACATACACACAAACTTGGCAACCAAGCTACTTCTCTCTCTCATATTCCTCACGCCTCCTCTCTCTTCTTCAACCAAGTTTTCTCTCTCATCTTCATCCATGGCTGCCGAGGTCTAATCCTCACCATATCCTTCACTTTCTTCCATCAAAATTCAAGAAAAAGATAACCAATCTTCAAGAAATCATCACTAGAACATCAACCTTGCAAATAAAGTAAGAAACTCCATGATTTTCCTCTTCTCGTCACCCCTGTACAGCTGATCTATATTTCTTATATAACCTGGAATTTTTCTTAGCTAAGTAAGGGGAAAGGAAGCTAGAGTTGCGAGGAAAGAAGAGAAGCTTGCCGATCGAAGGAATAAGTAAGGATTTCACCTTGAAAACCTATGTCTTATTTTCTTCTATAATTCAAAAAAAAAATGGAATAGATGAAGATGATTTGATTCTTATGATCTTGATATATTAATCTATGTTTATGCATGTTATTCATGCATGAAAACCAAGAAAAAAAAAGCCATGGATATCTATATATCTATGCCGTAGGTTTAAGGGCAAAAACATGAATTTTTGTGCTTTGATCTCTATGATAATTTTGATGATATATATGTGATCTATGAATTAATCTAAGAGTATTGGTTTGGTAGAATAAAAGAAAAAGTGAAACTATGCACAAAAATACAAGTATGCCGTATGAAATGAAATAAATAGGAAAAATTGTGTTTTGATCTCTTAGCTTGAATTGATGATTGATATGTGTTCTATGAATTTTTCTAAGCGTGTTAGAGTAATTAAATGATGAAAATAAACCATCTATGTGAAAATTGAAGAAAAATCGATGATGATAAATAAATTGGGATTTTTATTTTTATGATCTCTTTTGTTAAATTGATGGTGTATTTGAGCTTATTGAATTTTTCTAAGTACGATTGAATGAAGAAATAGAAGAAATAAGGAATAAAAATGAAAAAGATATGTTGGAAGTATAGAAATTCAAATAAAAATTATAAGAAACATGAATATGTGATTGAAATGAAAGAAATAATTCATATGCTAAAAAATTAATATAATAAGTGCAGAAAATATAGTATAAAAATTAGGAATTTATGTTTTCAAGACTTAGATAATGAATTGGTAGTATAGAAATGAAATTAGAGAAAAATTAGGTATAAAAATGCTATTAAATGATAGAAATCAGCTTAAATGATCAATAAAAATAATTTCCAGAAATAAATAGATAATAAAAATTGGATTTTTAATCTATAATGAAGTTATGAATGAGTTGATAGATCAAATATCAATTTGAGGAAGAGTTATGCATAAAAACACCACTAATTGAAAGAAATAAAGTATTATACCTAAAGAAATGAAAAATTCGAACTATATATATGTAACAAAAATTGGGAATTTGAATTCCTAAGAAGTTATAGATGAATTGATCCTTAAATAATGAAATGAGAATTATTTGGAGTATAGTTAAGCATTAAAATGAAGAAAATAAAATTTCCTAGGAAAAACCCCAAAATTTTCGATGAAATGGGAATGGGAAAGAAGAATTTCAGTATTTGAAGCAATAAGATGAAATTGATGAAAGAAATGAGTAATTGGAATTTTTATGAGTATGATAAAACTTTAAATTAATAAATTTGAGTAAGAATTAAAATAATTCTTAAGAATCTCGATGGACATAGGAGTTGGAAGTTGAAAACTTGTGTTTTGAGTGCTTATGGTATGATTGATACTATAAGTGATCAAATAGAATAATTTTAAGTATATTAGTACTTGAAAATATTGAAAAAGAGCAAGAATAAAGAATTTAAGATAGTGCAGAAAATTTAGGAAAAGAATTGAGGACATATTGATGAATTTATGATATAATAGATAATTCTAAGATGAAATTGAGATTAAAACAAGTATAATAGCCACTTGAATTACTAGATTTGGAGTTCATATGATAAAGTTATTGAAAAGTCAATAATTTATAAATTATAAGTTGACTTCTATGAAATTAAGTATGAGTATATAAAATAATGAGTGAGATAAGTTTAAATAAATAAATAAAGCACGATAGACTTTGAATCAAGTAAAAACGAGCCTTGAGAAGGAAATGAGGAAGAAAATCGAGAATAAATTAAGAAGGAAATAAAGACTTTAATAAATTCAAAAGTTAAAAGATAAAGCGGAACGAAGAATCGTTCAAATGAAATTATTAGAATTTGAGAATTTTTGGAGGAATTAATATAATTACCTCGAGAAATGTATCGAGCATAGAGTCGAGAAATATTTTAGAAATTGGAGTACTAAACGAAGCTAAGATTTGAATTCTTTGATTTTTTTTTTAAGAAAATAAAATGAAGAAATATAAGGACTATTAAATTCTATGAATTGAGCATTACGAAATATCGAGTATAAGTAATCCATGATTGTTTGATGTATGAATGTATGTGTGAGTTGATCAAGTGATTATGATTGTGAAATAAAATAAAGAGAATTTTAATCTCATAATTTTTATGGAATAAAAGTTTAGTAAATTTGAATTGAATTAAATAGATAGTCGAATGATTGATAATATGATGAGAAAATAATTGAAGTCTATTGAGTAGAAATACAGAGTTAAGAATGCGATAAGTTAAAATTTAAGATTTGAGTCAAGTATAAGTCCGATAAAAGGGCTGAGCATGAGTTGTTTTTTCAGAAATTAGAACTCGTCCTTATAAGGATTAATTTTGAAGGCACGAGAGGAAACGAGGGAATTAAACTGCGAGGAATAGAGATATTTTGAGACGCGCCACTGATGCGTCTTCGACTTTTGGGCCACTTGGCCCTATTTTTCCTGTCTTTTTGTATGTTTGGTGTGTGTATAGGGAACAAAACTGTTGTTCGTAGGAAGGAAGCTCCGTCCAAGGAAAACAGAGGAAAGATGGTCAGAATGAGCAGTATTGGAGTATTTTCAACCAGTTGCACAAAGCTGACTACACCAAGGAGTATGCAGCATAGTAGAGGGAGCTCATTCAGCTGAAGCGTGAGGCGAGGTTGAAAGGAGGATTCTATGTGAACCCTGAAGCTAAGTTGTTGTTCATCATTCGCATTCGTGGTAATAACGCAATGCATCCAACAATAAAGAAGATCTGCAACTGTTGCACCCACGAAGAACAGGACCTTGGTGCGAGACTAACCGAAGCATGCAACCCGTATGACCACTACCAACATCAGCAGTCAGTCGCCGAAGCTAAATAAGGAAAGACGCGTGAAAGGGATTTGCATGATATTCTGCCGAGCATCTATGTGAAGAAGGATCTAGAAGTCAGTTCATCACCCTCAATCAATCAATCGGAGATTGCCGATCATCAATCCGATCAATCACGGACAAATCAAGATCAAGCTAAACATGGAAGGAATCAATCATGCCAATACGGTCTGCCGGAGGAGGGTTTTGACTGCCATCATCTCAACTATAAAAGTGCAGCAAGTGTGGCTAGCACAACGTTGGATACCCCTACCATTTCGATAGTCTTCAGTTCAAGTAACACTTTTACTTTCAGTACTTTTACAGTTTTCGCACAAACAATTTATCAGTTTTCATTTCCATTCCACTGTGAAGAACAAATCCAAGGCGGTTTGCCTTAGGTATCATTTTAATTCAAGTATTTCATATTTTATGTTATTGATGTGTTTATTTGCTTTCGTTAATATTCAATTCAATATGTGTTAGTAGTTCCCTTGGGTGAGAATTGGGTGGTGGACATAATTAAGTGTTGATATGTGAATATTCGAGAGGAATTTGTGCCTTCGGTTGGGTCCACTGGTTCCGGAGAGATCTGAGTAGAATTCATGGGCAGTCCTGACTTAACGAGTGATCTTTGTTCGGTTGGAGCTGTACCATGTCAAGCAGAGGCTAGGGCATGACAGACGGTAACGTTCAGTATGCCTATGACCGAGTGGCTGAGAAGCGCCTTCAATGGTGTTGTAGATCTGGATGGCGAGGAATGGGTAAGGGGATACTGCGTCCTTCTTCGGTCTTGGGCTTCTCTAACAATCACGCACCAACTGTGACGAGGCATCAAGCCATGGTTATTGACCAAGGGACTTATCTTGCACATCGTAGATATATCGACCGGTTGGACACGTTACCGAAAATGTATATCTGGCGAGTTATATCTACTTTGTAGGTGCGGAGCCGGGAAGCTTGGAAGAGAAGATTGGTGAGGGTCATACTTGGAGGGATCGGGTACGACTACTATCTAAGGAGGAGTGAAGCACAGCCTTGTGACCGGGGTGAAGCGTGACCTTCGGACCAAGTGACTACAAGGGATTCAACCATCCCAAATGTGGAGTATAAACTCTTGAAACGCCCCAATGTCTTTGGGCCACGCCTTGAGTTTATACAAAGCATGGACGGGTCTTCACTATACCCATGACCGAATAAGCATATCAACAATGATCATGACCTATCCCGAATCTTACCTCTTTTATATTTGATTGTTTCCAAGTTATTTTGTGCAGATAATCAGGATTGGATCGTGACAACCAAACTTGTGCACTTGAAGAGTAAAGTAGTTCCTCACTCTCCGTGGGATCAACCCTAGCTTACCGCTAAGAATAGCCAGTCCGATAATGGGCATAGGAGCGTGTACTGTCCGTCTGGGGCATACACAGGTATTTTGATCGTACCACACGATGGGTGCATGTCAAAATTGGCGTCGTTGCCGGGGAGTGACGCGCAGCAATTTTACTCTTCTCATTCCATTTTCCGCTACTAGTGTATGCGTGGAACTCGTCGAGCACAAAGAGCATTGATTTTTTATCCAAATATTGACCGAACTGAACGACGACTACACACACTTTCACGGATAGCGAGACGCGACGATATGGTAGATCCACAGCAAGCGCAGACCCTCAAACAGTTGGCATACCCAACTAATCTGAATCTCAGGCCGAATGGGATCACTTTAATAGCAAACCCTTTCGACCCTGAGCGGTTTGACCTTAAACGAGCACTGATACAGGTCTTACCGAAGTTTAATGGATATGCTGGGGATGACCCCCACACTCATCTCCAGGATTTTGAAATGACAGCGATGCACCAATGTTACAAAAATCAACAAGAGTACATGAAGTTGGTACTCTTTCCATTCTCGTTGGTGGATCATGCAAGGAGATGGTTATATAATCTTCCCCAAGGAAGTGTTACTTCTTGGGCAGAAATGAAACAATGGTTCTTAGAAGAATTCTTTCCAGCAACACGTGAGAGAATGAGATGGGAAATCAGAAACATCAAACAAGATGGGCTGGAATCCTTCTATGAGTATTGGTGTAATACCCCAAATGTTTATTCCGTCATTAAAATAAAAAGTTAATTAATAATTAAGGCTTTGCATGCCTAAGTTAAGGATTTTCGATTCTAGGATTTACGGTGAAATCCGTTTCTGAAAATAAATTCCAGAAGTCGGTCGAACGACTACTGTATTAGGGTTTTCGCGTCCAATAGATTTTTCGTCCGAAAACTCAAATTGAAAAAACCGTCAGAATTTACATTCACTTTTTCTTCGATACGAGTTCACCGGAGAAAGTCAGTTTTTATGATTTTTTCGGGCGAATTTTAGATTGTCTAATCCCGACTTTTTCTTGGATTTTGAAAAACGAATTAGGTTTTCTGAGTACGTAATTTATTTCTAATCTAACGGTCGAATTAGATTTCGTCGAATACGTAACTACCTAAGAAATTATTTCTCGACTTTTATAACGTCGTTCTAGACCCGGAAACGAGATTTTTCCGACAATTAAAACACATCCAAACGCACCTTAGTGAGTCACCACCTTTGTTGTTAGATTTTTACACCTTTATCAAATAGTAAAAGACCTTGTCATCACCTCTCTCCCTCCTTCTTCATTACCGTCCCCATCATTCTCTCTCTCTCCCATTCTCTCTCAAATTCCTCCATTAAAGTTCATCCTCCAAGCTTTCTCAAGAGCATCAAGTCATCCGTCTACCGATCGATTTTATTTCCAAGATCATATTCGACAAGGTAGGCACATCGTCTACGTTATGAACCGAACAAAAACTCGATTCCATCATCTTTAATTTTTTCGAAACTTATAGGATGAAGAAGCATGATGATCCTTTGATTAATACTTGATATAGTATGCTTAGAATTAGGTTTTATGGATCGAATCATGAAGAAAATCATCCCCCTTTGAATGTTGTAATCATCTTTATTTTCTTGTTGTTTGATTGATGAATTAGTGTTCTACATGTTGTTAGTTGACTACATGAATTAAATTAGAATTTTCTAAAAATAAAAATGAAAGTGTAAAAGAAGAACAAGTGAGGTTTTGATGAAGAAGATGATATGATATGCATGATTGGTTAATGGAAATGAGATGTAGGATGATTGAGGATGAATATATAATTTATTGAGATTTTTCTAAAAATAAAACGAAAAACGTAAGAGACGGAAACTTGTCGATAAGTTGAAGCTCGATTATATTTTTAGAATATGGTTTACATATTAGTGATGCTTGATACATAATGATCGATGTTGTAAAATTTGAACGAAAACGAAGAACGTAGGATTTTCGTTAAGAGACGAAGAATCGACGATAAGTCGAGAATGAATAATGATTTAGCTTTGTGATTCAAACCTATGATAATCTTATTAGTTAATGATAGTAACCGTAAAATTTGATCGAATTCTAAGAAGGTTCGAATTTTAATAAGAGACGGAGAATCGAGATTAAAAGCCGATAGAAAAGTCGAATAAGGAAAACCTTTTTGATAATAATGATTATTATTGATTGATGAATGATATTATAGTTGACGACATTTCCATCCGAGATACGACATGTTATGAGTTATAGTTAAGAAACGAGAAGTTGATAAACGAAAATGAAATAGGAATTGAATTTGAAATTTGATTTGGTATAGTAATTGGTTAGTTGAAAATGACGAGGAAATGCTCGTCGTTTGTTTAATCAAAAGACGTGAATGTGAACCCGATTAAGGGATACTGCATGTTGACTGCATTGAGATGAAAATTTCGTGAAAATAAAAGTGGAATATCATTAATCGAACCTAGGGAATCCTGCGTCGAGTTTTGTCGAGCATTAGGGTTTCGCGCGACTGTTTTGCGACGTTTCACGGAAACTGTCACAACTTTTAGCTCGCTTAACGAAATTTAGATCCGTAAATTGGAGAGTAAACTAGACACCCGTGGCTTTCTTTTAGTATAAATTACATCCCCTGTTTTTAAGTTCTCTGTTCTGTGCGTACTCCAGAATCACTGACTTGTGCAGAAAGATTTCAAAACTTAATTTCTTAAGTTGAATTCTTTTCAACTTCGTTCCTTGTGAAATTTTAAGTCATTATAAGTTATCGACAACCATTATCTACTGACCTAAGTGTCGAGTAATGAGCCGAGTCAGTTTGTAGACGAGAATTGATCGAGTCTCGTTTATTATTTAATCAAAAGAAAGTAGTAAAGTGCAAAAGCCTAAAAGACTAAAACCAATTTCGATTTCCTGTTTCTTTTATCGTTGCGATCAAGTTATTTAAGTTTGTTTATTTATGATAAAAGGGGGAAGTCAGCACCGAGGATAGGACGGAAGACCAGAGACGGAAGCTCGTATTATAGTTCTGTAATCAGCAAGGTGGGCTTTTCTATATACAAAATAAATGAGCGATGCTCGAAAATCTTTGTTTACAAGCTTTGATAATTGTGTTTTCAACGTGATAATCAGAGCATGAAAATATTTGTTTTATGTGAGTTCTCTTGTGCCTTTCTGAGTTAGCCAAAAGGGGTCTAACTAATAGATCGGACCGCTGAGTTAACCAGAAAGGGTTTTCCAGGGTTAAGTGTACACGGTAGCCGGTGTGTGTGGTACCCTGTTGAGGGGTAGCCAGCCGCGGTGAATAGAACGTGCGCGGAAGAAGTTAACTCTTCCCCGGCGTTGAAACAGAAGTTGGGCAATTTTGAACGTAACATCAAGTAAAAATCTTGGCCAAGCTATATTGTGAAAGTGAAAGAAAATGTTTAGTAGGCTCGGGTATTTGTTGAAAAACCCCGATGCGCTATTTATCAAGATGCCTGATTTATCTATACTTATGATATATTTTCGGCAATGTGCCCACTAAGTATGTTTATACTTAGCCCTGCATATGTTTTATAAAATGTGCAGGTTGAGTGACGGGAGCGGCGGAGGTTGAGTAGAATGGGTTTAGGAAAGAAGATCAGAGTCTAAGTTCTACGTTTTTCCGCTGCCAAACTCCAAACTCTTTTGTGTTGATGTATATATCTTTTTGAGTCTAAGTTCATACTTTAACTTAGTTTCTTTCGAGAACATCTTTGTCGAGCGATCCTTCAAGGTCGACTCCTTTATTATATAACGAAGTCTTGTTCATAGTAGTTATTCTGTTATTAATGTCTGTTTATTCGTTTATTCTTATTCATCCCTCTTCTTCCCCACTTCTTTAATCCAACCCCTAGTCGCACCCCGGCTTTGCCGTCCCTTGGAATTTGGGGCTGTGACAATTGGACTCGATTTAAGCAGCTTCTGAGCAACTACCCGCACCATCAGATCAAGCTTAAGGATCAAGTTGAGAGCTTTGTAAAAGGCATGTGGCGGAATAATCGAGGGTTGGTGTTAGCTGCATGCAATGGATCATTGTTGGCCAAAACTCCCCAAGAGATCTTCAAAATATTGGGAACGATGGCTGAGGAGTCAAGAGATGAGGGACATGAAAGGAACAAAGAGTTGCCAACTAAGGAAGAAGAAACAGATAAACTTACAACATTGAGTAAGAAGATGGAAGAGATCACGACACTGCTAAGTGGTTTGACCATACAAAAGAAGGTACGTCAGTGTGGCCTCTGCGATGCAATTTGAGAATTGCTCTAATTTTGGTGAAGACATAATGGATGTAAATGTTATGGGGGGAAACGAAGGATTTCATAGAAAGCGCGATCCCTTCTCTAACACTTACAATCGAGGATGGAGGGATCATCCTAATTTCAGATGGAAGCAAGATGGTCAACCCCAACAGCATAACACGGGCATACGAGGATCTTCTTAACAGTATGCCCAGCACCAACAATAGCCACAGTATCAGGAGGACCACCACAATAGCAGAATTACCAACCACAGTAGCAACAAGTGTATCAGCAGCCACATCAAAGGCGAGCACCATGGGAAGAGGCAATTGAGAATATGGCCAAGGAAAGTGAGAAATTTCGAAATGAAGTTCGAGCATATATAAATCAGACCAATGTTCGAATTGGTCATTTGGCAAAGGCATTGGCCAAAGTGGAAGAAAATACAGGAAAGATTCCTCCTCGGGGAATTAATCACAAGGAACAAGCACAGGTGATAATAACAGAAATGGATGATGAGCAAGCTGAGAAAATTTTGGCCGAAGCAGAAGTTAACAAGAAAAGGGATGAGGGAACCAGTCATGGGCCTACTGGAGAACAGATTGGTAACGATCAAACTGAACCACCTTATCCGGGAAGACTACGATAGAAAGCCAAAGAAAAGGAGGCCAGCGAGATGATGGAAATGTTTCATAAAGTGGAACTTAGCATACCACTACTGGATGCAATCAAGCAAATCCCTAAATATGTTAAATTCTTGAAGGATCTCTGTTCAAGGAAGGTGAAAGTAGAAGAAGATGCTCGATATGTGATGGGGAAAAGTGTATCAGCGGTAATTCAACAGAAATTACCCCCAAAACGTAAAGATCCTGGAATGTTCACCATCCCTTGCAACATAGCAGGAAGAAACATGGATAAGGCCATGATGGATTTAGGAACTTCGATAAATGTAATGCCCTTAGCAGTTTTTAACAGGTTGAAGTTGGGAGAACTAAGGAATACCCGAGTGGTCATAAAATTGGTAGATCGGTCCAATGCATACCCGGAAGGAGTGATAGGGGATGTGCTAATCAAAGTGGGGGAATTGATCTTTCCTGCCGACTTCTATGTGTTGGATACGGGGTCAGAGGCAAAAGAGAATTTCATCTTATTGGGCAGACCTTTCATGATGATTGCCGAAATAAAATTAGATATGAAGACGGGCATACTGTCTTGCGAATTCGATGGAGTTGTGGAAAAATTCAATGTATATGAAGTTATGAAAATGAAACCAGAGGTAGAATCTGTAGAAATGATTGACATATTTGAACCTCTGGTACAAGAATGAAGCGTGGAATTCAGTGCTAGTGATTCCACAGAAAAGGTGATAAAAGCTAGCCTTACCGATCGAGATGCTATTCAAACAAAAGATATTGAGGTAAGGGAGGCTATTATGGAGCTGTATTCACTGAAGGAGAGCACTTTGGAGGCAGAGTTAGAGGTGGATAAAAAGATCAGAGAAATTATTTTGGAAGTGTATTCAATTGGAGGATCAACAGAGGGCAAACCGGAATTATTTTCTCAGTATGAGCAACACGAAAAGTTTATTTGAATAGCATCTACAATACGTTTATTTGGGACCTGAGGAGACTCTTCCAGTAATCATCAGTGCAGATCTGACAATGGTGCAGGAGGAAAGATTAGTCAGGGTCTTACGGGAGAATAGGGAAGAAATCGGTTGGACCTTGGCAGACATTAAGGGAATCAGTCCAACTGAATGCATGCACCATATCTACCTGGAGGAAGGAGCTCGACCAGTGTGAGATTCACAGAGGAAGATGAACCCTGTAATGAAAGAAGTAGTACTCAAGGAGATTCTGAAACTTTTAGAGTTGGGAATAATTTTTCCTATCTCTGACAGCCAGTGGGTTAGCCCAGTCCATGTCGTACCGAAGAAATCTGGGATACAGGTGGTAGAAAATGATAAGGGAGAGCTAGTGCCCACAAGATTGCAAACTGGATGGAGAGTCTGCATAGATTACAGGAAATTGAACATGGTCACACGGAAGGACCACTTTCCGCTACCCTTTATCGATCAGATGCTCGAACAATTAGCTGGTAATGCCTATTACTACTTCTTAGATGGGTACTTGGGATACATGCAAAGTTTTGTGACGCAAGAAGACCAAGAGAAAACAACTTTCACATGCGTGTATGGGACATTTGCTTATCGAAGAATGCCCTTTGGTCTGTGCAATGCACCTGGAACTTTTCAAAGGTGCATGATTAGTATTTTCTGTGACTTATTGGAGAATTGCATCGAAGTGTTTATGGATGACTTCACGGTGTATGGAGACTCATTCGACACATGCCTTGATCACTTAGAGCTGGTATTGAAAAGATGCATGGAGAAAAGCCTGGTGCTTAATTATGAGAAATGCCATTTTATGGTAAAGGAAGGTATAGTGCTGGGACATGTCATTTTGGAAAGGGGGATCGAAGTGGACAAGGCAAAAATCGATTACGTTGCCAAATTGCCTTACCCAACTACGGTCAAGCACATACGGGCATTCCTTGGACATGCAGGGTTTTACCGACATTTCATCAAGGACTTTGCAAAAATTGCTCAGCCCATGACTCGACTGTTGCAACAAGTTTTTCAGTTTGACTTCGACGATGACTGTAAAGAAGTATTCCTTAATCTAAGGGACAGATTGGTGTCAGCCCCTATTATACAGCCCCCAGTGTTGGAGATACCTTTCGAAATTATGTGTGACGCCAGTAATCATGCTGTTGGAGTTGTACTGGCACAGAAGAAAGGGAAGGAAAGCTATGTCATTTACTACGCCTCAAAGACCCTCAATCCAGCTCAGTGCAGTTATACCACAACTGAGAAAGAATTGTTAGCAGTGGTTTTCGCCATAGAGAAATTCAGGTCATATCTTTTGGGCACCAAGGCAATTATATATACCGACCATGCAGCCTTGAAGTATTTAATGGCGAAGAAGGAATCTAAACCACAACTTATTCGATGGATACTACTGCTACAAGAGTTTGACATTGAAATAAGGGATAAGAAAGGAGCTGCCAACCTTGTGGCAGATCATTTGAGTAGGCTACAAATGAGCAAGGATGATGGAGAACCTATAGAAGATGTTTTCCCTGATGAGAAACTGTATGCCGTACATGCTCATACGGAGATGGAGTCTCTGTATACCCTGACCGATAAGGAGCCATGGTTTGCAGATATAGCAAATTATTTGTTTACAAAAGAGGTTCCATCAGGAAAAACCAAGTTTGAAAAGCAGAAATTTGTCACACAAGCCCGTTCCTACTTTTGGGAGGCACCGCATTTATGGAAGATAGGAACAGATCAGGTCATACAGAGGTGTGTTCCTGAGGATGAGCATACCCAAATCTTGCAAATGTGCCACGGCACTGCATGCAGTGGACACTTTGGTGGAAGAAGAACGACACAGAGGATTTTGGATAGCGGATTTTATTGGCCCTCAGTATTTGCCGATGCAAGGAAATGGTACACAGCTGCTTGAAGTGTCAAATGGTTGGGGGCATTACCGCAAGGGATGAGATGCCTCATTATGCCCATTATGCCTGTGGAAATTTTCAACGTATGGGGAATAGACTTTATGGGATCCTTCCCTAAGTCTGGAAATTATGAGTATATACTGGTAGCAGTCGATTATGTATCTAAATGGGTCGAAGCAAAGGCTACATCAAATAATGATGCTCATACGGTGGCTGAATTCTTAAAGGACCAAGTGTTTAACAGATTTGGAGTTCCAAAAATCCTCATCAGTGATCAGGGATCTCACTTCTGTAATGCTACTATTAAAGTACTCACTAAGAAGATGGGGGTGAAACACAAAGTAACAACTGCATACCACCCTCAAGCCAATGGACAGGCTGAAATTTCGAACAGAGAGATCAAGGGCATACTGGAGAAAGTGGTCCATCCCAAATAGAAAGACTGGAGTAATCATTTACGGGATGCGTTATGGGCATACCGAACTGCCTACAAAACCCCAATAGGGATGTCACTCTTTAGGCTAGTGTTTGGAAAAAAAGTGTCACTTACCGGTAGAAGTGGAGCACAAAGCATACTGGGCCATCAAGAAAATTAACTTCAGTATGACTTTGGTCGGAGAAGAAAGGAAATTGCTTATAAGTGAGTTGGAGGAACTGCGGTTGGAGTCATACGACAATGCAGTTCTGTACAAAGAGAGAACAAGGAAGATTCATGATGCAAAGATACACAAGAAAGAATTCTGGGTTGGACAAAAGATACTGCTCTTCAATTCCCATTTTAAATTGATGAGTGGGAAACTTAGATCCAAATGGGGAGGATCATAAATCGTGAAAGAGATATTTCCAAATGGAAGCATCGAGGTGTATAACCTAAATGAAAGCGATACTTTTTTAGTAAATCGTCACCGTTTGAAGCCCTACTTTGACTACTCAGAGCTGAAGAAGAACAAGGAGAAATGCTCTCTCTTAGACCCTGTTTACTAGTGAAAACAAATCTAGGAAAGTCGAGCTCAAGACATTAAACAAGAGCGCTAACTGGGAGGTAACCCAGGAGTGGTCGTCGGTATGACCATAACCGTTGTTTCATTCGTTACTTAGTATCTTTTATTTTATTAAGTGATTTTGGGTTGAATCAGAGTTTGGGAAATATGGGCCAGAGATAAGGGAAGCCCAAGGTAAATGTTGAACCCACTTTGCGATGCAAAATGTGTAGGTGGAGGCCCATGGTATTGTCTCATCGGGGATAGGTCTAACCGAGAAGTGACGTGGAAGCGCGTCTGACACAACCTACCTGGGAAGTGATTGCGTCGCTTCGTGTTTCGCACAAATATTTAAATTTCAAATATTGTAATGATTTTATTCCTTAATCATTCCACAGCTTCCATAACCGTTATCTCTACCCTCTCATCGGTTAAACACTCTCTCATTAAACCACCACATCCTCCATAACCGCTACACATTACACCCACTCTCCCCACTTCGCTGCAACCGCCATTCGAAATACTCCATTTAAATAGCGAGTTTTGCTTCTCTGCACACCCATCCATTCGCAAACCAGAAACCCTAGTTCCTAATTTCGCACTCACCATGGCCAGAACCAAAATGCCTGCAAATAAGAAAAGTGCCAAGGGCGGCACCGCCTTCAGTAGCACCAAAACCACCACCACGGGGCAGAAAAGCACCACTGCGGTGAAACATACACCAGCAGGAGGAAAGAGAAAGACGTGCAACTCTAACTTTAGAGGAGGAGAAACAGGAGCAAGTCCCTTCACCGGAAAAACCAACCACTAGTGAAGAGGGCATAGAAGCAGTCAAGGGTTCTGGTCAAGCTGATGAGGAGGCGGATGACTAGCCGCCTAAGAAGAAAGAAAAGAAGAAGCTTGCGGCTAAAAACACCACGACTACCACCGCAGCGAAAAAGAAGACCTCTGCAGCCACCGGGAAGAAAACAATCCCTGTGTCGCAAACCCCGCCAAAAGAACCAACTCCCAAACCTATTCTTTCTTGTTCCAACTCTCAGTCAGTGGAGAATGGTCAGATCGCCTCCGACGACGAGGAGGAGGAACAAGGAAGCAAACGAGAGGAGGAACAAGTGTTGGAGGAAGAAGGGTAGAGGGAAATTCCCCTGTGCAGTCAAAAGGAAAACTGAGTAAAGTGGGGAGTAAGACCAGCACCACGAGCACAGTGAGGAAGGCTACCGCTGCAGAGAAAGGAAAAGGGAAGGAAGTAGAAGAGGAGAAAGAAGAAAGGAAGGGAGTTGAAGAAGAAGAAGAAACAGAGGCTATAGACAGCTCTGATTCTGGAGAGATTCCAGCCCCGGTGAGGTCCGGACCAAGCATCACCACCAAGAAGACTGGGATCAAGAAAAAGGGTTTGGTGCGACCTGCTTCATCTGGCATGATCGTACCAAGAGATAATCAACGGTATGCCATTCTCCAGAACAGGGAGATCATTCCCTGGTAATTTTTGCCCACGGAGAGCTTGGAAGGGTTTGGAATCAAGAAAAAGGTGGAAGGATATTTTGAAGGAATTGGCTGGGGAAATGTGTTGGGATGGAACTATTTGGCCTACAAGAAGCTATCGGAGGAGTTCATGGGGACGGTTGAGTTTAAACCCTGTGGCAACTACACCATCGAGACTCCGGGTACATTGCACTTTCAACTGGGGGGTAGGATGTTCCCTCTCTCTATCAACGAGTTGAACATCCAACTCAGAGTGCTTGAGCTGCGGGAGGTGTATGAGGAAGAATACAAAAAGGCAGAGACAGTGGCCTCACCTGAATGGAAGTCTCAGATTGACCACTACTGGTCGATCATCTCCACCAACGACAAGTATGTGAAGAACAGCAGCAAATCGAATGAAATTCGGGATCCGGCACTGCAAATATGCCACAGGTGGCTGGCCTACAACATCTACTCAGCAGTAGCTATTCATGTTATGGTGCATGGCGGAGAAAAAAAGGGTAAATTTTGGGTTCATAGCAGCCTTGCAGTTTCAATTTGGAGTGACCCACCACAACAAGTACCTCTCTCTCTCTGCCCCTTGGTAACTATCCTCGTGAAGAATCTCACCAATTTCAACCTAGAGAAGCCAGATGACCATCCAATCGCTGATACCAGATTCCTGGATCAAGGGCACTTCGTGAGGTGGAGAATTGTTGAGGTGGATGAACATGGAAACTACTCGCTGGTCTACCCAGAAGGAGCAGCAGACACAGCCGAACCGCGTAGGGCGAGTGAGCAGGCAGTTACGCACCTTACCAACAACGAAGAAGCATCCATACTAGTGGAACTGAAGGAGATGAGTAAGGAAATAGCATTGCTGAAGGAGGAGATGGTGGTGCTCGAGACAGATATGAGGACTGGGTTCAAGGCATTGCTTGCACGAGCTGATGGGGAGGAGGATGCCTCCGACCAAAATGACTAAGTTTTCTATTCCCTACTTTTAGATTAGGTTTTATTTTTCATTTTTGATTTTATGTTTTTTGTCATTGTGTCAGTTGGAGTCTGGTGTTGATAAGAGTCTGTATGTGTGTCACGTAAGATATATGGATTGGTGTGATGTATGCATGCTATTTGGTTTGACTGGTATGTTTGGTATGATGAGCATCATTGCATTGATAGCAGTAGAGAGCATACTGAAATCCACACCTGTGAGCATTGAGTCGATATGCATTTATTTTCTGGTGTGACTATGCTACTTAGTAATCCTAGAACTTGTTAATGGATTTTAGCTGGTTGGTGTAGTTTAGAGGATTAGGGCAGTTCTTTCATGATTAGAAGCCCCAGACTTATTAAGCTAAAACATGATAAACTATTGCTAACCACTTTGAGCCGAAGCATTTCTTTCATAAGCCTTTGTTTTGATGTTTAATTAAGAGTGTGTCTCCCACACCATACAAAAGAAGAAAGATAGATCAGTACTTAAAGTGGAAAAGCATAATTGAGAAAAGAGGGCTCACCAAAGGAAGAAAGAGGGGGGGGGGGGGGTTAAAACTTTTAAAAGAAGGAACAATCCCCGAAAAAGAAAGAAGAGGTTGAGTAGGAGCACTAATACTGAAAGATTAGTCGGGATGACTGGAACCAAGTTTTAAACCACTGTCTAGAGATCCTTACCTCTGCTCTGTATGCCCCCTTATAACAAAACAAAGACCCTTTGACAATCTACACCAGCTTAAGTATTTGCCATGAATCTATGAACGAGCCTATGGGAAAGCTAATGCAGCATAAAATGAGAGTAAACACTAGCCATACACTTGAGTGTGTGAGGGAAGCTGCTAACACTGTCATGTAATGCATCTGCTTAATGATTTGTGGTATGATATTCTGGTTGATGCATGCATACATGAACTGATCCATTTGACTGCGCAGTCTCGTGTCTTGGAGTTTTATTCCTCTTCGTTCATCTCTTTCTTGGTGTCTTCTGTGAATTCACTTACATACTTGAGGGCAAGTATGGTTTAAGTGTGTAGGTGTGATGCGTCTTCAACTTTTGGGCCACTTGGCCCTATTTTTCCTGTCTTTTTGTATGTTTGGTGTGTGTATAGGGAAGAAAACTGTTGTTCGTGGGAAGGAAGCTCCGTCCAAGGCAAACAGAGGAAAGATGGCCAGAATGAGCAGTATTGGAGTATTTTCAACCAATTGCACAAAGCTGACTACACCAAGGAGTATGCAGCATAGGAGAGGGAGCTCATTCAGCTGAAGCGTGAGGCGAGGTTGAAAGGAGGATTCTATGTGAACCTTAAAGCTAACTTGTTGTTCATCATTTGCATTCGTGGTATTAACGCAATACATCCAACAACAAAGAAGATCTGCAGCTGTTTTACCCACGAAGAACAGGACCTTGGTGCGAGACTAACCGAAGCATACAACCCGTATGACCACTACCGACATCAGCAGTCAGTCCCCGAAGCTAAATAAGGAAAGATGCGTGAAAGCAATTCGCACGATATTCTGCCGAGCGTCTATGTGAAGAATGATCTAGAAGCCAGTTCATCACCCTCAATCAATCAATTGGAGATTGCCAATTATCAATCCAATCAATCATGGACAAATCAAGATCAAGCTAAACATGGAAGGAATCAATCATGCCAATACGATCTGCCGGATGAGGGTTTTGACTGCCATTATCTCAACTATAAAAGTGCAGCAAGTGTGTCTAGCATAACGTTGGTTACCCCTACCATTCGATAGTCTTCAGTTCAAGAAACACTTTTACTTTCAGTACTTTTACAGTTTTCGCACAAACAATTTACCAGTTTTCATTTCCATTCCGTTGTAAAGAACAAATCCAAGGCGGTTTGCCTTAGGTATCATTTTAATTCAACTATTTCGTATTTTATGTTATTGATGTGTTTATTTACTTGCGTTAATATTCAATTCAATATGTGGGAGTAGTTCCCTTTGGTGAGATTTGGGTGGTGGACATAATTAAGTGTTGATATGTGAATATTCGAGAGGCATTTATGCCTTCGGTTGGGTCCAGTGGTTCCGGAGAGATCTGAGCAGAATTCATGGGCAGTCTTGACTTAACGGATGATCTTCGTTTGGTTGGAGCTGTACCATGTCAAGCAGAGGCCAGGGCATGACAGACGGTAACGTTCAGTATGCCTATGACAGAGTGGTTGAGCAGCGCCTTCAATGGTGTTGTAGATCTATATGGCGAGGAATGGGCTAGGGGATACTTGATATGAACCTCGGCACACACGCAAGCAGAAGACTCGAATGGGAACGAATGATGGAAATCCCAAAACATCTGTATCTATTTCTCACAAGTGAATTAGGTGAATAATCCCTAAAACCCAACGATAGGACGATACAGCAACTCGAGGACACTGAATGACACACAACGAGGGATGATTGACTCATTGATTTGCCGGATAAAGAATTCGACTTGGCAAAACCAAGAAGAACTCGAAAACTCTCAAGAGAGAATAAAACTCACGAAAATATTATTGATTAAAGGTGAAAACGGCGTCCATACATAGCCTGTATAAATAGGTAAAATCAAACCCTATTCTAAGAAGAAAACTACTTAATGGATAGGCTTATAATTAATGACCCAACTAACTAATCAATTAAACAAAGCCCAAAACAAAAATAATAATAAGTCTTACACTAATGGACTCAACTAGGCGAAAATAGATAAATAACAAAACAAGTCTTCAAACTTGAGCCCACTCGCACATGATAATATTAACATAACTTGGGCTATCCGAATCTCCATCACCAATGGACTTCTTCATTAACTCTTGATTCCAGACTTCTTGGTTTAAACCCATCAATCTTTTTTTAAACTTCTTGGCTCGAGATCTTGTGACTGGACCAACAGGAACATGCATCGGATCTTGCACCAACGACGATCCTTGGACTCCATCATTCCTCTCCTCTTGAAGAGGATTTGTCCTCAAATCCATGTCGTCACCTACATCAAAAGGACTCAAATCAGTAGCATTAAAAGTAGCGCTCACATTATACTCACCAGGCAAGTCCAACTTGTAGGCATTATCATTGATGCGCTCCAAAACTTGGAATGGTCCATCGCCTCGAGGAAGCAACTTAGATCGCCGCTGCAATGAAAACCTCTCCTTGTGCATATGCAGCCACACCCAATCACTGGGTTCAAACACCACTTTACGACGCTCTTTGTTTGCTTGTTTGGCATACCGCTTAGTGCGTCGCTCGATGTTCATCCTCGCCTTCTCATGAATCTGTTTCACAAAATCAGCCCTTTTTTGGCCATCAAGATTAGTGTAATTATGCTCAGGTAAAGGAGAAAAATCTAATGGGCTTAAAGGATTAAAACCATAGACAATCTCAAAAGGAGAAAACTGAGTAGCAGAATGAACAGAACGAATATATGCAAACTCGACATGCGGCAAACATTCTTCTCAAGACTTAATATTCTTCTTAATTATAGCACGAAGTAAAGTAGACAAAGTCCTATTTACTACCTTGGTTTGACCATCAGTTTGTGGATGACAAGTAGTAGAAAACAAAAGCTTAGTACCTAACTTACACTACAAAGTGTTCCAAAAGTAGCTCAAGAACTTAGAATCTCTATCAGAAACAATAGTCCTAGGCATGCCATGCAATCTAACAACCTCTCTAAAGAATAGATTAGCTATATGAGATGCATCATCAGATTTATGACATGGAATAAAATGTGCCATCTTAGAAAACCGATCAACCATAACAAAGATAGAATCACAACCATGCTTAGTCCAAGGCAATCCTAACACAAAATCCATAGAAATATCAATCCAAGGTGCAGTAGGAATAGGCAATGGTGTATACAAACCATGGAAATTTACTCTAGACTTAGCTTGCTTACATGTAACACAACGAGCACAAATTCTTTCAACATCACGTTTCATATGAGGCCAAAAGAAATGTTCTTGCAAAACAGCTAAAGTTTCAGCAATGCCAAAATGTCCCATCAAACCCCCACCATGAGATTTAAGCAACAACAATTCACGTATAGAGCACTTAGGAACACACAACTTATTCTTCCTAAAAAGATAGTTATCATACCTGAAATACTCTTCACTAGCAGATCGCTCACATGCTCGATAAATTTCACCAAACTCAACATCATGCTCATACAAACTCTTAAGACACTCAAAACCAAGCAACTTAGCATCTAAAGTAGAGATCAATGCATACCTTCGAGAAAGTGCGTGAGCCACAACATTCTATTTCACAAGCACCATGCAACTCATCAAGCATATTATCTAAACGAGGAATAGGAAAGCGAAACTTTACCGTGATATTGTTGATGGCTTTACAATCACATCACATTCTCAATGATGAGTCCTTCTTTGGAACGAGCAAAACAGGAATGGCACAGGGACTCGTACTCTCTCTCATGAGCCCATTCTCCATCAAATCTTTGATTTGTCGATCCAACTCCTTCGTTTCCTCGGGGCTGGTCCTATATGTTGGTCGGTTTGGAAGGACAGCTCCGAGAACAAAATCAATTTGATGCTCAATCCCATGAATTCGTGGTAAACCTGGTGGAATCTCGTCGGGAAAGACATCATCATATTCCTACAAAATAGAACTAATAGAAGGGGGTAGAGAAGTAAATCGTTATCACTATGCAAAATTTCCTTGTACAACAATAAGTACATCAGTCTCTCCTCCCTCACGGCCCACTTCAAATCTCTCGGTCTAGCCAAAAATGAATTATGCGCCAACTCACACTCCTTTTTTCGCTCGACCGACTCCTTGGACTTCGCCTTATCCGCCTCTTTTTGCATTTGCATTTGATCCTCATAAACTTGTTTAGGAGTAAGAGGAACAAGGGATACCTTCTTCTGCTTATACTCAAAGGTATATTTGTTGGTGAAGCCATCATGAGTAACCCGCCTATCGAACTGCCACGGACGTCCCAACAAGATGTGGCTCGCCTGCATTGGAATCATATCACACAACACCTCATCTTCATACTTCCTAATGCGGAAAGGAACCTTCACTTGCTTCACCACTCGGATAACGCCGGATGCATTCAACCACTGCAATTGATACGGCTTGGGATGCTTCACCACAACCAACCCCAATCTCTCAACCATGTCTGCATTGGCCACATTCGTGCAACTTCCTCCATCAATGATGATGCTGCACACCTTATCTTGAACATGGCACCTCGTATGAAAGAGGTTCTCTCGCTGCTCTCTCACATCAAGTTGACTTTGGGCACTCAGAACCCTCCTAGTCACGAACAACTGCCCAACTGGAGGTAAAATTTCCTCAGCTTCTTCGTCGGACTCCTCCAAAGCTGGCATCTCCGGATCACAATCTTCATCATCAATCACAACTTCACCAATATCTCTCAAGATCATGATTCTTCTATTCGGACACTCACTCAAGATATTCCCAAATCTTTGACACTTAAAGCACTTCTTGTCTCAATTCCGGCTATCAGGGGTTGCTGGTTTGGCCTGATTTGCTGAACTCGAAGTCTTAACTTAGGGCTTAAAGAACAGCTTCTTCTCCTCTGTCGGTGGCGCCTCTTTTCTCCATTGATTCCCTTTTGATGAGGAACCACTAGAAGATGACTGGGATTTCCTCCAACTGGCCGGACTCTGTCTCTGATTGCTGCTGTTGTTGCCCCTCCTCTTGAGTTGACTCTCAATCTTTATAACCATGTGCACCATATCCTGTAGCTCAACATAGTGCTGCAACTCAACTCTATCTCGAATGTCCCACTGCAAACCAGCTAGAAATCTCGCCATAGTTGCCTCTCTTTCCTCCACAACATTGGCTCGAATCATGGCTATCTCCATCTCCTAGAAGTATTCATCCACACTCCTATTGCCTTGCCTCAAGCTATGCAACTTGTTGTATAACTGTCGGTAATAATGATTAGGCGCAAATCGCTTCCTCATCACTGCCTTCATCTCACACACACACGCAAGTGGAAGACTCGAACGAGAACGAATGATGGAAATACCAAAACCTCTGTATCTGTTTCTTACAAGTGAATTAGGCGAATAATCCCTAAAATCCAACGATAGGACGATACAGCAACTCGGGGACGCTGAATGACACACAACGAGGGATGATTGACTCGTTGATTCGCCGGATAAAGAACTTGACTTGGCAAAACAAAGAAGAACTCGAAAACTCTCAAGAGAGAATAAAACTCACGCGAAGTCTCAATAGGTGGCTCGCCGTTTCTCCTCCGACTAGTCACCAACTGATCCCACCAAACAAGTGCATAATCCGAAAACTCCACTGTTGCCAACTTCACCTTTTTTATCTTTGAATAATTATGGCAGTCAAACATAAGTTCCACCTTTCTCTCCCATTCTAGGTACAACTCTGGATCATTTTTTCCTTGGAAGGAGGGAATGTTCATCCTGATGTTGCCCAGATAGTTATTTAGAGCATTTCTGTCGCCGCCTCTATGCCAACTACCCTCATCATCTTCAACGATTCAGTATCCTCCACATAGTCATCAAACTCAGTACGACCTCGTCGACCACCACGTCCTCTGCCACCTCGACCTTAATCGTAATTGGTCTCTCTGGTCTGAAACTGCTCAATCTGCTAAAGTCTGTCATATACCCCTTCCTTCTTTGAATCTAACATCCTCCCCAATTCTGATGTAAGTGCCTCCATGAGTAATTTCGCCTTTGGATCACCAACAGGCTGGTCCTCTATATCTGAAACCTGTTTACCGTCTTTTAACATATTAACTCAAACAAGAAAACGTTAGTAAAACAAAACAGAAACCTCACCACCTCACAAACACTCGTGTATCACTCAATAATGATTCACTCAGCACTCGTGTATCACTCAATTATGGCTCTTTTCACTCTAATAATCTCACACTCTCCTGCCTTTTTTCCCTCAAATTCTCTCTTAAGGAATCGAATCCTCTCAATCTACCACTTGAATTCACCAACTAACAACGAAAGAACCAATAACAGAACGACACGAAGAAACAAAAATGGAAAACCCAAAAACACGTTGCACAGAAACGTGCTCAACGACTCTACACGACCTAAGGAACCCGAAAAACACTACGACACGCAACCGAAAAGTCGAAAAAGGTGCACGCAGAAACTGCTCCAAAAGACTCTATACGACCCAAAGAACCCAATGGAAAAATTTGCCCACAATGAAATTTCGGAATTTTTTTTTGTACCCTCTCGGAACGAGGATTTCGAAAATGCGAAGAACAAGCCCAAATTCTAAACTGTCCGCCTTTGGCGACAACTTTTATGTCAAACTGGAATTTTCGAATATACGGCGTGTAGGATGGTTATTATGGTCTCTTAGGGCGTATATTATAGTAAGGATAAGAATCGGATGGAAGATTTGGAGTAATTATGGGAGTAGTCGTAGTGTAATACCCTGGATATTTTCTTCCGACAAAAAAAAATAAAAATTTGATTAATAATTAAGGCTTTGCACGCCTAAGTTAAGGTTTTTCGATTCTAAGATTTACGGTGAAATCCGTTACAGAAAATAAATTCCAGAAGTCGGTCGAACGACTTCTGTATTAGGGTTTTCGCGTCCGATAGAATTTCCGTCCGAAAACTCAGAATTAAAAACCATTAGAATTTACATTCACTTTTTCTTCGATACGAGTTCACCGGAGAAAGTTAGCTTTTATGATTTTTCCGGGCGAATTTTAGACTGTCTAATCCCGACTTTTTCTCAGATTTTGAAAACCGAATTAGGTTTTTTGAGTATGTGATTTATTTCTAATCTAACGGACGAATTAGATTTCATCGAATACGTAACTACCTAAGTTTTTCTCAACTTTTATAACGTCGTTTAAAACCTGGAAACGAGATATTTCCGTCTAATAAATCGCGCCAAACATGCCTTAACGACTCACGGCCTTAGTTGTTAGATATTTCCACCTTTATGTATAGTAAATTGTGAGTCATCTCTCTCTCTCCCTCACTCCATATTGCCGCCCCTCCCCCATTCTCTCTCTCTCATTTTTTCTCTCTTAATCCTCCATTAAAGCTTCATCCTTCAATCTTTCTCAAGCTCTCAAGTCTCTCATCCACCGATCGATTTCATTTCCGAGTTCGTATTCCGCAAGGTGAGAACTTCATCTACGATATGAACCGAACACAAATCCCTTTCCATCATTTTCTTTTTTTTTTCGAAACATAGGAGGTAAAGGAGAATGTCGATTCTTGTTCAATTCGTGTTCTAGTATGTTTAGAATTAAGTTCTACGGATCGATTCATGAAGAAAATCATTCCCCTTTGCTTATTGTAATTACCGAAAATTTTTAGTAGTTTAGGGGTTTTCGTAGTTTGATTTCTTTAATGTTTGATTGATAGAATAGTGTTCTACATGTTGTTAATTGACTATATGAATTAATTTAGATTTTTCTAAAAGTAAAAATAGAATTGTAAGAGAGAAAGAATGCATGGTTTGGTGTAGTAAATGTTATGATATGCTTGATTGGTTAATGGAAATGAGATGTAGGATGATTAAGGATGAATATATATTTATTTGAGATTTTTCTAAAAACAAATTGGAAAACGTAAGAGATGGAAACTCGTCGTTAAGTTGTAGCTCGTTAATGATTTTAGAATATGGTTTACATATTAGTGATGCTCGTTAGATAATGATCGTTGTTGTAAAATTTGAACGAAAACGGAGAACGTAAGATTTTCGTTAAGAGACGAACAATCGACGATAAGTCGAGAATAGATAATGATTTAGGATTGTGATTCCAAACTTTGATAATCTTGATAGTGAATGATCGTGACCGTAAAGTTTCAATGAATTCTAAGAAGTTTCGATTTTGAATAAGAGACGAAGAAACGAGTTTAAAAGCCGGTAGAAAAGTCGAATAAGGAAATCCTTTTTGATAATTATGATTGTTATTGATAAACGAACAATAGTGTAGTTGACGAAATTTCCATCCGAGATACGAGATGTTATGAGTTATAGTTAAGAAACGAGAAGTCAAAGAATGAAATAGAAATTGAAATTTGATTTGGTTTAGTAATTGGTTAGTTTAAAATGACGTGGAAATGCTCGTTGTTTGTTTAATCAAAAGACGTGAATGTGAACCCGATTAAGGGATATTGCATGTAGACTGTATTAAGATGAAATTTTCGAAGAAATAAAAGTGGAATAGCATTGATCGAACCTAGGGAATCGTACGTCGAGTTTTGTCGAGCATTAGGGTTTCGCGCGACTGTTTTGCGACGTTTCACGGAAACTGTCATAACTTTTAGCTCGCTTAACAAAATCAAGATCCGTAAATTGGAGAGTAAACTAGACACCAATGGCTTTCTTTTGATATAAGATTCATCTCCTGTTTCAAAGTACCCTGTTCTGTATGAACTTACTGACCTGTGCAGAAATTTCCAAAGCTTAAGTTTCTTAAGTTGAATCCTTTTCAACTTCGTTCCTTGTGAACTTTTAAGTCGTTATAAGCTATCAACATCCATTATCTACTGACCTAAGTGTCGAGTAATGAGCCGAGTCAGTTTATAAGCGAGAATTGATCGAGTCTCGTTTATTAGTTAATTAAAAGGAAGTAGTTAAGTGCAAAGGCCTAAAAGTCTAAAACGAATTCAATTTCTTTTCTTTAATCGTCTTGGTCGATTACTAAAGTTTGAATATTTGCGATAAAAGAAGGAAGTCGGAGTTGTAGACGGGACGGAAGACAGAAGGTTAAATTTTGTTCTGTAAACGATTGAGGTGGGCTTTTCTATATACAAAATAAACTGAGCGATGCTTGAAAATCTTTATTTACAGCTTTGATAACTGTGTTTTCAAAGTGATAATCAAGGCATGAAATATTTGTTTTATGTAAGTTCATTTGTGCCATTCTGAGTTAGCCGACTGCTTTCCAAAAATTATGAGTTAGATACAATGGGGCTAACTAAATCGATCGTACTCTGAGTTAGTATACAAGGAGGACTTTCCAGAGTTTGTGTACACGGTAGCCGGTGTGTGTGGTACCCTGTTGAGGAGCCAGCCACGGTGAGGAATGTTGGGCAAATTGAACGTAACATCTGTCAGAAAAATGCTTGCAAGCTATTTTGTGAAAAGTGAAAGAAAATGTTTAATAGGCACAGGCATTTGATGAAAAACCCCGATGTGCTATTTGTAAGATGCCTGATTAATCTATACTTATGATATGTTTTTGGCAATGTGCCCACTAAGTGCTTTTGTACTTAGCCCTGCATATTATTTCTAAAATGTGCAGGTTGAGTGACGGGAGCGGCGATGGTTGATGTTGAGTTAGGAGTCGTAATTAGAATAAAGGACTGTATGTCAGACTTTACGCTTTCCGCTGCCAATCTTTTGTGTTGATGTATATATCTTTTTGAGTCTAAGTTCATACATTAACTTAGTTTCCTTTTGAAAACATCCTTGTCGAGTGATCCTTCGAGATCAACTCTTCCTTTTATATAATAAAGTCTTGTTCATAGTAATTTATTCTGTTATTAATATCTGTTTATTCATTCATTCTTATTCACCCCCCCTTCTTCCCCGCTTCTTTAATCCAACCCCTAGTCGCACCCCGACTTTTGCAGTCCCTCGTGATTTGGGGCTGTGACAGAGTGGTATCAGAGCAATCGTTTCTGCTCTGCATACGAATTTCTTTCAAGTAATATGATAAAGCATTTGTTCATGCTCTACACCCAAGTCTACTTTCAAGTAAAGTTAGGTCATAACACTAAGTATGTTGGGAAATTTATTAGTATAAGTTTTGATGAATTCCAAAACCGACTGACCCCGACCGAGTAGATGTTGCCAGAACCTAATGTTAGAATTTAGGCTCCCTGTTTGAGCAAAGTTAAAATTTTATCTTTACAGGTCTCCAGCTGAAGATGGCAACAAGGCGTCACTCAGACAGAACATCAGTTGTGAAGAAAGACAACTGAGAGTTCATTTGTTCAGATGCAAACAAGGGGAAGTCTTCAGAACATCAATTGTGAAGGAAACCAACTGAGCGAACCCAACTGACTAAATACAAGAAGGACAACTGAGCGTTCTAGTTGGAACATCAGTTGTAAACTTAATCAGTTAATATCAACAAGATGAAGTTCAAAGTCAGCTGAGAGTTCAACGGTTCAGACAGAACATCAGCTGAAGATCACTCAGATGAAGGTCAAGACTTTCAACCGACAAACCGAAGTTGACTGTCAAAGATTTGAATTTCAAAAGGAAGTCACATGAGGGTTTGACCGTTCAGTCATTACCCCATCTGGCCCAACACAAGGCTGTCTCAGATGGAAAGCAGAAGAGCACAGATGCCATATCGGGAAAGTCTGCAGAGATGAGAGACAAGCCATCGCTTTCAACCGATCAGAGATCAACTGCTCCTCCAACGGCTAGTTGATTCTCTCCGCCTATAAATAGAGGCATTCTCTCATTCGAGAAAATGACAGAAGATACATAGACGACGAAAATTCAAGAGCTTTCTCGAGAGAAATCAAAGCAAAAAGCAAATCTGCAAAATCATCATCTAAGAGCATCAGTAGCTGAGAGTTCCAATTTGAGAGAACATTAGTAGCTGAGGGTTCCTAGAGATCGAAACTGTTTTTGATCTTAGGTTGAGTGTTTATTCGTTCAAGCCTTAGATCCATCTCTCATTCGTGATCGAGCTGTAGTTGGAAATCCTACCCATTCTCACACCCTAAAAAGTGTGCTAGGACCTTACTCTTCCTGTAATTGAGTAGTCAAGTCGTCAAGTACCCGCAAACTTGACTTAGGCTGTTTAGTGCCCGGAAACTAAACTGTAACAGTTGCTCAGCCCGCGTAAGCTGAGTGGAACTGTCCAGAAGAACTTGGACTGAGGTGTGTGGACTCACATCTCTCCGTGGACGTAGGAGTTCTCTCCGAACCACGTAAATCTTGTGTGTCGTGTTTATTTGTGTTCAGTCATTATTTTGCATATCTCAACTGACAAACTAACCGCATACAATCTGCATACTTTCACATCAACAGTTTTGGTTTTGACCAACCGTGCATAAAAGCGTGAGTTTGTTTTTACGAGTTCATTTTCCACCACATTCCGCACAGCACCACTCTTCCAGCTGAGGTTGCTTACTCTGCTGTGAGATCCCAACTGAGTCCTTTTACTCAGTTGAAGTTGTTTTCAAGTGTTAAGTTCTTCGAAAGTTGAAAAATCCTAACTGGTGTATCCCCCCCCCCATACACCAGTAACTCGTATCGGGACCATCAAGTGGTATCAGAGCAGTGGTTCAAAAGACTGCTGACTCTGTTTCACGAGGTGTGTATTCGGGAATTTTATTTCAGTGGTCAACTGAACAGATCTTTTCACGCTAGTGCATACTTGCTCGCTTTTTTTGTCCTATTTTTGTTTGTGCAGATGGACGTCAAGGACAAGATCGTAGTCATGTTCTCTGTTGTCAACTATACATCATGGAGAACTCGAATGAAGAAGATACTTCTGTCAAAGCATCATAGGATGCAACAAGTTCTCACATCTGGACCAATCGTCATACGAGACAGAATACTTCGCACTCCCACAAATCCCAACGATGGAGATGCAGTGGTGGAGTATGTGGAGAAACAGCCAAAAGACTACACTCTGGAGGAGGCCAAAGTGAGCCAGCTGGATATCTGGGCTCAGAGCACAATAATGTCCACGGTTGGACAAGATTATCTGCCCTGGATAGAGGAGTGTGAGACTGCAAAAGAGATGTGGGACATCTTGGCTTCGCTAAGTGAAGGAAGCGACGAGACGAAGGAAAATAAGTTCTCGCATGCATGTCAAGATTTCGACAATTTCAGTCTGCGACCTGATGAGACTATCAATCAGCTAGAGCTCCAGTTTATGGACATCATTAGAACAATCCAGTCCATCCGGAAAGGAAAATACACTCTAAGAGAAATAAACCTCAAAGTGTTGCAAGCTCCACCGACTGAGTGGGATACTTTCACAAATATCCACGAGAGCCGAGCTGACCTTGGTGAAATGGGAACTGAAAGATTGTTCTCAATCTTGAAAGGGAATGAGTATAAAGTCAACAGAAGGAGGTCGCAGCCCTCAAGTCAGACAAATAGAATTGAGGATGTCGGCTCAGCATCAAAGTCAGTTGCCCTCCGAGCTGACTACTCAAAATCAAGATCGTCAAGGCCAACCAGATCGGCTGACACATCTGCAAAGGAGCAGAGCAGAGAGGAACTGCAACAGAACATTGCAGCGCTGTCAAAGAAACTAGCCGACATGGACACTCGGTTCGGCAAATATAAACGTTTCTATAAATCAAACCGAACTCGAGACAGTTCGAAGCCAATCACCAATGGATGCTTCGAATGTGGCAAGGAAGGACACTTCAAAGCTGACTGCCCAGACCTCTCAAAGAAGGAAAGAGAAGCACTGAGGGCCAAGCAAACTGCAAAGAACAAGGCCATGGTAGCAGAAGAGGCAGCTGACGATATGGACATCTTCACAGACACTGAAGATGAGGATGATCTAACCTCTACCAACAAAGTCATCAGTCCGGATCAATGCCTCATGGCACATGGAACCGACCAAGATGATATTGAGGTACAATCTAATCCTGCTTGCTTAAATTCTTCCAATACTTCTAACATGCAGGAATCTCTGAGCGATGAGTTGGAACCCTCATGGAATGATTTTCAAGAACTCAGTGAGGAACTGCATCAGCAGTCGGTTGAGTTTAAGAGTCTTCAAGCCCAGTTCGCCAAGCTTGAAGATTCCTTAACCGAAAAGGACGATCTGATCAAGAGACAAGCTGAAGAAAATTGACCAGCTGAAAAGTCAACTGAGTACAGCCAACCAAACTGAGGCTTCAACCGATGAACAGTTGAAGGAACAGATCAAGGCACAGAACGAATAGTTGAACAAGAAAGAGGCTCAGATCGACCAGCTGATGAAGACATCAGATGCCCAGACCGAGCATATAGCCGGTCTTCTCAAGGATCTTCAAACTGAGAAGGACAACCTGACAAAGCTATATCAGTCATCCGAGATCATCGAGAATCTCATCAGATACAGACGGCAAACGGATGATGTGTCTGGACTCGGATACGACGTGGCAAAGGACACTGGAATTCCACCAGCTACCTTCACCAAGGCTGAGGAAGTCATGGTTGCCAAACCTAACACAGTTGAGTCTGCAACTGAACAAACACCCTCACAACCGACAAAGGCAACTGCGGCTGAGAAAGGCAAAGGAGCTGCAGATGGAGCACCAATGAAACAGTCGGTTAAGTCTACAACCGAGGGGGAATGTTCCAAGACTCAACAGAGGAACCGGAGACGTCGGAGTCGCAATCAGAACCGAGCTCAAAATTGACAACATAACCAAGCTCATAACCGACGTGATAACCGACCAACAAACCAACCACAGCAGAGATGGAACCAACAGAACCGACCAAGCTTCAACCGACATAATCAACAACGGTTCCATCACCACAACAACCAGAGGTTCCAACAGAGTCAACCTATGTGGAACAGTTACGACAGCTATGGTTACTCATGCCACAACATGAATCAACATCCGGGCATGAACAGCTATCGTCAACAGCCAGGGTAATGGAATCAGAATCAACCAAGAAGATTCCACAATGGCGTCCGACCTCACAGACAAACTCAACATGATAAGAATCGCCATCAAAACAGGGGGAAAGCCTCACCTCCTAAAGCCCAACATGGGAGAAATCCAACTCCTCCCAAGAAACAGAACATCACTACTAACAACAAGCCTAAGGATAACCGAGGTGTTGTTATAGTTGATGATGAAGGAAAAGTAATTTGGAATGATAAATCCATCCGAGTTTACAGGGAAAAGCGATGCACAGTTCCAGCGGGAACTGGTTCTAACCCTCCAGGACCCAACTGAAATTGGGGACCTAAGCGAGTTTCTCTTTGCAGGTACAGGAGAAACAGCTGAGGAAGAAGAAGGCGTCAACAACAATGTGGGTGATGGATAGTGGATGCTCAAAACACATGACAAATCTGAAGGATTTGCTTGGAAGTTTCGTGGAGAAAGAAGGTCCATCAGTTACTTTTGGTGATAACTCAAAAGGTTATACCAGAGGTTACGGTACCCTTGAAACCAATCATGTTTCAATTTCTAATGTCTCTTATGTTGATGGATTGAAGCATAACCTACTCTCCATCAGCCAATTCTGTGATAATAGTTTCTCTTTCAAGTTTGATGCACAGGGTTGCCGAGTTAAAGATGTCGGATCAAAGCAGGTGATATTGTTGGGAAATCGATCTCCAACAGGGAATGTATACTACGCTGATTGGAACAGCAGCCTCCCTGACACTTGCCTGTTATCAAAGAGCAGTTCGGATGTGAGCTGGCTGTGGCACAAAAGGCTCAACCATCTGAATTTCAAGACGATGAACCGACTCGCCAGACAAGAACATGCAAGAGGCATACCTAACCGAGTGTTTTCAACAACACATATCTGCAGTGCATGCCAGCTGGGAAAGCTCGCTAGAACCTCCTTCCGGTTGAAGTCAACTCCCTCAACCAACCGAGTGTTGCAGCTGATCCATATGGATCTCTTCGGGCCAGTTACACCAAAAAGCATTAATGGAAACGAATATACTTTGGTTGTAACTGATGACTACTCAAGATATACGTGGACCATCTTCATGCGCCATAAGAGTGAAACCCGAGATGAGCTGCCCAAGCTGATGGATCGGATATCGAACCAACAAGAGATAAAGATCATATCTATCCGATCAGATCGTGGAACGGAGTTTCTAAATGAAACCATCATTGAGTATTGCGAAAAGAATGGCATAACCCATCAGACATCAGCCGCACGTACTCCACAACAGAATGGCGTAGCTGAGCGAAGAAATAGAACTCTGAAGGATGCAGCCACATCCATGTTAGCGAGCTCAGCACTGCCTAAGAGATTTTGGGCTGAAGCGATCAACACAGCATGCTACACACAGAATCGATCTCTTCTCACCAAGCGGTTGGGAAAGACGCCCTACGAGCTGTGGAGACGCAGAAAGCCAGATATTTCTTATTTTCGTGTTTTTGGATCTAAGTGTTATATTCACAACAATGGGAAGACTCAGTTGAAAACTTTTGATGCCAAAGCTTCGAAGGGCATATTTCTTGGATATGCAGCTCGGATCAAGGCATATAGAGTTTTCAACAACAGCTCTCGTGTTGTGGAAATAACACCTCATGTTAGTTTTGACGAATCTATCTATGAGTGCAGGGAACAGGTAAAGGAACAACAAGCGGATCCAGCTGTTCTACCAGTTCTCACCAGATCGCAAGCACTTCAGGAAAAGAACAGAGCTGAACCTCTAATATGGGCAACTGAGGATGAGGATCAATACTCCTCTGAAGATGAATGCGAAGACCTCGGCTCGTCCCAAGGGGGAACTTCAGCTGATGCCCCTCCAACTGCATCAGCATCCGATGCCCAACCGAGCTCAGTTCAAACTATTGTAAATGTTGAGGATCCAGACTCAACAACTGATCAATCACCAGCTCTGAAGACTCCAACTCAGATTTCTGAACAGCCACAGTTGGAAGAAGAAGGAAGACGCAACCGAAGATGGTATGAAGTTCATTCCACTGACGACATCATCGGAGATCCAACCGAGGGTGTGCGCACACGGAGCAGAGTTGCAAATCCAGAATCAACCGAGGAAGATTCCAACGCTTATGCCCAATATGCTGAGGAATTGGCAGTTCTAGAGGAGTTCGAGCAAGCTGGAGATGTTGCCATGATTTCTTGCTTTGTAGCTGATGTTCCAGAACCGAAGAATGTTTGGGAAGCTCTCAACTGTGTCCACTGGACAACAGCCATGCAAGAAGAATTGAATGAGTTTCTACGCAACTGTGTATGGGAGTTGGTAGAAAGACCAAATGGTGTCAAGGTGATTAGATTAAAGTGGATTTTCAAAAACAAGAGAGACGCCATTGGATTCATTGTGAGGAATAAAGCAAGGTTGGTAGCTCAAGGATACTGCCAACAAGAAGGAATTGACTTTGAAGATTCCTTTGCACCAGTTGCAAGGCTGGAAGCCATCCGGATCTTTCTAGCTTATGCCGCACATCACAAGTTCAAAGTATATCAGATGGATGTGAAGTGTGCATTCCTCAATGGAGATATAAAAGAAGATGTATATGTTGAACAACCTCCTGGTTTTGAGACTGGAGATGGAAGAGTGTACAAGCTGAAGAAAGCTATCTATGGTCTAAAGCAAGCGCCAAGAGCATGGTATGACACTCTTTGTGGATTTCTTCTAGACTCGGGGTTCAAACGAGGTTCAGTTGATAAAACTCTGTTCACCATTAAAGTTAGAGAAGATATACTTGTCGTGCAAATTTATGTCGATGACATCATTTTCGGGTCCAAGTCGGAGGAGCTGTGCAAGAAATTCTCCGATCTTATGAAGAAAAAGTTCGAGATGTCAATGATGGGCGAGATGAATTATTTCCTTGGATTACAAGTGAAGCAGTCACCTGAAGGGATTTTCATCAACCAGTCCAAATATACAAAGGAGCTCATCACTAAGTTCGGATTGTAGACAAGTAAGACAACGAAGATCCCTATGAACACGAACTGGAAGATCGAACCAGGAGCTGAGGGAAAGCTCATTGATGCCAGCCAGTATAGAGGGATCATCGGTTCGCTGCTCTATCTAACTGCCAGCCGACCAGACATTTCATACGCAGTTGGAGTGTGTGCTCGTTTTCAAGTCCAACCAAGAGAAGCACACATGTTGGCAGCAAAGAACATCATTAAATATATGAAGGGAACTGTCAATGTTGGGTTGTGGTACCCAACTGATGACAATATCCAGCTGACTGGATACTCAGATGCCGACCTAGAAGGAGATCGGTTGGATAGGAAGTCTACTTCTGGACACTGTCAGTTCATGGGAAGCAAGCTAGTTTCATGGTTCTCCAAGAAACAAGCGTGTGTTGCTACTTCGACAACCGAGTCAGAGTACATGGCTGCCGGAAGCTGTTGCATGCAAGTATTGTGGCTGAAGCAGCAGCTGAGAGATTATGAAGTCTCAACTGGACAGGTTCCCATTCATTGTGACAGCTCGAGTGCCATAGCTATCTCTCTAAACCCTGTTCATCACTCTCGGACTAAGCATATCGATATTCGTCATCACTTCATCCGAGATCATATTGAGAAGAAGGATGTGTCCATGGAGAAGATCCCAACTGAGATTCAGAGAGCTGACATCCTCACCAAACCTCTTCCTGAAGTCCGGTTCAAGATGCTATGTGATCTTCTAGGACTCTTGGATCCAAGCTAAAAACTCATCCGAGCAGAAGAGTCATCCGAGATGAAGAGTCATCCGAGCTAAAGAATCGGATATCTATCTAAGGGGGAAGCTCAGATGGAGGGGGAAGCTCAGCTGAAGAAGGAATCTCAGATACGAATTGCCAACTGAAGACATCAAATGTCAGCTGAACAGACGAACTCGAGTCAGCTGATGGTATGCGGCAACTGAGATATACAGCTGATATCGACATCAGCTGCCAGGTATCATTTATGACTGAAGGTGTTATGTTCTTAAATGAGAATGTTTGAAATAAATTCAAACATTTCTGTTACATTAAAATAGCCATCATGTCGCATTAAATGTAAAGTACGGCTGAGCATCCATAGCCTACTATATAGTGCGACTGGGCTGACATGAAACTGTACACCTTCTCACGCGCTGGTTGGAACTCGGATCAAAATGTCGAGTCAAAGATAGTCAACAGTCGCGTAATCCCAGCCGTTGATGGATTCGCGCCATTTAACCCCAGCCGTTGATCTCATCCAAGTCAAAAACCTATATAAGCCGAAAAATTAGGAAGATATCTCCTACTTTTCTCATTCGTGCTTATCAATCATTCTATTCATCGTCTTCTAGTTTTTCTGCCTAACCCTTTTCTGCAAATAGATTTCTTTCCTCTCCTATATATATTGCCTTTGCAGTGATTTAATGGCACCCAAAAGCAAAAGAATGGCATCATCCGGACCTTCCCTAGTGCCTACAACGTATGAAGAGTCATTCGATATGTTAGTATCGAAGATTCACTTCGAGCAGATTCTCTCCGACGAGGATCTAGAGTCGCCGGTCCTAGCCCCTCTCGCCAACACTCTCCGCGAGAATGGACTTCTGGAATGGGCCAAGCTCTGCCCCTCTCACTTGCTCAGGCGTCAAGTCGGAGAATTCTACGTCAATCTTGTTCGCCCCCTTGACGAGTCAGAGGGAGTTTCTACGACGGTGTTATGCCGACAAAGGGATGTTCCGGCAAGGACAATACGTCGTGTCTCCTTCTCCATCGACGTGTCCGATGTCCTCCGATACATCATACCAATCAACCACACCGCCACCGAGTTCCTGGAGAATATTACCGACGAACAGGCGGATGAATTTCTACAGGATGCTCTGATTGAGCCAGAGTGGTTGAGGAGCAACATGCAAAGGACTAAGCTGAAGCCTGAACACCGCCTGCTGTTCGACGCCGTGTCGAAGGTCGTGTTCGGATACAGTGGCGCGTTCGGCGACATCAGCCGACCCAAGTTGAAACAGCTGTTGGCCCTGGAGCACCAACACCAAATCAACTGGTTCCAATATTTTCTGAACCAGTTGATGGGGGAAAAGTCGAAGATCTCTGATACTACAACCGAGTCTGGAGAGAAGCTGCTAAGTGTGAAGGGCACACTCAATTTCGGCTGCAAAATCTCCGCCCTCATCCTCCTCGCAACAAAGGACCGCAACATGGTCTGGGCTGACTGCGAGGAGACGCCGCTGAAGAAGCTGTTGCTATTCCCGACAGCCAAGAAAGCACAGGAGGTGCTGAGGAGTGTCTACACTCCCAAGGACAAGAGGGAGCCGGGAAGGCCAGCTGAGTCAACAGCTGAGGGGGAACAAGCTGCTGCTCGCCCCACAAAATCCAAAGCCTCACATCGCCGAGCTGACGCTGAGAAGGAGGCGACTGACGAACCTGCCCAGAAAAAGTTAAGGGTAAGGTTCAAGAAGGCAATCAAGAAGGCAGCTGAGGTGCCAGCTGATGAGCCAACTGATGTTCCAGCTGACGAGTCAGCTGATGAGCCAGTTGAGGTTCCAGCTGAGGAGCCAGCTGAGGAACAAGCTCCAGACGAGGAGGGAGCGCAGGTCGAGTCCACACCTGCTGAGGAGCGTTCCGAATCCAGCCGCTCAGCTGAGGCCGCATCATTCGAGATCGCACCTCGAGGCCCCGGAGCTGATGAGGCTGAGGGCATGGAGACGTCGGATGCATCCTCCTCATCTGAGGACCTCGAAGATGCTACCACCTCCCCCACAGCTGGAGTGAATGTTGTACCGCCCCCAGAGCCTCTTGCTCTCTTTACCCAAACTGAGCCAGAAATTCTGAGCTCTCCGCTCGATGCCAACATCGTGACCGCTCCTTCGGCTGATGTTGAGGAAACCATTCCACCCTCTTCCCCAACTGAATCCCAAATTCCGAGCTCTCAGCTCGATGCCGATGTTGTGACCGACTCTTTGGCCAACATCGATGAACCTCTTGAACCCGAACCATAAAATCTCACCCCCTCCCCGATCAACGAAGCGGAGGACCTGCAGGCTGTTGCTGACGAGCACGAAGGCAGGGTGGCCTACTGCTTTCAAAAGCTGTTGGGTCTGTTCCCTGCGGCTCGCGACATGCCCATCTTCGCCACACTGGGAACCGAGCTACTGTACCAGTTCCACCTGATCTTTAGCCAGTGGTATGTCAAGGAGGACACGATCAGGGTACTGAGCTGGGACAGGCTGAAATCTGATGAGTCCCGCATCCGAGCCTACTTCAACTATTCCAACTTGGAGGTGGCGTACAACAACCGGATTGCGCTGCTCACTAGACGGTTGGACCAGAGTTTGGCTGAAGGGAAGGACACAAGGGAGGCAGCTGGAAAGGAGTGTGTCGACTTCCTTGACAGCATGTTGGTGAAATCAGCCGACTTCCTTGAAGATGTCGATGCAGCAGCCGCCGCCGCAAAAGAAGAGGAGGAGAACCTGAAGCTGTACCTGGCAAACCGTCAAGCCATGGTCACAGCTGAGCCTCTAGCTCCGTCTACTCAAGCCCTTCCAGCTGCTCAGCTCGCTCCTTCAACAAAACAAATCTGCGAGCTAGTGGCTGAGAGGGTCAACCAGTTGAGGACCGAGCTACTCGCCAACCTCCAGCACCAATACGATGACCAGCTGAGGGAGTTGGCAGCTCAGGAAGTGAAGTACCAACAACTGGTGGAGGAGAATGCCGAGCTGAAGATGAAGCTGAATGATCTCTCCTCCTCCACCAGTCAGGACATGTCGGAGCTGAAATCCACTCTGTTGGGCTTGAAGTCGGAAGTGAATGTCTTCAAGGCCTTGGCTGACTCAAATCTGGCCAAGTCCCAATAGACGCAGGATGCTGAATGGGAGTCCCAGTTCGAGTCGCGTTGGGCTGAGTTTGTTGCCTTTCAGACAGAGGTCAACGACAACCTCTCTGTCTTGAAGAAGGCAAAATAAGAGCGCTAGGACTCCGAACTGGCGAAGAAGATCGAACTGGAGTGTGCGGTCGATGAACTCTTCAACCGTGTTCAATCCACCGAAGCCAAACTCAACTCTCTGGACGGTTCAGTAGCAAGCCTTGTTGCTGATGCCAAAAAGGGGGAAGAGAAGGAGACGGAGGATGAAGCACAGGAAGAAGAAGAGACCCAAGAAGAAGGAGTGCCAGCTGCTCAACCATCAAAATCTCAGCTGAGGAGAAGGAAGTCTGCTGCTGCCAAGACAACCGAAGTCGGTGGAGCCGAAATGTCTAAGGACTTGGAGCAGGCAAAGAAGATTGGAGTTTCCTACAGCTCCATAGCCGAGATCGCAGCCGAGCTGGATTCTGAACTCGACGGGATAACAACCGAAGAGTGCACTGCAGCGGCCAAGGCTATGGATGTAGAGGAGAAGGACTACATGAACCCGAGCTGGATCAGAAAATTTGCCGCCAGCCAGGCGAGGAGGGTAAACCAGTTCGAGGTTGAGCTGAAGAAGGTTTCTCAGAACCTGGACCGCAACATTGCCTCCCGCAGCCGACGCCGTATCAACAAAATCCAATCAAAGGCGGAAGCTCGGTTGAAGCAACAAAGGTTGCCTCTAAAGTCCAAGGTTGAGAGTCGGTTCAGGCATACCGACAAGTGGATGCCGATCGAGTGGAATGAGGATTGGGAGATGTTCAAGCAGGAGTTCGTGAACGACTTCTATTACAGAAAGGTTTACGCAACTGACGACCCAAGGAGAGCGTTCAAAGAGGCGCTGACCGAGTTGCACTCAGGTGACCCGGGCATGTTCAGTCAATTCATGAGGGCCATGATTGACGCCAACCTGGACTTGAACACTGTTCCAGTTCCCAAGAGGGTCACTTATCGGCTACCTCTTCTCTCGGATTCCAGCAACCCGAACCGTCAGAAGATTGCATCTGAGGCGAGGCAGGTCTGCAAGGAGCATGGAGTAGACATCCCAAGGAGTCACCTGCTAAGAGGGAAATTTTTGTAAGGATCTTTGGCAAGTATGGGCTACAATACTAGCTCAGTTAGTTTTCTAGCAACTGTTGTAATTTTCGGTTTTTGAGCCTATCTTTTGTAACAATCAGTTGTAATGAAAACTATTCAGTTATAAGATTCACCTTGATGAACAATCCCTCATTATCCAAGCTCTGAATCACAAAGTCTTTTAAATACCATGTTATAACTGTGCTAACCCTTTTGATGTATTATCTTATAGACTGTCTAGAATTTCAGCTGAGATTTTAGATAAGTTAGTGAGGTTTAGATCAGTAGTGGTTTCAAGATGTAAGTGGTTTTGGCATCATCAAAAAGGGGGAAATTGTTGCGAAACTTATTAGTATAAGTTTTGATGAATTCCAAAACCGACTGACCCCAACCAAGTAGATGTTGCCAGAACCTAATGTTAGAATTTAGGCTCGCTGTTTGAGCAAAGTTAAAATTTTATCTTTACAGGTCTCCAGCTGAAGATGGCAACAAGGCGTCACTCAGACAGAACATCAGTTGTGAAGAAAGACAACTGAGAGTTCATTTGTTCAGATGCAAACAAGGGGAAGTCTTCAGAACATCAGTTGTGAAGAAAACCAACTGAGCGAACCCAACTGACTAAATACAAGAAGGACAACTGAGCGTTCTAGTTGGAACATCAGTTGTAAACTTAATCAGTTAATATCAACAAGATGAAGTTCAAAGTCAGCTGAGAGTTCAACGGTTCAGACAGAACATCAGCTGAAGATCACTCAGATGAAGGTCAAGACTTTCAACCGACAAACCGAAGTTGACTGTCAAAGATTTGAATTTCAAAAGGAAGTCACATGAGGGTTTGACCGTTCAGTCATTACCCCATCTGGCCCAACACAAGGCTGTCTCAGATGGAAAGCAGAAGAGCACAGATGCCATATCGGGAAAGTCTGCAGAGATGAGAGACAAGCCATCGCTTTCAACCGATCAGAGATCAACTGCTCCTCCAACGGCTAGTTGATTCTCTCCGCCTATAAATAGAGGCATTCTCTCATTCAAGAAAATGACAAAAGATACATAGACAACGAAAATTCAAGAGCTTTCTCGAGAGAAATCAAAGCAAAAAGCAAATCTGCAAAATCATCATCTAAGAGCATCAGCAGCTGAGAGTTCCAATTTGAGAGAACATTAGTAGCTGAGGGTTCCTAGAGATCGAAACTGTTTTTGATCTTAGGTTGAGTGTTTATTCGTTCAAGCCTTAGATCCAGCTCTCATTCGTGATCGAGCTGTAGTTTGAAATCCTACCCATTCTCACACCCTAAAAAGTGTGCTAGGACCTTACTCTTCCTGTAATTGAGTAGTCAGGTCGTCAAGTACCCGCAAACTTGACTTAGGCTGTTTAGTGCCCGGAAACTAAACTGTAACGGTTGCTCAGCCCGCGTAAGCTGAGTGGAACTGTCCAGAAGAACTTGGACTGAGGTGTGTGGACTCACATCTCCCCGTGGACGTAGGAGTTCTCTCCGAACCACGTAAATCTTGTGTGTCGTGTTTATTTGTGTTCAGTCATTATTTTGCATATCTCAACTGACAAACTAACCGCATACAATCTGCATACTTTCACATCAACAGTTTTGGTTTTGACCAACCGTGCATAAAAGCGTGAGTTTGTTTTTACGAGTTCATTTTCCACCACATTCCGCACAGCACCACTCGTCCAGCTGAGATTGCTTACTCAGCTGTGAGATCCCAACTGAGTCCTTTTACTCAGTTGAAGTTGTTTTCAAGTGTTAAGTTCTTCGAAAGTTGAAAAATCCTAACTGGTGTATCCCCCCCCCATACACCAGTAACTCGTATAGGGACCATCAAAGTATAAGAGTGTAGACGATAACTCAACCTCCCACTACGTCGACTCAATCAAAGAAGAAAAGTAAGGAAAGAATTTCAGAAGTATGATTTCTTTTAAGAAGAAATTTTTTATTAAGTATGCAAGAAATTTTGAATAAAGTATGCAAGTATGATATGAGATTAAGTATGCCAAGTATGATTTAATTAAAGTATAAGAATTATACTTTGTGATATTACGTGAACTATGTGAAAGCATGAATGCTATACTATGTGAAAGTATGCGAAAGTATGTGAAATTATATGATTTATAATTTCTTTATTCAAAATGTTTTATTGGCATGAGAATTTAGACGAATTCTAAGGCCTTCCCGATTCTTTGAGAACATAGACGTTCTAAGAAGCGCTGTTTCCAAAATTTCCAAGAAACGATCGGATCAGAAAGGGCAGAATAAAGGGAATCAAAGAGATTAAACGAATGTCACCTGCGTAAAGTGACATGAACAACCGACTTGTTGGAGTCGACTTGTTTTTGAAAATGAAAGGCGTAAGAATTTCCCTTTAAGGAAATAAAATAAAGAATAACAAGAAGAATAAGGATAAATAAGTTGACAAGTTAAAAGAATGAAAAGAAATCGTCAAGAAATTTTCTTCGAGAAAGAAATAAAGTGAGAAAGTAAAAGAATAATAAGAAAAAGGGGTGAAAATAAAAATCGTGAATTTTTTTTTTTATATATATATATATGATTGCTTGAGTTTAAAATTGCTAAATGAATAAGATAAGCTGAGATTAAGTGGTTAAGTATTGCAATTTTGAATAATGGAGTATTCTAATTGTAAATTTAAGAATTTTCTTAAGATAAGTTATTATCCTACCAGTTACTGATTCGTGTTTCTTAAAACGTTTTAGGATGGCTTCTAGTAGTGACATGACTCAGGAGAATCAATCCCCGCTACAGCGTACTTGGGCAGATGAGATATTGGATGAGTATCGTGACTACAAGGCAGGCCCGAGTGATGATATTGGACAAATAGTTAGTAATTTCTCCACACTTTACCATGCAGCCCGACACAGTGTTACAGAGCGTCAGGCTATAGCAGACTTGATTATTTGACTACCAGATGAGTGGCACGGATGGGCACATCATGTGTCTTGGTACTTCCTTGCACTGTTCGGCATGACACTGAGTCGATAGGAGATTTCTCAGGATTCGCTCTCGCCATACACGAGCGTTTCTTTCAGAGCAGATTCATAGTGTCAATTCCCATTCAGGAGCACCACCCCTATCGTCATTTTTCAGAGCCAGAGCCAGAGTCTTTGAACATGAATCCGGAGATGGCCACACCGTTAGAGTTACCACTAGTCCTTTCACCCAGTGAGGAGTTAGTTCCAGAGACAGGATACCTGGAGATCGACACGGAGCTTGCTACTATGATAGAATTTCCATTCCCATTTAGACCACTTGAGGAGATCTGTGCAGAGTAGGCGAGGGTCCGAGGAGAGTTTGAGGCAGGACAATCCAGGGTCCATTCTACAGAGGAATACGAGTCTAGTTCACCTCCCAAGCACCTGCTGCCTCCAAAGAAGAGGACAGTAGAGACCAGTTTGGACTACTATGTTTCAGACTCGGGAAAGACAGTTTCAGACGTGCCTTCACCACCACCACTTACACTTTTGGACGACACTACTTTAAGGGTTGACGAGGCACTTCAGCTCGTCTTTGGTACAGATTCTGAGGAGAATCCGGACGAGGATCCGGAGGAGGACCCCGAGGAGTTTCAGGCCGTAGAGGGCAGTAGTGACTCGACTACAGTTTGTTGAGCAGAGCGTCTTAGACGCGTAGTAGTAGTAGAAGTCTCATTTCGTCTTGTAAATAGTCGGATCAGTAACTATCCTTTTTCTAGTACGCTATTCGGATACGAAGTTTTTGGGATCGTTTCCGTTCTAGTACTTCTAGTAAATACGGAGATGCAACTTGTTAGTGCACCTGGTATATAGATAGGCAGTTAGCCTAGTTTAGACTGGTCATAGTCTAACTTTTTTTATAAGTCCTCATTGGAGGCAAAACTAATATTCTTTTGACATGTATATAATATATATATGATGACCTGAGAGTGGTCTTAAATCTGGCGAAAAGTTTCTTCTAAGTGCGATTAGAAGAAAAAGATTAGATAAATATTCTGGTTTAACCGAGAAGTTAAAAGTTAAAGAGCTAAGTATCAAAGCTATTATCTGTTTTCTTTTCCATGAACTTGTTTAAGTCAGGAAAAAGGGTTAGTAAGTAAAAGAAGGTTAAGTAAGTAAGTAATTGATTAAAAGCAAAAGTGCTAATGAGAATTTCTGTTTTCAATAGTTTCGAAATGCCGCCAAGAGTAGTAAACCGAAGAGGATTTGGTAGACCTAGAGGACGTGGTAGACGTCAAGCTCGAGTTGAAAGAGAAGGGGAACAAGAATATCATGAAACCCCTCCACCACCATCACCATCTCCACCACCACCCCGTCGTGATATTGAGGACTCATTCCTCAAACGAAATCCACCTGTGTTTAAAGGAACCGGTAACCCAAGCGATGCTGAGCTTTGGGTACGAACTATAAAGAAAATCTTTAAACTCCTCAGATGTACTGATAAGGAGCGTTTGTCATGTGTCGCATTCCAGCTTTTCCGGACCAGCTGACTACTCGTGGGAGGTTAGGCAGAAAGTTATACCTGCGGAGCATCTGGCTCGTTTAACATGGGAAGAATTTAAGGAAGCATTGTACGATAAGTACGTACCTAAGACCTGTAGAGCCCAGAAGGAAGCTGAGTTCTATAATTTAAAATAAGGAAAGATGACAGTAATCGAGTACGACGCCAAGTTCTGTGATTTGTCAAGGTATGCACCTGCTTAGGTGGATACCGAACAAAAGATAGCGAATAAGTTCCGTGGGGGACTTAAGCATGAGTATGGAATAGCATTAGCTAGTCATGGAGGACTGAGCTACACAGAGATTTTAGGACGAGCCCTAGAAATGGAGGCCAAAGTGCCTGATGAAAGGAAAGCTATAACACCTGCACCAGCCCCAACCCAGAATCGAGGCTATTACAATAACAACAATAATAACTACTAGGGAAAACGAAAATGGGAAGGAGGAAACAAAAGGGGCTACTATCAGCACTTCAATAATCAAGGGAACCTGAGGAATGGAAACCAGCAAGGCTATCAGCAGCCTAACCCGAATAACAAATATGGCAAGAAGCCATGGCTAGGAAACAGTCAGTCGGGACTGTACTTACAAGGAAATAATCAAACAGGACCATGGAATGAGAATAATCAGCAGGGTCAGCCACAAGGGCAACAAAGGAACAACAAAGAAGGGAATAGCCAAGGAAGGGCTACCATTCCCGCCTGTCCCAAGTGTAATAGGGTACACTTCGGAATCTGTCAAGCAAACTCGGGAAGTTGCTTCAACTATGGGCAGAAGGGGCACTTTAGGAGGGAATGCCCGAAACCATTACAAGCAGCAGGACAAAATCAGTATGGACAACCTCAACCTTTAAATGTGATTCAGGCTCAGCCGCAGCAGCAATTTCAACAGTACGTCCAACAGCAACAGAACGTTAGGGCATTCGCGATCAAACAAAATGCGTGCCATAAGGGCAAAGGAAAATTGGCAGGTATAGGACGAACTTCTTGATTACCTTGTCATTATTCTACCTCATACCAGAACCTTACATTCGTTATTTCTAGTGCCTGTCAACACTATAAGAGTAAGACCAGAGTACGCTAATCATAAAATAAGTATAACCATGCCTTAGGAGGAATTATCGTCACTCCCTTAGTTTTTCTCGAACATAGAATTTAACTTAGGGCCTTTTTAAGATCATAGCAAGCAATCGGAACGAAATAAAATGTTCGACATAGATAAAATCCATGGGATGGATGGATTATCTATTAACTACGCCATTCTATAAGGAGCATGCGCCGAAAGAGTTAGAAGAGCTTAAAATACAACTACAAGAGTTGTTAGACCTTGGATTCATTAGAACGAGTGTTTCACCGCGGGAACACCTGTTTTGTTCATTAGAAAGAAGAAAGGTTCTATGAGGATATGCATAGATTATCGAGAATTGAACAAGATTACCCTAAAAGAATAAGTATCCTTTGCCAAGGATAGAAGACCTCTTTGATCAACTTAAAGTCGTAAGTAGTTTTTCAAAGATAGACTTAAGATCCGCGTATCGACAACTAAAAAAAAATCAAACCAAAGGACATACCTAAGACTGCTTTCCGAACCAGATATGGCCATTACGAATTCCTAAGTTATGTAATTCGGTTTGACTAACACTCCCGCAATATTCATGGATCTCATGAATCGATTTTTCACCCGTACTTAGACAAATTCGTCTTAGTATTCATCGACGACATTCTCATTTACTCCAAGAATAAGGAAGAACACAAGGAACACTTGAGAATAGTTTTAGAAACGCTTAGAGCCGAGAAGTTTTACGCCAAATTCAGTAAGTGCGAGTTTTGGCTGAAGGAAGTAATGTTCCTTGGACACATAGTATCAGCAGAAGGTGTCAAGGTAGATCCTACCAAGCTAGAGGCAGTACGCGACTGGAAATCGCCGACAAATCCGAACGAAATTAGGAGTTTCTTAGGTTTAGCCGGTTATTACAGAAGATTCATCGAAGGATTCTCTACGATTGCTAGACCTATGACGCAACTACTTCGGAAGGAAAATAATTTCAGATGGACGGACGAATGCAAAAAAAAAAAGTTTTCAGACACTCACGGAGAAGTTAACCACAACACTAGTGTTGGCTTTGCCAGAAGTGAATAAGGAATACGTGGTCTATACAGATGCTTCGAAGAATGGATTAGGTTGTGTTTTGATGCAAGATGGAAAGGTGATAGCTTCTGTTTCACGACAACTTCGACCTCATGAAGTTGAGTACCCAACCCACAACTTAGAACTAGCAGCTGTTGAGCATACGCTGAAGATTTGGAGACACCATCTCTATGGTGTTAGGGTTGTGATTTTTACGGACCATAAGAGTTTAAAGTACTTCTTCGAGCAAAAGGAATTGAACATGAGACAAAGACGATGGCTCGAATTAGTCAAGGATTATGATTGTGGTATCAATTACCATCCAGGAAAAGCAAACGTGTAGCCAACGCGCAAGACTCCAACCAAGTTAGGATGTCTCTTTGTTGAGAAAGAAACTCTTGTATGATAATTTGAGAAAATGGACTTAGAAGTGCTTGATGCACCTGAAACGATAACAGACCATATAGCAGCACTAGTAACTACATCAGACTTATGAGAAAGAATCTTTAGTGCCCAGAGAAAGGACAAGTCGATCAAAAAGCTTCGGCTTAAGATAAGAACGGATAAACCAGACGGTTATTTCAAAGCACTAGATAATGCGATTTTTTTTAAAAGTAGACCTTTTATCCCTAATAACGACAAATAGAAGAACGATATCATGAGTGAGGCTCACGATACGCCATAAATAGCATACCCAGAGAATACGAAAATATATTAAGATTTAAGAAAGAATTTCCGGTAAAACGGATTGAAACAAGATGTTGCCTCGTTTATAGAACAATGTTTGGCTTATCAACAAGTGAAAGCTTTACACCAAAAACCATACGGATTGTTACAACCATTAAGTATTCCAACGTAGAAGTGGGAAGATATAGCCATGGATTTTATGACGGGTTTGCCCAAAGCCTAGAAAAGGAGATACTGCCACCTAGGTTGTTATGGCTAGGTTCACAAAATCAATTCATTTCCTACCAATTCCAATTACCTTTGGATCAGAAAGTTAGCTCAAGGGTATGTTCATGAGACTGTACGTCTGCACGGAATACAAAAGTCGATAAGGTTTGATAGAGATGCCAGATTTACTTCGAAATTTTGAATCATTATGCAGAAGAAGTTAGGTACCGAACTTAACTTTAGTACCGCTTTTCACCCCCCATACGGATGGACAATCCGAGAGGACAATACGAATACACATACATTTGTTGAGAACAATAGTATTCGATTGAAGTGCAAAATGGAAGAATGTTTTGCCGTTGGTCGATTTCGCTCATAATAATAGTTATCAGACTATGATAAGAATTGCGTTTTACGAGGTCTTGTATAGGAAGAAGTTTAGATAACTGCCTTATTGTAATAAGGTAGGTGAAAGAAAAGGAACCTAGGACCAGATACGGTCAGTAAAATGATCGAGATCATTCGATAGACTCGAGTCTGAATAATAGAAGTTTAATAGAAGACGAAAGTCTTATGTGATTTACGCCGATCAGAACTTAAATTCGAAAAAGGAGATAAAGTTTTCTTAAGATTTCTCCGTTAAAAGAGAATCATTAATTTCATGTCAAGTATAAGCTTAGATAAAGATTTATGTGATTATTTGATATCTTGAAAAAGATAGTTCTAATGTGTATAGATTGGCCATGTTGCCAAGTCTATGAAATGTTTATTTATATTTGCGTATCTCGTTTGAGAAAGTACGTGTTCGATCTTAAAGACGTAATCTTCTAGCAAGACGTTGTTCTTGAGTAGGATAAGTTATGAAGAAAGACCGCAATCGATCTTGGATCGAAATGTGCGAAAGTTAAGAAGCAAGTCAGTACGAGTAGTGAAAATGACATGAAGTCACCACGGGCAATAAAAAAGCCATGTGAGAACATGAAGAAGAGATGAGAAAGAAGTACCCCGAATAGCATAAATAAGATATGCAAATTTTGGGACGAAATTTCTTGTTAGAGGGGTAGGATGTAATACCCCGGATGTTTTCTTCCGACAAAAAAAAAAAAAAAATTTTGATTAATAATTAAGGCTTTGCACGCCTAAGTTAAGGATTTTCGATTCTAAGATTTATGGTGAAATCCATTTCAGAAAATAGATTCCAGAAGTCGGTCGAACGACTACTGTATTAGGTTTTTTGCGTCCGATAGAATTTCCGTCCGAAAACTCAGAATTAAAAACCATCAGAATTTACATTCACTTTTTCTTCGATACGAGTTCACCGGAGAAAGTTAGTTTTTATGATTTTTCCGGGCGAATTTTAGACTGTCTAATCCCGACTTTTTCTCGTATTTTGAAAAACGAATTAAGTTTTCCGAGTATGTGATTTATTTCTAATCTAACGGACGAATTAGATTTCATCGAATAAGTAACTACCTAAGAAAGTTTTTCTCGACTTTTATAACGTCGTTTAAAACCCGGAAACGAGATATTTCCGCCTAATAAATCGCGCCAAACACACCTTAACGACTCACCACCTTAGTTGTTAGATATTTCCACCTTTATGTATAGTAAATTGTGAGTCATCTCTCTGTCCCCCTCACTCCATATTGCCGCCCCTCCCCCATTCTCTCTCTCTCATTTTTTCTCTCCCAATCCTTCATTAAAGCTTCATCCTTCAAGCTTTCTCAAGCTCTCAAGTCTCTCATCCACTGATCGATTCATTTCCGAGTTCGTATTCCGAAAGGTGAGAACTTCTTCTACCATATGAACCGAACACAAATCCTTTCCCATCATTTTCTTTTTTTTTTCGAAACATAGGAGGTAAAGGAGCATGTCGATTCTTGTTCAATTCGTGTTCTATTATGTTTAGAATTAAGTTCTACGGATCGATTCATAAAGAAAATCATTCCCCTTTGCTTATTGTAATTACCGAAAATTTTTAGTAGTTTAGGGGTTTTTTGTAGTTCGATTTCTTTAATGTTTAATTGATAGAATAGTGTTCTACATGTTGTTAATTGACTATATGAATTAATTTAGATTTTTCTAAAAATAAAAATAGAATTGTAAGAGAGAAAGAATGCATGATTTGGTGTAGTAAATGTTATGATATGCTTGATTGGTTAATGGAAATGAGATATAGGATGATTATGGATGAATATATATTTATTTGAGATTTTTCTAAAAACAAATTGGAAAACGTAAGAGACGGAAACTCGTCGTTAAGTTGTAGCTCGTTAATGATTTTAGAATATGGTTTACATATTAGTGATGCTCGTTAGATAATGATCGTTGTTGTAAAATTTGAACGAAAACGGAGAACGTAAGATTTTCGTTAAGAGACGAACAATCGACGATAAGTCGAGAATAGATAATGATTTAGGATTGTGATTCGAAACTTTGATAATCTTGATAGTTAATGATTGTGACCGTAAAGTTTCAACGAATTCTAAGAAGTTTCGATTTTGAATAAGAGACGAAGAAACGAGTTTAAAAGCCGGTAGAAAAGTCGAATAAGGAAATCCTTTTTGATAATTATGATTCTTATTGATAAACGAACAATAGTGTAGTTGACGAAATTTCCATCCGAGATACGAGATGTTATGAGTTATAGTTAAGAAACGAGAAGTCGAAGAATGAAATAGAAATTGAAATTTGATTTGATTTAGTAATTGGTTAGTTTAAAATGACGTGGAAATGCTCGTTGTTTGTTTAATCAAAAGACGTGAATGTGAACCCAATTAAGGGATATTTCATGTAGACTGTATTGAGATGAAATTTTCGAAGAAATAAAAGTGGAATAGCATTGATCGAACCTAGGGAATCGTACGTCGAGTTTTGTCGAGCATTAGGGTTTCGCGCGACTGTTTTGCGACGTTTCACGGAAACTGTCATAACTTTTAGCTCGCTTAACAAAATCAAGATCCGTAAATTGGAGAGTAAACTAGACACCCATGGCTTTCTTTTGGTATAAGATTTATCTCCTGTTTCAAAGTACCTTGTTCTGTATGAACTTACTGAACTGTGCAGAAATTTCCAAAGCTTAAGTTTCTTAAGTTGAATCCTTTTCAACTTCGTTCCTTGTGAACTTTTAAGTCGTTATAAGCTATCAACATCCATTATCTACTGACCTAAGTGTCGAGTAATGAGCCGAGTCAGTTTATAAGCAAGAATTGATCGAGTCTCGTTTATTAGTTAATCAAAAGGAAGTAGTTAAGTGCAAAGGCCTAAAAGTCTAAAACGAATTCAATTTCTTTTCTTTAATCGTCTTGGTCGATTACTAAAGTTTGAATATTTGCGATAAAAGAAGGAAGTCGGAGTTGTAGACGGGACGGAAGACAGAAGGTTAAAGTTTGTTCTGTAAACGATTGAGGTGGGCTTTTCTATATACAAAATAAACTGAGCGATGCTTGAAAATCTTTATTTACAGCTTTGATAACTGTGTTTTCAAAGTGATAATCAAGGCATAAAATATTTGTTTTATGTAAGTTCATTTGTGCCATTCTGAGTTAGCCGACTGTTTTCCAAAAATTATGAGTTAGATACAATGGGGCTAACTAAATCGATCGTACTCTGAGTTAGTATACAAGGAGGACTTTCCAGAGTTTGTGTACACGGTAGCCGGTGTGTGTGGTACCCTGTTGAGGAGCCAGCCACGGTGAGGAATGTTGGGCAAATTGAACGTAACATCTGTCAGAAAAATGCTTGCAAGCTATTTTGTGAAAAGTGAAAGAAAATGTTTAATAGGCACATGCATTTGATGAAAAACCCCGATGTGCTATTTGTAAGATGCCTGATTAATCTATACTTATGATATGTTTTTGGCAATGTGCCCACTAAGTGCTTTTGTACTTAGCCCTACATGTTATTTCTAAAATGTGCAGGTTGAGTGACGGGAGCGGCGATGGTTGATGTTGAGTTAGGAGTCGTAATTAGAATAAAGGACTGTATGTCAGACTTTACGCTTTCCGCTGCCAATCTTTTGTGTTGATGTATATATCTTTTTGAGTCTAAGTTCATACATTAACTTAGTTTCCTTTTGAAAACATCCTTGTCGAGTGATCCTTCGAGATCAACTCTTCCTTTTATATAATAAAGTCTTGTTCATAGTAATTCATTCTATTATTAATGTCTGTTTATTCATTCATTCTTATTCATCCCCCTTCTTCCCCGCTTCTTTAATCCAACCCCTAGTCGCACCCTGGCTTTTGCCGTCCCTCAGGATTTGGGGCTGTGACACGTAGATATGGAAGTATGGGCGTGTATATGGAAAGATAGGATAAGGGTGAGATATATATATGGTAGGAAGATAAAGATGGTATATATATATATGGTAAGAAGATAAGGATGGAATATATGGTATGGATATGTAAACAATATATGGAAATAACAAAAAAACTGGACACGGACGAGACTCAAAACAGATCTAATGATATTTTTTTATATATTAACGATGAACACGAACACGAAGAACACAAAGAACACGACGAACAAAAACAAGAAAGACGACGCAATTGACCGAAGACGAAGACGAAACTGGACAGAAAAAATAAAAAAACAAACGACGACACGAAGAACACAAAGAACCTGGATACGAAAACGTGACTCCTGATGCCAAAATGATATGAACCTCGGCACACACGCAAGCTGAAGACTCGAACGGGAACGAATGATGGAAATCCCAAAACCTCTGTATTTGTTTCTCACAAGTGAATTAGGCGAATAATCCCTAAAACACAATGATAGGACGATACAGCAACTCGGGGACGTTGAATGACACACAATGAGGGATGATTGACTCATTGATTTGCCGGATAATGAACTCGACTTGGAAAAACCAAGAAGAACTCGAAAACTCTCAAGAGAGAATAAAACTCACGAAAATATTATTGATTAAAGGTGAAAATGGCGTCCATACATAGCCTGTATAAATAGGCGAAATCAAACCCTATTCTAAGAGGGAAACTACTTAATAGATGGGCTTATAATTAATGACTCAACTAACTAATCAATTAAACAAAGCCCAAAACGAAAATAATAATAAGTCTAACACTACTGGACTCAACTAGGCGAAAATAGATAAATAACAAAAGAAGTCTTCAAACTTGAGCCCACTCGCACATGATAATATTAACATAACTTGGGCTATCCGAATCTACATCACCAATGGGCTTCTTCATTAGCTCTTGATTCCAGACTTCTTGGATTAAACCTTCCGGCGAACAACTTGATACTCGGGACGAGTACTTCCTAGACTCGACTATATATATGAGATGTATGTATGCAAACTCGTTGTTGTGAGTTCGAATTGTATTTTTCGTGTCAGATTCGGTGGATATTTATAGGCGGAAGGTGCCCGTTCCGAACGGGTGCCTACGATGCGGTTGGAGGCGCCATGCAACCATATGATGACACGTGTCACACCCGAAAAGGGTGCCTCCCCTCGTGCCGCCACGTGTCGGATGGTTTGAAACGGTTGGAACCGATTTCAACAGCACCATGCGGCCGACCTTACCTTACGCTCCCTTATCCGTACAATCACCACTTAACCGCCTTTCCGTGCACACCGTGTTGTCCATGTATGAGTCCCTTAGCCAAAATAACTTTGGCTCCTCAATTGCTCCGATCGCTTAACATATTTAACAGACTAATAGAATATGAATATATAGATAATAGAAAGAAAAAAGAAATCTCTTCTTATTATATAATATATATGTAAATATATTACATATCATATACATATATAAATAATATAAAATAAATGAATAAGTCTTTGAATCTTCAAGTGATTTAATAAGATAAATTAAATGATTTCCCAATGAGGAGAAAGAAGATGATGAGGAGAAGGTTGAATCTCCTTTTGCCCAGTTGAAGGAAGTCTTGGAGAGGTTGGGCAAGACTGAGGAGTTGCTCAAGGAGCTATGGAATGGGCAACTAGTCATGCAGGCTACTCTCAACAGCCTTGCCCGCCACTTGAAAATAGGGCCAACTTCTGATCCTTCTGCTTAGTTATGTCCTCCTATTTGTTTGTGTCATAGTTTTTTTTTGTGTTTTATTTTTGTTTACTGTCTTTTTGTTTTTGTTGTCTTGTGTCTGTGGAGTGATCGGATACCTCACCCACATTTTTCCTAGCAAAATGTATGGTGAGGTAGGCGAGTAACTCATGTTTGTTGGAGTTAGTGTCTTGACCAATTGTTTGTCAAAACGTGTGTTGAATCCAAGGTTGAGGCCTCCATGAATGAACTTTTCTATAAGCAAAGTGTGTGCGTGGGGTGTCTGTGCTGTGTGATTTTTTTATTATTTTAAGTTGATCAGCATGGAGTTCTTAGGCAAGATGGTATGATGATTTGTGTGCTTAATTGCTGCTTGTTGAACAGTGCTAAGTTTTTGCATGCTAAAAGATGACTTGTATGATGGATTAAGTTGTGAGCATACCTTGTGAGGATTTAAGTTTAACTGAATTCATTCTTTGTTTGTGATTAAAGACATCTTGATTAGGAGAAACTAGAACTTGCCTGTGCTTTGGTTTATTATCTCTGAACTTAGATGATTTAGGTCATTCTTTCATTATCCCATTGAGCTTGAATTGATTACCTTATATCATAATCTTTTGATGAACCCCTTTGAGCTTAGTTCATTCTTTTTATCACTAGGATATTGCCTTTGAAAAGATTTTTATCTGGTTTTGGGAACCTGGGCAATGTAAAGAAGAAAAAAGCAGGAAGGAGATGATGGGGGTGTATCTTGGGCAGGAATAGGTTTTGTGTTGATAGTTGGGTTATGTCCCAATTAAGAAAAAAATGAAAGAAATGAGGGGGAACAGAAAAAGAAAAAAAAGAAGACAAATAATTATAAGTTCCCGAGAATAAAGGTTGAAGTTTGAGCCTGGAATAGTTAAGGCAAGGAATTAAGAAGAAGTTGGGAACTCCTGTTGCCCAACACGAGTTTAAACTGTCCTTAGCCTAGATCTGAATATTTCCTACCTATTGTCTTAAGCTTAAAACCGTAAAAAGACCTAATGATGAGTTCTGAGATTTAAAATAAGAGCTTTAGATTTAAAGGACGGGCAAGCCTATGGTGATACCGAAGTCAAGATGGTCCATGAGTGTAAAGAAGCGCCTAAACACTGAGTGATGAGTGTGGAGAGGATATCCTAAAAGCTCACGATTCTATCTTGACTTGTTTGATGGCGTTGCATTTTCTTTTCCCTTCACTTGCAGATTATTTCGAAAGATTGTTGTGTTGTTTTAACTAACTCTTCTGTGTTGATCATGTTTTGAGTCTTTTGTTCTTTTATTTGTGTCTTGGGCAAGTTGTTTGTGCACACTTGAGGACAAGTGTGGGTTAAGTGTGTGGGCATGATGAGTCCATATTTTGTGTCTTTTTAGTGTCTGTCTTAGGTAGTTTAGATCGAGTCTTTATATGTGTTTTGTCTAGTTTTAGTGTCTTGGAGGACATATTTTGGGCAGGAGGGTGTTTGCTGCTTTGTAAATGGAAACTGGGCAATACAAGGATAGAAAGCGTCATTTCCGGAAGCAGGTCGGGCAAAGCTTTATTGGTCAAGATAAAGATAGGTGGAGTGCTTTGGTCAGCTGGCGAGTTTCTCTCCTAAGTCTAGAAGGATAAGGAAAAAATGATCTAACTTAATATCTTTCCTTATCTGTAATACCCCAAACTTTTCTAAGTTCTTAAGAGCATATTAAATAAGTTAATATGCCTATATGATGAGTTTTGAGTGCTAAAAATTTTCGCAAACATAATTTTTTTTGTGAAATAACGAAAATGCCCTTACGTGCTTTAATGTGATTTTTCTCGTTTCGATTATTCGAATCGAGTATGTGATGCATTGATTGAACATTATGAAATGAGTTTGAGCTTGAGTATGAATTTCGGAATTTTCTGAGAACTTTTATTTTTAGATGAATAGTAACGTAAACCGAGAAATCACTATTCATCGACTGACTCCAAATTTAGTCTAATTAGTTTTATTGGAATCTAAAATTTATTTTAAGACTTTTGAGATAAGTCGGAGAATTGTTCGAGATCATTTGAAGAAGTTTTAAAAATAATTGCATAACGGCTTATATCACTGAGCAGTTTTTATGATTTTCTTCGTTAGACGGAATCTTGACCTAAAAATTAGATAATTGGATTCCTTAATTTATTTTGGGAGATATAAGACGAAGTAGAGAGAATTTCGAAATCGGAAAAGAGTCGAGAAGGGTTATTAGACGTTTGAAGGATAAAATAAAATAATGGGGATATTTTCTACCGGAAAACTATTTATTCCAGGCGTATTTAGCGGTCAAAATCTGCATACTTATCCAATAATTATCTCCATTATTGGGCCCTAAACTAATCCACTCTCACATGAGAGAGTGAGAGCTATTCTCTCTCTCCTTGTGACAACATAGCCGGCCCCTCTCTCTCTCCAAATCTCTCTCTTGATCTCATCTCTCTCTCTAAATCTTTCCATATCTACTCTTAAGTTAGATTCATCTCCCATTCCACAAGTTCATCAACTTTTATCTCTCATCATCCAACTCTCTCCCTTATCTCTCACTACCGAAAAGAAGCAACAATAGCAGCCCTCTCTCTTGCTCTCCATTTCTGCCGAGAGAAGCAGCAAATCCAGCTCTCTCTCTCTCTCGACTTCCATCTCTGCCGTGAGACGAACAAGAGAGCAGCCACCCTCTCATCTCTCCCTCACTCTGCCGTGAACAACAACAAGGAGCAGTAGCTCCCTACCTTTTCCTCCCTCTCACTGCCGAAGAAGAGCAGCAGCAGCTCTCCCTCTTCTTCTTCCTTCACAGCCGATAAACATACATATATATATATATATATACAAAGTTCCTCCATGAAGCATGCATGTAGCTTGAGGATTTCTTGATGTAGATCATCACTTCCACCTTCAAGATCATCTAAGAAAGTAAGCTATCATCTTTATCATTCTTTTTCAAGCTTGAAACAAGCTTAGAGAAACCCTTATATCCATAGATTTTTCTTGAATATCAAGTAAGGATTTGATCCTTATTTTTCAAGCCATGATCTTGATGCCTTGTACATATTTTCATGCAAGGAAAGGAGTAAAAAATCCATCATCTTCCCACCCTTCAAGCTGCCGAAATCATCAAGCTAAAGAGGAGTTTAAGTTTTATATTTTTAAGTATGATATGTATATGTAAGTGAAGAAAATAAGGAAAAGTATGCATGGTTTACTTTATGCTTAGGCAAACCTTAGGTTTATGATGATGAGATGATGATCAAAATGAAGTTTAAAAGATGATTTAGGGTTTAAAAAGATGAAGGAAATAAGATAGCTTAAAAGTCCTAAAAATCGATCAAAAAGAAAAATAGGAGAAAATAATACTTTGATGATTATTTGGTAATTATTTGATGATATGATGGTGATTATTTGAGTGATTTATATGCATATATGTAACGATGCGAATTTTTATTGAATTATTTGCATTTTTGTCGATTTTATGTGAATAAAAATGAAGAAAATATGCTTAAATGCTTATTTATGGATTTTATGATGTTTATGATGAATATGAGCATGATGATATATGAAAATATGATTAAGAAGTGATTTTAAGTCATTATATAAATTTTGTGAATTTTTATAAAAAAATTCGAATTATATGTTATATGAAGAAAATGAATTTTTGATGATTTTTAATGAAGTATGATGATGATGATGATTATGATGATGATGATGATGTTAAGATGTTATAGATGAAATTTTGAGTGGGTTTACATGCATAAAAATTGAGAAAATAAGAAAATATGATTTTTATTAATTTTTATGGAATTTCTAAGAAAAAAATTGAAGAAATAAAAATAAAAATAAATATGAGTGTTTTGATGTTCTTGAGTCTAATATGAAGTTATGAAGATGTGTTTTTCATGTTCATAAGGAAAATATGAAGATTTGAAGATGATATAAAAAATTAGAAATTAATTATTTTTATTATTAAAATTGAAAAATATATATATATTAAAATAATGAATTTCATTAAATAGAAATGGAAATAAGAAGTAATTGAGAATTGAGTATGTTTTGAGTGAATTGAAAAGGAAATAAAAATTTCATGAACTTTATTGATGAAAATCGAGATATATATAAATAAATATATATTAAACAAAAAGAAATAAGAAAGAAGAAATAGTAATGAAAAGAAGCTATGAGTTTAATTAAACAAAGAAAGGCATTTGTTTGTTGATGATGATGTTAGGATTTTGATAAGTGAAGGTAAGATATGAGTTTGATGTTAATGTTAAAAAGAAATGGAATATTAATATTAATATTTATTGAGAAATAAAAAGAAGATGAAAATGAAGGAAGATGAATTTTCTATAAGATAATGTGTTAGAAGTTGAGTACATGAGTTAAGAGATAAGTTACTTGTATTTAAGTTCTTTTGTTTCAAACAAAAAATTAAATAAGAGGTATTATTGAAGAATTAATAATAATAATAATAGAATATTCAATTTAATGGAATATTTCCATTAAAAACTAAAAGTTTAAATGACGTGAGTTCTAAGTTGATGTCTATACTCTTAAGTATGCTTTGATATTTGATTGATGCTATGAAGTATTGGTTGAGTAAAGAAAGATTATAAATTTGAAAAACGATCAAGTATATCTATGTTATATGAGAAAAATGATGTTATTAAGTTTTAAATATTTGGATGTTAAGTTCTTGATGAGGAATGATGTGTTAAGTAATTTGATGATGATGTTTGAGTAGAAATAAGTAAGTTTGCTTTTTGAATCACTTAAAAAGAAGTTAAAACGTAGAAGTTATCGAGCAACAAAGTTTTAGAATAAAAAGTCGAGTTTTTATTAATAAAAACAAAAATTGAGTTTGTAAATAAAGAAAAGATTAAATAATGATTATTTAATGTCAAGTATTAAGTTGAGATTGTGTACGATTATGAGTACGTATTTTGAGGAAAATGATGACGTATTTTAGAGTCAAGAAATACTAAATAGAAGTTTGAATATTAAATTCAAAATAACTATTATTACTTGAGTTTAACAAAATGATTTTCGTTAAAAAATTTAGAGTTATAAGTTCTTAAAAGTTAAGAGCAGTAATGAGTTATTGTGTGACTGTGTTTAAGATATAAATTATTTATGAAATTTCAATTCTTGATTGTGATTATGTGACTAAGTAGGATTTTATTAACCTACTTACTTGAGAGATTAATCACTTATTTAATATAAGTGTTTGATTATTGAAATCGATGTTTGATTATTATGAAAATGTTTGAGTATTTATGTGAATACATACTTGCGATGTGAATGATTTGAGATAATAATAATTGAGAATTAATGTTATGATTTGCCGAGATCATATAACTTGAGTACATGAGAAGTTTAAGGCAAGTTAAATAGTAACTTCTCGATTTGCATGAAGATTGAAATATTATAGATTCGGGAATTCGAGTTTGAGAATTAATTAGAAACCGAGTAAAGACGATGATTCGAGAACGAGAAATCGAGAAAGATATCGATGTAGAGAAGTTTAAATAAGTTAAGGAAAACCCGAGTCAAGTAGAAGTCCTTCGGCCGAGCCCTAAGTCTACTATACGTTTTTCGAGTCGATTAAACTTGATCTTATTCGATGTTATTATTGAAGGGCCAAGCGGGACCACAAAGTAGTCGAGAAGTGTAAAGTAAGCAACCTCGACTCAATATACCAGAAGTCAGGTGGGCTTTTCTAAAACCAAAACTCCGATGAATGCTATTACTTATTGAGTAATATTATGTGAGCTTTTAAAATTAATTGACTTGCCATTTATGTGAGTTTGGTATGCTTTATCATCTACATGAGTTACTATATCCTGTGTAAGGCATGAACCCACGTGTGGTTAATTGATTGATGATGGTGGTTGTGAGCTTTACTTCGGTTTAGCCAATCACAGTGTTTGAGAAGGAGGCATACTTCTCAACACAATGTCAATGTGGTAGATGATTCATACCTTTATTATATATGTTTTGACTGTGCAGTCGATTTGAAAAAGATAAAATGATTTATGCAATCACAAGTAAAATATTTTCAAATGTACTAACACTTGTGATGCAGTGGCAAGGCAAGTTCAATTATATAGCTCTAAGAGCAAACTTTTAAAATTATTTTTGGCAATGTGTTCACTAAGTACGAAGTACTCAGCCCTGCATGTATTTCTAAACGTGCAGGTTAGCTTTGGATATGGATGGCGCGGATGGTTCTTGGTGGTGTGTTTTTGTTGAGTCGAAAGTTTAAACTGGCAAATGCATGTCTTCATACACTTATTTGTTGGGTTTGAGTCGATGTCTCTGTTGCAAGAAAAACAATCTCTTTTGATAAGCTTTTTGGATTAACTCTATTATGATGATGATACAATGAGCCGTTTGCTCAAAACAATTCCCTAAATTCCGTTTGCTTTATCTATTTCCGCGCGATGTGAGATTGATACACTTACTATTATTTTTGGGAAGTCAATGTAAATTAATTATGCTCAATTCTTGTTAAGTTCGATTGAAAGTATGTTCATATTTGTTATTGCTTTCAAAGCTTATTCCCTTATTTTGATCATGATCTCTTGTCGAGTCGAGTTTATTTGATGGTTTCACCTTCACACTCCAATGGAGTTTGGTCGTTCCTACACACCGAATTTCGAGCTATAACATTATCCGACTAGATTTAGGATCCACAAGGGATCTCTTGGAGATAGACGTGACTTGCCATGTTGGGGTCGTGCTTATCAAGTATTACTTGCATCCCAAGGTAGCTCGTGGATTACTTCCATGTTAAGGACTAGGGGGCCCAAACCCTAAGTACTCGCCTATACATATTGAAGCTTGGCTGCTACGAATTACGCCGTCTTTTATGCTTTCATTCCCTGTAATTCATTGAGCGATTGTGAGGAGAAAAACAAGTCCTGCGGGCAAACATTTATTTGTGTTTTGTTCATCGGCACTTTTGGCCGTATTTGCTTTTCACGTACTTAGTAAGCTTTAATAGAGTTCTTCTTATGAGTTCCTTTAATTATTGTATTCGTAGTTTTATTATTATGTCTAGTTAAGTTTTTATACTTAATCTGGGCAAGACAGTTAGGTGATTACTAATGTTTGAGAGGTCAAAATTGTGCTAGATAATTGCATGCATGTGTTCCCGATATGTTAATGAGCTTGTTCAAATATGAGATAATACAATTAAGAGATTAATAGGCCATTAATCACTTAGGACATATTAGATCACCAATTAATTGGGAAGTAGGAGTATTTTCCATTATCATCTCAATTAAGATCAATTAATATTAGAGGAAGGTGTCTATCCAATTGGGCTAGACGTGATGATTCCTTGTTGGGGCTTTCTAGTAATTAATGCTCCTTGGGCAAGAGACTGAACGAAGACTCCGACAAAGGTATTGCCCAAGGTAGGGAGCCGGCGGAGCGTCTCCAACTAAGTAAGGATAGATAAGGGAAGGGTTTGTTGAGAGCGTGACGAATAAAAAAGGATCTCGGCATTCAAGTCCTATAACTAACGATGCATGCATGTAATGAATATATTTGCACCAATGACCAAGCTAGGGAACCCTAGTGACCAAGATAGCAAAACCAAACTTTCTGAACAGGTGGAGGAGGTTTCAAGAGATAGTGACAATCAACTCCTTGTGGATCGACCATGTACATACTTGCTAACTATATAGCTGTGAGGATAGGCTATAAATTCATTTTGAGTGAGCGAATGACAGCCTCGTTAAACACCCCGCAAAATCGATCTATGAAAAAATCGAGTAAATTAAAACTTTTTAAGATTGGTCCTTATTCGCAGAGGGTTTCAAAAGAAAATAATTTATTTTGTTAAAAGAAGATGATGACTTTAATTATAAAAGTCAAAGAGATTTTATCTAAAATAAAATCTAAACTCGTTTACGAGTAATTCCATTTTCGTATTTTGAAATGAGCACGAGTATGAGCATGGTATGTGATACGGACGGAGGACCCGTTGGATAAAAGATCCAAGAACCCTTCGTATAAGAGATAGGCAGCGGTCTCTCAAGATCGAGAATCTAGTTTGATCACCATCTAAAGCGAAGAAAACCTCGACCCATTGACTATATAATCAGCCAAGAACCTTGGTATGGTTGAACCCTACAAGACCTTGCTTAGTTGTCTTGATAAGTTCGAGAACAAGTGAAAAACTCTACAAAAGAGATTTCAACTTACAAGGCTAAGCCAATTTTCATTTATAATCAAAGGTGTATATGTTCTCCGATTACAAATGATATCATGCCTATTTATAGGTTGAAAGAAGACTCTTCGATGCCTATCACTAATGACAACATTTATGACACTTCAATAGACTCATTAGATCATTATTACATCATTTATTTAACTACTAATGATTACTTATGACTCTAGACTTTAAAAGTCTGTTATTTAACTCATAATAATAAAACTAATTAGACTCTTTATTTAGCCTATTCAATATGCACGAAAATCAGCCATTTATTCTTTTTCGTGGGCCTTTCGAAGTCTGATTGTTAACGAGCCCTTTCTTCAAAATGGATTCAACCCATCAAGTTAAATATTATTCACCATTTGACCCAATATATAGATTGGTCTTGGACTTTTAATTTGGCCCATATTGTTTTTTGAAATCTGACTTGTGTACTTCGAAGGCTCGTTAGCTGTGCTCACATCAGTACAGAATATGTTTAAAAGTAAACTTCATCTCATATATTGCATTGATTTATTTCTTGCATGAATATTTTGCAAGTTAATTTCTTATCTCGATTTATACAAGACGAATCAATCAAGAGGGTATGTACCCGGATAAATAATACGAGATGAATAAAATATGTGTCTATACATGTGAGTGTGTTGTGTGTATGTATGTGTATGCAATTGCTTGCATATTGGTTAAATATTTGAATCTGTTGGTAGTGATGAATCCTTGCAAGTGGGATTAAAATAAAAAATGAAATGAGAGAGAAAGAGATGAGAAGTGAGGAGAGGGAGATGGAAGAGAGATAGAGTTGTCATCCAACCTCTTATGGGCAAGAATCTCATCATTGCACACAACACCATTTTTCCTCCAACTTTTCAAATCAACCAATGCATGACATTTCTCTCTTACACGCACACTCTTCTATGCAAGCAACCCATCATCTCTCTCTCCCTTATAACTCCATGTGACAGCCATCTCTTGAGACCACCACCACCACTATTTATAAACTATCTAAGAGGGGTTATTGTGAGGAAAAGGATCTCTATCATGGATCTAGAAGGGCACAAAGGAAAGGGGGCCGAAAGTTAGGAGAAAAGGGGGAAAGCTAGGTATTATGTTCAAGCCTTGTTTTTATGTTTTGTTCTTTGATTTTCTCCTAGAAAAAGTATGATAGATGGTGTAAATGAGATTGCATGTCAAAAATAAAGCATTAGGAAGGCCAAGAGAGAGGTTTAGCTGTTTGTTTTTCAAGCTATTAGATTATTCTTGCTTAAATCCATGAGATCTATGTATTTCTATGCCCTATGTGTGTTCTAGATAAATTGCATGTTAAGATTTACTTTTGATTTGAAGATTTTATGTTATAAGAATGATATATGTGTAGATCTAGGGCTTATATGTATGATTTGTGAACCTTAATGTGTGAATGTTTATCCTCCAAGTGTTAGAAATTTTCAGCATGTTACTTGTAAAATCGATTTAGGGCAGAAGGAACAATCCCTATCAAATCAACTCCAATTGAATTGAAATTTTACCATTATGTAGCCCTTGATGTCTAGTATAAAATATCCAAACATCAGAATTTTTCATACCAAAACACCCTCTACACGCTCAATTGTCCACTGCTCTTGTCAAGCTGGACAATTTTATTTCTTCAGCTGTTATCACCTTGATTCATCTTGATATGCATGTTTTGATTTTTAGAATCACAAAGTAGACATCTCAAGGTTTCCATATACATAAAGAAGTCAATTTTTCATCAAGTAATGCATCCTCTATGATTTTATTTTTTTTGTAAAACCCTTGTGCAGAAATTTCAATAAACTATCCAGAAAAATGTTCGTATATGAATCTGCCCAAAAATATGATTTTGATGTGTTTAAGTGTTTACAAAATAACTTTTAATACCTTGAAATGTTAATTTCGGTCAGTTTAGTATGTTTTGTCAAAATGGCAAATCGACCGAAGTTTGTTTGCTATTCTTACGAAACCCGTTTGAATTATTGCGCACTAAAATAATTTTCATTAGTTATCTTAATATTGTTTCTGGCCTAAAAACGTTTTATAAAATGAAATATATATTTTATTTATAAGTTTTTAATTTATAAAATGGATTTTTATAATTAAAAAGTCTATTTTCTAAGAAATCAAGGTTGGCCTTTTTAATTATTGTCCTAATGGACTTGTATGTTGGACTTGGGCCAGTAAGAATAAATTGTTGGACCCAAGTTGTTTATTTGTCTAAGTAGTAGTTATAGAACCATGTTTAATATTAATTTATGTATTGAGCTATTAAGTCTTGGGCATTTTCCAGGTTTTTAATAAGTAAATGTGCATGTATTAGGTCACTCTTATTAATTTGATATTTTTAAGTAGAATGTGTAACTATTTGATTATTATATGTTAGCCCAATATGATCTATTACTTGAACTTATATGTCAATGACTTATTGAGTCCAATATAATTTATTATTTATTTTCTGGATTCTTGTATGTGGGCATTGGGTCATACTTGTTCATTTGATTAAGTTGACTAATTAAAATTAGTCACAGGTCCAAGATAAATTAATTAAGTTAATTATTAATTAACTAAATGATATTGTGATTAACATGTACTTATGTAACATGATTTGATTAAGCATATTGATTAACGTATGCTAATTAATTATTAATTATCCAAGCATAATGATGTGCGATTATTTGATCAATTGTTCATGGCTTAGCTAATGATGATTGTTAATTAATTAAATTAATTAACTGATTCATATAATGTTATATGTGCTTAATTGTTGAAGTATATATGTTAAAGCATGACATGATTAAAGATATAACATGTATGCATGTCACACCCGACTCCCGAGGTGCGACTAACGACACTAATACTACTAAACCATCTACTAACTCAACTTACATAAGAGAATCATGCTCGGGAAACAAGGGGAAATCTCAACTGAAAGCGATAACAAACAAGGCATGCTTCCAAATTTAAACAAAACATCCAACGAGCATGGATAATTTACATATCAAGTCCAAATTGGAATAAGTATATCAAGTTCACAAGAAACGAGAATGAAGGATAAGCGGTAAATTGTATCGAGCACATCGCTCGTGAATTAGAACATGTATCAGAGTATAATTCAAAATCATATCAACAGACTTCAATTAACATAGCATTGCATTGTAGCGGAAATCTCGACTCAATCCCAACAACTACATGTATGAAGACATGCAATTGCCAGTCCACTTTCTACTCGACCAAAACAAACACACCACCAAGCCACCCACGCCATCCATATCCCGCTAACCTGCACGTTTAGAAATACATGCAGGGCGAAGTACTCAGTGAACACGTGCCAAAACATTTGAAAACTTGCTCTTAGAGCTATACAATTGAACTTGCCTTGCCGAAGCATCACAAGTATTAATGCAATTAAAAATCCTGTACTTGTGAATGCAAAAACATTTTCTTTCTGAAAACACTGCGCAGTCAAACATAATATATATATATACTCAACAAAGGCATGTATCATCTACCACATTAACTCTGTGTCGAGAAGTAGGCCTCCTTCTCAAACACTGTGACCGGCTAAACCAAAGTAAAGCTCACAGTCACCTCAAACCATTCAAATACCATATGTGGGTTCCTGTCTTTCACAGGGCATTCATATCTTAAGCAAATGATAAAGCATACCAAAACTCATGTAAAAACGGCAAGTCAATTGAACTTCAAAACTCACATAATAATAATACTCAATAATAATAATAACATTCATCGGAGATTTTGGTTTAGAAAACCCCACCTTACTTCCGAAGATTCTAGCTAGGCGGCTTACTCTTTGAACGTCCTTGCTATTTTCCCGTCTCGCTCGGTCCTTCGCAATTTGATATCGAAATAAAGAATAAGACTCCCAATGCATAAGACGTAAAGTAGATTTTGGCTTCGACTGAAGGACTTCTACTTGACTCGACTCTCTCTATTTTTATCTTTCTCGATTTTCTCGTTCTCGACTCGTCGACTCTACTCGGTTACTAAATACTTCGTCTCACATTCTCGATTCTAATTTACTTCCACTTAGCAATTCTCACTAGTTAAGGGAATATTACTTATCTCGACTACATTACTCAAATGTTTCTCGTGAATCCTCGATTCAACTAACATCATTTCAATCAATCATGCTACATATATAATCATTCTCAACAATTTGAACAAGTCATTTCATCACAAACAAAATACCAATATTTCACGTTAACATTTAGATTCAGTTAAGCATAATAAATTTAACGTGATTTATATTCCAAACTCAATTATGAATTGACTCGACTTTGCTCGATTTTAGTTTTTAGAAAATATTCGCTTAATATTTTTCGACTCAATATACGACATTGTTTCCATAATACGTCGTCTTTTCTCAACTACGTACACATGCTCGCATACGTATTCTTATCTTATCTTATTTAGTATGTCCCTTTTTCTTATTCTCAATTAAACTCTTATTTTATATAATCTCGACTTTTAACTAATTTTCAAAACTCGATAACTTTAACGTCTTATTAAAAAGATTTGAAAATCAAACTCGATTTATTCTACTCAAGCATTGACAATCCTTCAACACTCGACTTATTAATAAAGAGCAATTAAACACTCATCAATTTATAACCCGATTCTCAAATCAAATGTAATACCCCAGATATTTTCTTCCGACGAGAAATAAAAAATTTCAAATTAATTAAGGCTTTGCACGCCTAAGTTAAGTATTTTCAATTCTAAGACTAACGGTAAAATCCGTTTCCGAAAATAAATTCCAGAAGTCGGTTGAACGACTACTGTATTAGGGTTTTCGCGTCCGATAAAATTTTCGCCCAAAAACTCAAATCGAGAAACCGTCTGATTTACATTCACTATTTTTACGAGACGAGTAAGTTAGTAAAAATCAGTTTTTATTATTTTTTTCCGGACGAAATTTGGACTGTGATGTCCCTACTTTTTATCGGTTTTTGAAAAACGAACCGTCCTTTCCGAGTAAGTAAAATATTCCGGAACTAATGGTCGAATTAGTTTTCGTCAGAATTGTGACCGACTAAGAATTTATTTTTCGATTTTTATTACGTATTATTAGACCCGTAAACGGGATATTTTGGATTAGAAATCCACACAAAAACCGCCACCTATGTAAGTTGTAGTTCATCTTCTGTTTTGCTTCTACTTTCCACCTCATGCTTATTACCTTTACACCTTATGTTAGATATTAACTATTTAACACTTAGTCATCCATTTTCTTCCTCATTCATCACAAACCCCCCCCTCCCCCCCCCCCCATTTTCAAGTCCTCCATTGATGTTCTTCAAGGTTTCTTCAAGAATTCATCTTCAATCTTGCTCATCATCCATCAAAGCTCAAAACCAATCACATATTATTCAAGGTAATCATCTTCTCTATCATTCTATCCATTTAGAATTTTAATTATCCTACTTTGTGCCATGACTGAAATTTATGGATCAAATAGTAGGATGTTCTAAGGTTTAATTCTTGTTATTAGATGGATAGAAATTGACTTCTATGGAGAAATTGAAGAGAAAATAAAAAACTCCTATGTTTAGGGTTGGACCGAAAATTAGGGGTTTGGAGGTTTGATGTTTAAATCTTGATTAGTTGATAATTTGAGCATAGGAAATGGTTTAATTGATGAGTGGAAGCAAAAAGAAATCGATTCCCCTAAAATTAATGTAGAAACCGAAATAGGGGTTAGGGTTTGAGATTTGGAATTCGATTTATGATGTTGGAAGTATTAGATGATGATATAGTTTAGTATTTGATGAATTGGTGATCGATTATGAGACTTAGTATCATCGATTGAAGAAATAGATCAAGTATGTGTGAATTTGGAATTTTAAGTAAGTAGTAGTGGATGAAATTGGTGATGATATGCTTTGATGTAGTAGTTAATGAGGTTATTAAGTTGTAAATTATGATTTAAAGTTGAGGATTGATATAGAAATGAAATGGTTTTGGTATAGTATTTGATTAGTTTGATTGACGAGGTTTTATACGTCGTGTTAGTAAACGAGAAATGGAAAGGAGTTCATCACGTTTGTTGGTACGTGTTGACTGTCTTAAGATGAAAATTTCGTGAAAATATAAGTGGTAAAGCATTAGTCGAACCTAGGAAGCCGTGCGTCGAGTTACTAGCACCTAGGGTTAAAACGCGGACTCTTTTGCGACCTTTCACGGAAACTGTCATAACTCTTAGCTCGCTTAACGAAATAGAGATCCATAAATTGGAGAGTAAACTAGACATCCCTGGCTATCTTTTGGTATAGAGCACATCCCCTATTTAGAAGTACTCTGTTCTGGGTGGACTTACTGATCTGTGCAGTAATTTCAAGAACCTAGTTTCTCAAGTTGAATTCTTTTCAACTTGATTCCTTTTGATCTTCTAAGTCGTTATAAGCTATCGACTTCCGTTTTTAACCGACCTAAGTGTCGAGTAAGGAACCAAGTTAGTTCTAGAGAGAAGTTTTCAAGTCTTGTTACTTTTAATCGAAAGGGATTAGTAAAGTGCAAACGCCTAAAAATCTTAAACCGTTTCCGAATTTCTGTTTTCTTTTTATTGTCTCGACCATTCACTAAAATGTGATTATTTGCATTCAAAGAAGGAGGACGTCGAGATTAGAAGACAGGATGGAAGATCAGAGACGGAAGCACGTGTTATAGTTCTGTAATTGTTCGAGGTGGGCTTTTCGAAAGTGTTTATTTACTGCCTTAATAAGTGAGCGTTGCTCGAAGGTGTTTACTTGTTGCTTTAATAAGTATGTATTAAAGTAACTATCAGTGCATGATGAATTGTTATATGTGAATTCTCTTGTGCCTCTCTGAGTTAGTCCACAGAGTGCTATCCAGAGATTCCAACTAAACGATCAGATTCTGAGATAGCCCACAAAGTGCTAACTAGACGATCGGATTCTGAGTTAACCTTCAGTGTGTTATCCAGAATTAAGTGAACAACAGTATAAGCCTTACGAGTGTTTGTGAAATGATGCATGACTAATCTATACTAAGTAAGATATGTTTTCGGCAATGTGCCCACTAAGTGCTTTATGTACTTAGCCCTGCATGTTTGTTTTTAAATTTGCAGGTTGAGTGACGAAGGCGGAGGAGGTTGAGTAAAGGTCGTACTTAAAGAAGTAAAGTTTAGTTGAGCCTCGATTTCACATTTGATATGTGATATCATTCTACGTCTTTCCGCTGCAAACTAATACACTTTTTGTTGTGTAATCTTTTCGATTTAATTTTTTCATACTTTAAACCTAGTCTTCTCTGTTCACAATTTTGTCGAGCAATCTTTCGAGATTGACTCTCTTTTGTCTAATAAGAATCAGTTCATAGTATATTATCTTGGTTATAGATATTAATTTATTCATTTATTCAGTAATTCCCCTTTCTTCCCCGCCTCTTTAGTCCAACCCCTAGTCGCACCCCGGCTTGGCCGTCCCTCGGGATTTGGGACTGTGACATCAAAACAACTCTTACTAAATTTTCTTTTGATTCTCTAATTTAATTAATTCTAACTCTATTATTTTTATCTCAAAACTCTTTTATTAATCTCGTTATCAAACGAGTAAATGATCTTAAACTCGAACCCTGAACCCTGAACCCTGAAATCTCAAATCTCATTATCAAACGAGTAAATGATCTCAAATCTCGTTATCAAACGAGTAAACTCTTCTAAAGTAATTGTTCATTTTAGTTTGCAGTATTAGATCCGGAAAAGAATTAAGTTTATAAATAATATCTAGATATTAGTGAATAGTTAAACCTCCTTACTTTTGCTATAAATATCAAGTTGTCATCCATTTTTCTTCTTTTTTTTTTCTCCTCAAAACCGCCAATCTTTATATCTCTCTCACCATTGAAGAGTTCTTCAAGTTCTTCAAGCTTTCGAGCTTCGTAACTTGTTCGTTTGTCGATCGATTTCAATTCCGATTGCATATTCGTAAAGGTAGGAGCTTCCTCTATGGATTGAACCGAACAAATTCTTTTTCCTTCAAGTTTTTGTCTTGATCAATTTGTATAGGAAGAAGAAGCGTGATGTTTTATGTTTAATACATGTTATAGTATGCTTAGGAATGGATTTTATGGATAGAAATCATGAAGAAATCATCCTCCTTAATTAATTGTGAATACCGAAAATTTTAGAGAAATTAGGGGTTTTGAGATTTAGTTTGATTTTTGATGATTGATTGGTGGATTCATGTTCTATGCATTGATAAATGATCATATGAATTAATTTGTATTTTTCTAAAAATAAGAACCAAAGTGTAAGAGAGAAAGAAGTGAGGATTTGATGTAGTATATGATATGATTTGCATAATATGATGATAGAAATGGTATGTAGTAAGTGTATAGATGATTGTATAATTTATTGGATTTTTTCTAAAAATAAAATAAAAATTGTAAGAGACGAAAAGTCATCAATAAGTTAAGATTCGATAATAATTGGAGTATGTGGTTTACGTATTAGTAAATCTTGATAGATGATGAACGATATTAGAAAGTTTGAGCAAAATCAGAGAACGTTGAAATTTTGTTAAGAGACGAATAATGGTCGATAAGTCGAGATTGCATAATGATTTGGGTCTATGATTTGAACATATGTTAATCTTGTTAGTTAATAATCATAATCGGAAAATTTGAACGAATTCTAAAGAAGTTGGAATTTTGATAAGAGGCGAAGAAACGAGTCTAAGTGTCGATAGAAAAGTCAAATAAGGAAAACCAAGTGATATTTAATGATTGTTGTCGTTTGATAAACGAGTTTGTAGTTGACGATATTTCCATCCGAGATATGAGATGATATAAGTTATAGTTATGAACTAGAAGTTGATGAATGAAATAGAAATTGAATTGGAAATGGTTTAGTAATTGGTAGTTGAAAGACGAGGAAATATACGTCGAGTTTTTAATCGAGAAATGTGAAGGAGTTTGTCATAAAAGATTGTTCATGTTGACTGCCTTAAGATGGAATTTTCGTGAGAATAAAAGTGGTATATCATTAGTCGAGCCTAGGAAGTCGTGCGTCGAGTTAACGAGCACTAGGGTTCCACGCGGACTGAACTGCGACTTTTCACGGAAACTGTTATAACTCTTAGCTCGCTTAACGAAATCGAGATCCGTAAATTGGAGAGTAAACTAGACATCCTTGGCTTTCTTTTGGTACAGAGAACATACCCTTTTTCGAAATTCTCTGTTCTGTATAAGCTCCAGAACTACTGCCTTGTGCAGGGAATTTCCGAAACTCATTTTCTTAAGTTGAATTCTTTTCAACACAATTCCTTAAGGACTTTTAAGTCGTTATGAGTTATCGACTTCCATTATTAACCAAACTAAGTGTCGAGTAAGGAACCAAGTTAGTTCTAAACGAGAAGTGTTCAAGTCTCGTTTCTTGTAATCAAAAGAAATTAGTTAAAGTGCAAAGGCCTAAAAGGCATTAACCGATTTTCGATTCCTTGTTCTTTTATGATTGCGACCAAGCACTAAAGCTGTTTTATTTGCGATAAAAGGAGGAAGTCGAGTTTAGAAGACAGGACGGAAGACAGAAGATGGAAGCTTTTAATTGTTCTGTAAAACATTTGAGGTGGGCTTTTCTATCAAAATAAAATGAGCGTTGCTCGAAAGTGTTTACTTACTGTTTTAATAAGTGTGTATTAAAGTAACTATCAGTGCAAATGAATTGTTTTATGTGAATTCTCTTGTGCCTCTCTGAGTTAGCCCACAGAGTGCTATCCAGAGTATTGGATTCCGAGTTAGCCCACAGAGTGCTATCCAGAGATTCCAACTAAACGATCAGATTCTGAGATAGCCCACAGAGTGCTATCCAGAGGGACAGATTCTGAGTTAGCCCACAGAGTGCTATCTAGACGATCGGATTCTGAGTTAACCTACAGTGTGTTATCCATAATTAAGTGTACAGTAGTGTAAGTCTTACGAGTGTTTATGAAAAGATGCCTGATTAATCTTTACTAAGTATGATATGTTTTCGGCAATGTGCCCACTAAGTGCTTTATGTACTTAGCCCTGCATGTTTATTTTAAAATGTGTAGGTTGAGTGACGAAGGCCGAAGAGGTTGAGTAAAGGTCGTACTTAAGGAAGTAAAGTTTAGTTGAGCCTCGATTTCACATTTGATATGTGATATATTTCTACGTTTTTCCGCTGCAAACTAATACACTTTTTGTTGTGTAACCTATCGGTCTAAGTTTTCATACTTTGAACCGAACTTACTCTGAAATAAATATGTCGAGTGATCCTTCGAGATTGACTCCCTTTTTATTCAATGAAGTCAAGTTCATAGTAGTTTCTATTATAAATGTTGTTATACAGTAATTTTCCCTTTCTTCCCCGCCTCTTTAATCCAATCCCTAGTCACACCCCGGCTTTGCCGTCCCTCGGAATTTGGGGCTGTGATATTTCAATTTTTATACTCAACTTTTAACTCAATTTTCTTATCTCAAACTCCTCTTTTATTTTCCTCAATTATTATTATCCCTTTTTAATCTCTTATTATTAAAACTAATTTTTTTCTCCTCTTAACTCTAATTATTTAATAAAGAATTATTTTTTTCTTTATTTTTCTAAATTCCAAAATTCATTATTATTTTAATAATTTTTCTTTTTATTTTCTAATTATTTTTATTCTCAAAATTTCTAATTTAATTTATTTTATAATTTATTTTATTGTTCTTCAAATCTTCATAAAAACACCAAGAACACTCATTCAAAAACTCATATTTTCACCAAGAACACCTAGAACACACACTAGGCATTCAAACTCATATTTTTCGATTTCTTCATGTTTTCATGCTTGAATTTTTATTTTCTTCATTTCAAAAATTTCTTATAGAACATCTAACACTCAAAATTAAATACTAACATACTCATATCATCATATCATCGAAAATCATCATAAATCATCAAAAATATTTTTCTTCCATAACATGCATAAATCTTGATTTTTCTCATAATATCAACATAAGGAATTAAACCATCATAATCTCACATTTATCTCATGCTCATAACATCATCAAATCATCAAACAAATAATCAATCAAATTTCTCCTCTAAAATTCCAAAACTCACGGTTTTGGCAACAAAATTTAGCAAATAAATTTTAAAATTTTCTCATGCATAAATCTCATTCCAACATATTCATAAACACATATAAATCATCAAATAATTAAGAAATCATGTAAATCGATTTTTCTCTTTTCTCTCATATTTTTCGGTTTTAATCAATTTTTAGGGGATTTTATTTTTCCTTTCTCTTTTAATTCTTAGATTAATTTCTAGGGTTTAACTTTCACATCTATTCTCTCACATCGAACCCTAGTTTGCCTAAGCATAAATTTAAAACATGCATCTTTCTTTCTTTTAGGGATTAGAGATTGCATATATACAATTAGTCAAATGAATAACATACTTATAAAAATTAAATCGAAGCTTCTCCTCTTGAAGATGATTGGACCGAAATGAAGGGGTTTGAGAGCTCAATCTCTAGCTTGGAATTTTCATGGTGGATCTCACCTTGAAACTCAAGAAAAATGAAACAATAATCAACCACCTTTTCTAGGGCAAAGTTGCCGAAATTAAGAGAAAATAGGGAGATGATTTTGCTTAGAATTAACTCAAGATTTGAAGGATTATTACCTCTTATTGGAGGAATTAGAGAGGATGATGATGATCTTCTTCGAAAGTTGAAGCTTGAAAGCTTGATCTTCTAAGCTTCAATGGAAATTTTCTTCACTATGTGCATGTGTGTGTGTGTCACGGCAATGAGGGAGAGATGGAGAGAGAATTTTCTTTCTTCTCTTGTGATGATACTCGATGGAATGAGAGAAAGAGTGTAAGAGATGATGAGATAGATGAAATGAATTTGGCTAAGCTTCTTAGCTAAGAAAATAAAATTTCAACCAAGATAAGTGAATATCATGATTAATATTCCATGTAGGTGTTGACATTAGGCTAGTCTAGGAGAGAGATTAGGGAGAGAGAGAGAGAGTTCGGTGGGTGAGGGAGAGAGATGAGAGCGAGATTCTCATTTTTTCACAGATAAAATTTTCCCCAGATGAAAAAGTTTTCGGGTAGAATATGTCAGTGTTATTTCATTTATACTGAAAACAGCTCTTAACTCTCCTCGTCTCGTTTCCGACATCGAAAACACCTCAACTCTATCTCATGTCTCACGAAATAAATCAAGGATTCCGAATATCTAATTTTTAGGTTAAAATTCCATGTAACGAAGAAAAACCTAAAAATCAATCGGCTAATTAATCCGTTAAGAACTAAACTCTTAGAATTCTCTCATGTGATCTTGGATAGGCTTTTAATATATCTCAGGGGTCTTAGAATTAAATCTAGATTCAAAAGACACTAATTAGGTTAAATTCTGAGTTCGTCGGTGAATAGTATTTTCTCGGTTCTCGGTACTATTCACTAAAAAGTAGAAATTCTCGAAATTCTCCAAAAGTCATACTCATGCTCAAACTCATATAAATAAACTCGATTAATGCATCACAGACTCGATTCGAATAATCGAAACGAGAAAATTCACGTCAAAGCACATAAGAGCAATTTGGTCATTTCAAGCAAATTCCTTTTCTTGGAAAAATCTTATTACTCAAGGCATATTATTTAAGCATATTATGAAATTTAGAACGCACTTAAAGACTTATAAAAGCTCGAAGTATTACAATGCATATGTTAATTGCATAAGTATAGAATGAATGATTTACTTGATGAATAATGTGACATGCATACCTATATAAATCACGACGAAGCATGACATGACATATCATGGCACGACATGTTTTCAAAATCAAGTTTTATATAACAATTTAATATGCATACTTGCAACGAAGGATCTTTGATCCGATTTCTCTACGTTAAAAACCTTAAGGCGATGCCTTGACAGATTCTCAACTCTAAATTAATGATAAAGAACGGAAATAGGTCGACCTTTAGGTTAATAATTGTAATAACCCGATTTCTCTAAGCATAGTTTAATCATCTTAAATGTGATTATGGATTCTTTATTGCTTTTAAAGTGTGTTTATATGTGATTATATGTGAATGTGAGTTATAAAAATTTCCAAGAATAAATATTCTCGCGAAATTACCAAATACCCCTAAGGGTAAAATTGTAATTTTTCTCGTTTCGGCAACTCACGAAGATGTGATGAGTTATATGAGTTAAAGAATGTAAGATTGAGTATGAGTTTGAACTTCGGAATTTTCCGAGACAGTTGACTTTTATGATGAATAGTAACTTTGACACGAAGAGACGACCCTGAGTCAACGTGCTCCGACTTTAGTCTAGTCAGTGTCATTAGACTCTAGAATTTATTCTAAGACCTTTGATGCTAGTTTGAGAATTTTCTGAGACCATATGAGTCGAGTATGAATTTTATTTGAAAACCTACTAGTAAATAACGGCAGTTTTGACGACTTTCTTCATTTTTTGGAATTTTGACTCGAAACTTAGGTTTTCCGAATCTATAAATTAATTCGTGAATATTGATGCAAAGTAGGATGAATTTGGATGTCGGGAAAGTGCCGAGGATGAATTATTAAGATAAGAGAGTTAGATATTTTTAACGGGGATATTTTATACCGTAAAAACTTTTCTTTCGAGGATTTCTACCCAATAAATAAATCTAGAACTCTCTCTCATCTCCCACACACATAGATCTCGGCCCTCACATACCATTTCCCACATGCTTAATTCGCTCTATTTCCTATCCCACTCTCACTTTCCCCACTCTCACTAAACAAGCATACTCTCAAGATGGAAGGTGAGATCACTCTCCCTTAACCTCCAAGTATCACACGACACCCTCTCTCTCATTTCATCCTATAAATAGCCCCCAAGACGTCCTCATTCTCACACCAAAATCCCACAACACATACACAACATCCTTCCATCTCTTCTCTCCCTCTCCATCGATTTTTCAATCTTTTTTTTCCCAAAAACTGCCCAGAAATTGCAGCAGCCCTTATCTGCATATTTCTTCATTCCAAGCTTAAGGAAGGAGCTAGAGTTGTGTGGAATAGAATCTAGTATAATCGAGCAAGCCAAAGGAGCAAGGTTCTATCTCTATCATCATGATTTTCATGCTTTTATACTCTAGGAAATTCGAAATTTTCTGCACATAGGTTATGAAATATTAAGCTTCGATTTTTTAGTATTGTCTTTATGATCATATATGATATCCATGCAGTAAGAAAGAATGAAGAAATTAAGCTATGCATGCATGTATATATATAACCGTATGCTAGGGTTTTTAGAAGAATTTCATGCTTTTGAATTTTGATCTTGATATTATGAACATGCATGTGTTTAAAAATGTTAGTATGATGAAATGATGAAGAAAAATCCATGAAGAAATCATCCATGATTAAAACCGAAAATTATCAAAAATTAGGGTTTTGCATGCTTTTGTTGATTTTATGATCTTGTTGATGAAGATGATGATATTTAAGCATGATTTGATGATTTATTTGAAGAAATAAGCATGTCTATGAAAATGATCACTTGAGGAAGATGATGAATAGTAGAAATTAAAAAATTGCTATATGATTTGATTGAAGATGAATATTTATGATTCAAATATAATAGAGTATGATTATATAAATAAAATGAAGCTAAGAATATATATGAGGGAAGCTTGATAATACCGAAAATGATACTTAAAAATATAAGTTAAAGTTCTTAACATAGTTATTATATATGATGAATTAAAAATAAAAATAAGAATATGTTGTGAAAAGAATTTCTATTAATTAAAAGAAATAAATCCATAAGTTAAAGAAGCATAGATATTCAAGAAGTATGAAGAAATGAGTTAGGAATTTTATATCTATGACAATTCGAATTAAATAGAGTGATAAGTAAAATAAGGCTATTAAAATAATAAAATTTAGTAGGATTTATTAATAATAATAAAATCTGAATTTTTTCAAATAAATTAGGAACTCATGTTTTTAAGAGGAATTGGATAAATTAATATTATAAGAACTCAATTGGAGTAATTCTAAGTACACTAGCAAGTAAAAATATTGAAAAAGATGAAGAATAACGAAAATAGAATTGTGCAGTAAATTAAAAACGAAAACTGTAAAATTTTTGCTAAGTAAAATTTGTAATAGATGTTATTAATTTAAATATGAGACTAAAACAAGTAAGATAGCCACTTGAATCACTTAATTTGGAGTTCATATAACCAAGTTATGAAAGAAACAATAAAATCAATAAATAAAGTTAATAATCCGAAAAATAAATAAAAATTAGCTAAGTTAAAGAATTAGAAGAGTTTAAATAATATTTTCAAAAATATAAGAAGAAGAATCGAGCAAAAACAAACTCTTATTAGTAAAAGAGACGAATACTAGAATTTAATAAGAATAAATAATATTTTCTCGATTTACATGTCCAAAAATATAATTGAATGCAAATTTATTCCTTTGAAACTATTTTAGATAAGGTGTATAAATTTGAGAATATTCAGAGCATGTCTATATATTCATCTTGGAAAACGTGTCGAACGTCGACTCGATAAAAGTCAAATAAAAACTCAAATTTAAAAATAAAAGGTATATTTAGAATCCTTGAATTTTTCTAAAGTGGCATGAAGTTAATTCCATAAGAAAATGAGAACTAAAAATCCAAGTTAAAAAGTCAAACAAAATTATAGAATATAAATATTGAATATTTATACAAGTATTGCATGAATAAACATGTGTCATGTATGATGTGTTGTGTATAAGTATTGATATGTTATGTATGCATGATGAAGCATATTTCTTGAATTTGTTTGAAATGAATTGATTAAGTAAATAAATTTCACTAAGTTATATGTTATTCTTTCCTTAAATTTTAAAGTTTAGGACTTATGTAGAATTTAAGTACCCGAGTGTTTACGAGTAGATAAACCGAGAATCTCAAACGCGAGTCAAGTAGAAGTCCAAATAAAAGGATTAAGTATTTGTTTCTCCAAACTCGTCCTTATCGAATATCATTTTAGGACCGAGTGGAAGCGAAAAGTGATTCGCGAAGAAAGGAAAGGAAAAAGCCGCGCGAGTAACACGCGACAAGTGGGCTTTTCTAACTAAAACAAATGACGTGTGTGCTTATTATATATTACGCGCGCTTTTCAAACTAATTGACTTGCCTAAATGTTTTGAATGTTTTTGGTATGCAATCACTTACGTGTTGATGAGAATATAAGTCCTGTGGACGCACGGGATAAAAGTCCTATTTTATACGGGGTGATGCATGCATTAATAAGGTGACTGTGAGACTTGCCTCGGTTAGGCCGATCACAGTGTTCGAGGAGGAAGCCTACTTCTCGACACCACAAGAAGATGAGTTGTAGATTGATTGATACCTAATATGAGTTAAATGCCGGCAAAATGATATCAGTAAAGTGTAAAATATTTTGAGCTGTCACAAGTGGTAAACTCTTTTTGAACAATTATTTATCTAACCCTTGTGATGCATCAAAAGAGGCAAGTTCAATATATAGCTCTATCGATCAAGTTTTCAACTGTTTGTGGCATGTGTCCACTGAGTACGAAGTACTCAGCCCTACATGTTATTTCTAAAATATGCAGGTTAGCTTCGGATCTGCAGTGTGCTTGGGCGGCCGTTGTTAAGATCGAGTCCTTTCTGGTTTAAGCTTCCGGTTACATGTTTTTATACATGTAGCTGTGGGACCTAATTGCTTATGATGTGTATATTCGATATTTGAATCCGCTGCAACACTGTTTTTGTTTTACCCTGCTTTTGAATACAATAAGCTTTATGCTCAAAAACTTATTTCCTTATATTCCCGTGTAATACCCCAAATTTTCCGTACAGTCTTAAAATTTAAAGTCAATAATAAAAATGGCTTTGCACGCCTAAGTTTACGATTCTGAATTCTAAAACCAACGGTGAAATCCGTTTCCGAAAATAAATTACGGAAGTCAGTTAGATGACTACTGTATTTAGGGTTATCGCGTACGGAAACTTTTTAGTTCTAGAACTCAGAACGGAAAACCGTCTGATTTTTACATTCACGAAATCGCGATACGAACTCGCCCGAGAAAGTTCAATTTTTTTTTATTTTCCGGACGAAACTCGGACTGTGTCGTCCCGAGTTTTTGTCGGAATTAAGTTTTTAAATATTACTTTCCGAATAAGTTAAATACGTTAGAATTTTTTGTCGAATCGGAACTTGACGATTTTGTGCCGAGCTACGCTTTTCATCGTTCGATTTCCGTAACGTCGTATCGCGCTGGAAAAGCGCGTAATTTCTTCTTTTTTTTCCTCATGGCCGACTTCCCTCCCTCTCTTACACTTGATATTTTTGATTTTATATAGTATTAACCTAATGACTCACTACATAGATATTTATTTTACTTTACACCTAAGTCTTTATTAGATACATGTTATAACATAATTTAGTTATCATCCTCACACTCTCTCCTTCCCAATTCGGCACACACACACTCTCTCTCTCTCCCATTTTTCTTTTCACCATTGTTGAAGAAGCTTCAAGTTCTTGGAGCAAGATTTTCACACAAGTCATCATCCAACCATCGAATTCTATTTCTTTCTTTAGTAAAGTTCAAGGTATTCATCTCCTCTCTAATCCTATCCAATTGGATTCCATTTCTTTTTATTTTTCAAGTGGATCGGTTTTGGTGATGATGTAATTAGATGTCTTGATCTTTAATTAAGATAATTAGATGGATTAGACTTGATATCTTTGATTAAAATTGAAAGAAATCCAAGAACCCTATTGTCTACTCAATACCGATTTTTAGGGCTTTGGTGTAGGATAATTTGATTCTTCAATTAGTTGGATAATCATGCTTAGGAGGTGTTCGATTGAGGATTAAAACAAAAAGAAAACGAAACCCCTAAGAATTGAAGAGGATCGAATTTTAGGGTAGGGTTTGAATTGGGGGTTTTCAAATTAATGGTGTAATAAGACTTGAATTGATCAATTGATGATATAGTAGTATGATTAAGGGATTAATGATGATGTTTGATGAAGAAAATCACCCCCTTTAATTATATGTTAATACCGAAAAATATGAAAGAATTAGGGGTTTTCATGTAGTTGATCTAGTTGATGATATGTTGATGAATAAATGTTTCTAATGATACTAGTTGATGTTATGATTTTAAATTGGAATTTTCTAAAATTATTTTGTGGATCGTAAGAGACTAAGAACTCAATTTAAGTTGAGTTTAAGTAATGATTTGGAGTAATGATGTATATATTAATGAATCTCATTAGATGATGATTGATGTCGTAGAATTTGAACGAATTTCGATAACTTTGGAAATTCCTTAAGAGACGAACAAGTGGACGTAATTAATAATCGAGAAGTCGAGTAAGGATTCTAACTTGATAATAGTGTTTATAATGGACTAAGGAACGACTTTGTAGTTGATGTCATGAGCATGTGGAATTTTATAATATGAGTTGTATTTATAGTCGAGAACTAGAAACGAGAATTTGTTAACTTGTTGTTGGTATAGTAAATGGTAGTTGAAATGACGAGGTTTGATCGTCGTGGTTATAATCGAGTTTTGAAAAGGAGTCCTTCACGTACGGGAGTACGTGTTGACTGCCTTGAGAGTCAAGTTTCATAAGAAATCGAGTACGAGAACTTAGAACGAACTTAGGAAGTTATACGTCGTTTTTATCGAGCAATTAGGGTTAGCCGCGGCAGTTTTGCGACTTTTCCCGGAAACTGTAATATCTTTTAGCTCATTTATCGGATTTGAGATCCGTAAATTGGAGCGTAAACTAGACTTTCCAAGCTTTATAACGGTACAGGGCTAATCCCCTGTTTCCAATTCTTCTGTTCTGGGAAGTCCACAGAACTACTGCCTTGCGCAGTGAAATTTCAGAAGTTGTTTTCCTAAGTTGTTTTCTTCGCAATTTAGTTTCTTTCGATCGTTTAAGCCGTAATAAGTTAACGACTACCTTCTCTACTGACCTAAGAGTCGAGTATGAGACCTTTTGAGTTCTAAACGAGATTTTTTCAAGTCTCGTTCCCGTTTAATTAAAATGAAACTAGTAGCGTGCAAATGCCTAACGAAACGAAACGACTAAAACCTCATTCGAATTTCTATGTTGGATTATCTTTTGCGACCGATTTTAAAGTGTTATTATTTTACGATGAAGGAGGAAACCAGCAGTAAGGAAAGGACGGAAGATCAGGAGAACGGAAGCTCGTACTTAGTTCTGTAAACGCTAAGGTGGGCTTTTATATATAAAATAAAACGAGCAATGCTCGAAAACCTTTCTTTATCGCTTTGATATTTGTGTTTTCAAAGTGATAATTATGGCATGAACTGTTTTATGTTTTATGTGAGTTCTCTTGTACCTATCTGAGTTAACATTCGTATTTTCCAGATTTATGAGTTAATCGAAATAGGTTAACTAACGATCGGCTCTGAGTTAGCTATTAAGTGCTTTCCAGAGTTAGTGCACTTTGTAACCTGTGGTGTATGTGGTATCCTGTTGAGGGGTAACCAGCTACGGTGAATGAGAATTGGTCAAGATTTGAACGTAACATACCAGAAAATGCTCGGCCGAGTAAATTGTGAAAATGAGTCAGAAAATGTTTTAGTAGACACGGGCTAATTTTAAATAAAACCCCGATGTGCTACAAATTATGAAATGCCAGATTATCTCTACTTATGATTATGTTTTCGGTATCGTGCCCACTAAGTACCTTTGTACTTAGCCCTGCATATGTTTTCTAAATGTGCAGGTTGAAGCGACGAGAGCGGTGGTGGTTGAAGTTGAGTCGAGTTGAGAAGTTAGGATTGCTTTAGCTATGACCTACTTTCCGCTGCAAAACTCTAGACTTTTTTTTGACTTTATGTACATTAAACAAATCACTGTAGTTTAAGTCTGTAATCTTTAACTAAGATGCTTTCGAGTACTTGTTGTCGAGTAATCCTTCGGGATTAACTCTTTCTTTATAATAGCAAAGTCTTGTTTATTGAATGTATGATGTCGTTTATGTATGTTTAGTTAGTCAGCCCCCTTCTTCCCCACTCCTTTAATCCAATCCCAGTCGCACCCCGGCTTCTGCCGTCCCTCAGGATTTGGGGCTGTGACATCCCGTGACTTCTACTTGATAATATAAATGCTCGTTTGATTATCCTCAAATTGAATATTCGGCATGATTTATCCTTGTTATTGTCTTTCATTTGCCTTATTGAAAGCATGAAATTGTCTTGTTATCGCTTTCAATACATGATTCTTTAAAACCGAGCATGTTCGTTGACGGATGTTTAGTTGTTTCACCCTCGCTGTCTAATGGATTCTAGTCGTTTCAATACATTAGAATTCGGACTGTGACAATAATAGACCAATTAACCCTATCTATTATCAAATGCCTAACTATCTAGATTGCCTTGTAAGAGACATCAAGTACTAAGGACGTAAGAGTATACACATATGACAAGGACACCAGGTGGGTTCCTATTTTCAAACCGTGGGTTATAAGCCCCATGGAGGTAATATTTTAGGTTAATAAGCCCTAATTGTTTTCTATAAAAAGGAATATGCATGCTAAAAAGTTTTATGTTCTGTACTCGTGTTTACTTTTATGAATGAGCTTTATACCAATATTATTACGATCGGTCTTGGGACGCGCGATCACGCCAAGGTAGTACGCACAAGATTATTATGACGGTTTGGAGAGTGGGAGTGGCTCTCCACTCGAAGAACCGAGGAAGGTTAACACGATAGGTGAGTTATGTTGCCGGCAAAAGTTATGATAAAATGTTTTTACATATGCTTGGGATAAATGTTTTCTTTTCAAGTATCTCCCTTGTATATGAATGTGAGCAAGCTTTCTCTTTCAACTATTTTGCAAATTATTTTCAAAAAGGGGCACGAACCTCACTGCGTACCAAAAGTACTCAGCCCAAAATATTTTCTTTCTAAAACAGGTTGAGTGACGGACAAGATGGAGGTGTGATGACATCGGAGATGTTTTAGATGACGAATATTCGGATCGTCATCTCATCTTTCATTGAATGTATGTATGTTTAAATTCAAGTACAAACTCAATGACATCTACTTTCTTTTCACGCTCCAACTAAACCGATTGCGGTTAGTCTCAATCGACGCTTCTGCAGTGCAGGGCCAAAGCCCTCATACTTTGACCCCAAGTTGATCAAACTAGGGTAATGAAGACAAGTTGACGAAGCCTCCTCGATCTTCTTGAAACCAAGCCTTTTGTATTACTATCTTTTGTAAATGGCAACTTGTAAAAGTCAACGATTTATTGTACGAGTCCAAGTAACAGTCCGGTTATTAGCATAGGTTGGTTAGCGGACTATTACAATTGAAGCATAGAACATATTAATGAAAAACAAACAAGAAATGCAACATGCACAATCTTAGAAATGAAGCATTTGAAGATTTTATACCAACCAAACAAAAGTTAGAAATAAAGCATTTGAAGATTTTATATCAACCAAATACAGGAATTGAGTATGCACAAACTCAAAAATTGAATTGGAAAAATCGCATACCAGCGAACCAATTACATGAGTGATAACCTGGTACGAAATCTAAAATTCACCACGTTACCACTTCATAGTTGGTACATCGGTACGAAATGTCTATTTTCCTACCAAAATCTAGGTTACTGCGTGGTATGCTTGGTACGAGTTACTACTGGTACGAATACACTCATTTCGTACCGACGAGTTTTGACAACAAACAACATCCTCCTACAACAACACAAACAAACCAGAAATCTACACATATACATCAAAAAATCGCCCAGAATTCAACCCAAATACACTAGAAATCATTAGAGACTATACGAAAAACCTATAAATCACTAAAAACAAGCCTGAAAAAAAAATCATAAATTGAAAAAAATTTAAGTAAACTCATTTACCCCCAATTTCAAATCTAGGGATTTATGGCGAAATTTATGGATTTTCGGCAATAATAGTTAGTGCGGTGGTTCTGGATGTTGCAGACGGCGGCGGAAATAAGCGGGGATGAACGGAGACGGCCGAAGAACGAAAGAGGTTTGGTGGAAGTGGAGGTTGAGAGAGAGAAGAGAGAAGAAGAGAGAGAAAATTTGCATATGAAAATTTAAAATGTCATGAAATCGTGGTACATGAATGGCAAGAATGGAGAAGACGACGGAGGCGGAATGGAGCGACGACGGTGGTGGCAAAGAGAGAGAAAAAAGAGAATAAGAGAAGAGAGAAAATGGGAGGAGAAAATACGTAGAGGAGAAGAAGAAATGGAGGAGAGAGAAAAAAAAAGGAGGAAAGAGAAAAGGAAGAGGAGAGAGAAATAGCTGGGTTTGGAGCAATTGAGGATAATATTGTCCAAAAATGCAAAAAATATCACAGTTTTTTGTTAAAAGTGCATTTTTGACAAAATTTGATTATTTTATGCAATATAATGACATATTGTGAGTAACCTATTTTTTAGTATTACTAGTATAAGTAACGTGCACTCGCGCGTTAAAAAAATGATTCTACTAAATAAATATTAACAAGTTAATCTAAATTTAGTTTACTTTTTATTGAATTTCTTGCAATTTTTCAAAATTTAATATTCGATCATTAATGAAAAAAAAAATAAAGAACAACAAAATATTTTGTTGTAAAGAGCACTCTCATTATTTCTTGTATTATTGATCTTCCACGAATTATAGAATAACTGTAAGTGATAAAGTTTTATGTATGCCCAAATATAATAACTATTATTTACATTTTAATTCAATTATTCTTTTAGTGTCATTATAAAAGTGCTAATAAATTTTCTTTATATGAAATTAGTGAATATAATTTTTATGTAGTCTCTTGAAAAGTTAAAAACGAAATTACAATATCAATAGTTTAATTTCAATAGGATTTTTTCATTTGAAAGATAAATTATATGAATATCTAAAATTGAAAAATATACTAATCATTTTAAGCAAAAATGTCCACTTGGAAAACCATACATACTATTTATTTTATTCTTTCAAAAGTGTACGGTCTTTAAATTTTTGATACATTTTTAACATTCTTACTAAGTTTATGTTTGTGCAACGCAGATACTATTTAACTAGTTTAATAACTAAAAAATATTTATGCATAAAATTAACAATCAAAGTATTACTTTTAATCGAACCATTGTAAATAAGCTGAGATAATATATGAGTTATGCTCAAAGTTTATGGTCTCTAGCTTAATTCGACTTGATTATACCCATTTCTTTAAAATCAAGATCTAATATACAGTTTAAATTATTATCAGCAATAAGAATTCAAGAGTATATGAAAATTAATTAATTAAATACTAAATATACATAGTTAATTCCTAGTTTATTCTATATTTTATTTAAAAAGTAGGGTCGGGAAAGATAAAAATTTCCTAAAAAATATTAAATTAGTTGAACATGGTTGAATCTAAAAATTATTTATGAATTCTAACAGGAATCTCTTGGAAGAAAAGACAACTATAAGTTGAAAAAATAGACAAAAAAACACAATATACGTGAAAAAGTTCACATATGAACTTATAACCATATTGGTATAAGAAATAGATAAGGTAAATCGCAAGAGACAAACAAGCAAATATGCAGCAGAATGCACTAAAGTTTTTCAGAAAAGATCTGTTCAGCTGACCAATGAAAAACCTACTTGACTCACACCTTGAGAACTAGAGTCAGCAGTCTTTTGAACCACTGCTCTGATACCACTTGATGGTCCCGATAACGAGCTTCTGGTGTTGGGGGGGGGGGGGAGGGAATACACCAGTAGCAATTTTTTCTTTAAAAATCTTTTCACTAAGTTTATTGCTCAGATTAGTTTGCTCAACAACTAGAAAAGTCAGTTGGAGCTGCTCTATAACTGAGATGGTCAGCTGGAGCTGATCACACAGTTGGGTGCACAACTGACTTCTTGAACTGAGGGTCAGCCGTCTAGTCCAACTGAGGTTTTAAAGAGTTTAGCGTTAACGGAAGTTGGTGGAAAGTTAAGTGTAATAACTCGACTTCTTCTAAGCGTAGATCAATCGTCCAAAATGTGATTATGCATGTTTAAGTGCTTTTAATGTGTGTTTATATGTGATTAATGTGAATGTCTGTGATAAAATTTTTCGAGAATAAATGTTCTCGTGAAATTACCAAAATAAATTTGAAATCAGACTCCTAAGGCAATATGGTTTTAATGTTTAAGGGTAAAATCGTCATTTTTCTCCTTTCAACAACTCAAAACGAAGATGTGATGAGTTATATGAGTTTAGAAATGTGAGTTTTAGCATGAGTTTGAATTTCGGAAATTTCCGAGACAATTGACTTTTTGATGAATAGTAACTTTGACCAAAAAGTCAACCCTAGGTCAACGAGCTCCGAATTTAGTCTAATTAGTCTCATTAGACTCTAAAATTTATTTTAAGACTATTGAAGCGAGTTAGAGAATTTCCCGAGATCATTTGAGTCGAGGTTGAATTTTATTTTGGAAGTATGCTTAAGTTAAAAGTAATTTTTTACGGCATTCTTCGTTATTCGGAATTCATACCTAAAAGTAGGGCTCTTTTGAATCTAGAAATTATTTTATAACTAATGGTGAAGATTAAAGTGGAATCCGATGTTTATAATTTAAGTTATAAGCCATATAAGTTTAGAAGACGAATATGAATAGTAAATTTTCCTATTTTACGAAACTTAGGTTTTCCGAATCTATAAATTAATTCGTGAGTATTGGTGTGAAGTAGAGTGGATTTGAATGTTGGAAAAGTGTCAAAGATGATTTTTTGAGTCAAGAGAATTAGATATTTTTAGGAGGGGTGTTTTATACAGTAAAATCTTTTCTTTCGGAGATTTTTACCCGATAAAATCTACCTAGATATATCTAAAACCCTCTCTCTCGTCTCTTCTAGCCATGTCGGCACACACACACTCATCTCACACTCTCAATTTCCATTCCATACTCTCAAGTAATACTCTTTCAAGTTCCCTAATGTCACACCATGGAAGTGAAAATCACTTTCTCTTATCCTCACTTCTTGCCTCAACTCACATGGCTCTCATATCTCAATATATGCATCATTTCTAAAGGTTTCCCCACTCTCAATCCCACTCTCACCATCACATGCAAACTACTCCAACTCCATCTCTCTCTCTCCATCGGCTCCCTCTCACTCTTCTCCTCCCTCAAACTGCCGAAGTTGCAGCAGCCCCTTAGTCTACATTTTTCTTCAATCCAAGCTTAAGAAAAGAGCTAGAGTTGCGTGGAATAGAGTCTAGTATCATCGAGCAAGGAAGGAAGTAAGGTTTCTACCTAAATCACCATGATTTTCATGCTTTTTACTTCGTATGAACTTTAATTTTTTTTGCACAATTTCCATGAGATATTAAGCTTAGATTTTCAAGGTTTATCTCTATGATCATGCATGTTATCCATGCACTGGGAAAGAATGAAGAAAATCCAACCTATGCATGTATGCATGTTGAAACCGTAGGTTACGGTTGCAGTAGGATTTCATGTTTTAAATTGTGATCTTGATATTATGAGTATATGCATGTGTTAGATGATAGCATGATGAAATAAAGAAGAATATCCATGATGGAAAAACCCTTGTGAAAACCGAAAATGAAAGAAAAAAAATTAGGGTTTGCATGCTTTAGTGTATCTTATGATCTCATTGATATAGATGATGTTATCTAAGCATGATTTGATGATTCAATAGAAGAAATAAGCATGATAATGAAGAAAGTCACTTGAGGAAGATGATGAATAGTGATATTGAAAAATTGAAATATAGCTTGTATGATTAAATTGAAGATGAAAATCCGTATGTTAGCCACTTGAATTGCTAAATTTAGAGTTCATATGAGAAATTTATGAAAAATTCAATAATTTCCTAATTAAATGCTGACTTACGAGAATTTAAGTGAGAGTAAATAAACGAAAGAGTATACGAGCTAAAATAAATAAATAAATAAATAACGAGTAATAGAACTTGAATCGAGCAAAAACGAATCCTAAAAGATGAAATATGGTGAATTCCGAATTTAAGAGAAAAGGGTTTTTCTCGATTCTAAAATCAAAGATTTAAGTTGAACGAAAAATCGTTCAATAAAATTATTTTAAGAAAAATATAAGTAGATAAGAATATTTCGACCAAGTTAAACTATTTTCTCGAGAAATGTGCCAAAAAGTAACTCGAGAAATTTTATATATAAAGTCGGAATAAGAAACCGAATTTAAATTTGAATTCCTTGAATTTTTCTAAGGAAAATAAAGTAAGTTTTATGAAAACCGAGAAATATTATTTAAGTTGAAAAACGAGCAGTATGTTATATCTGAGATAATTGTCTATAAATACTTGATGTGACAGTGTGATACTTCAGTCATGATTTAAGTGTGAAATATGTGAACGAGATAAATCTCGTATTTATTTGAAATTATTTGAAGACAAAAATTGAAAATAAACAAATTTAAAAAATAAGTAAATTGTTAATATTTGAATAAATGTTTGAGTGCTCGATTATATGTATAAGTGATGAAAATATATGCCGATGAGTTTGATTGGTATAGTACATGGGTAGAAATTTAGAATCGAGAGTTTAAGGAGTTAAATCGAGAATTTAGAAACCCGAGTCGAATAGAAACCCGGTTTAAGATTTAACTGTTTCCAAAATACGTAAAACTCGTCCTCATATAATATTATTTTGAAGGCACAAGTGGAGTGGAAAGTAAGACAGCGAGAAGGAAAAGAATAGTCGAGCTAAGTCACTTTTCAGGTGGGCTTTCTGAACCGAAACTTAATGATGAATGCACAATTTATTTTATCTATATGCGCTTTTATTTAAAGTTAATTGACTTGCCTAAGTTTGATATTTTGGTATGTAATCATCTACTTGTTATTATGTGAGTAAGTCTTGTGGACGCACGGGATAAATGTCCCGCACAAGACGGGACGATGCATGCATTAGAATAGGTGACTGTGAGCCTTGTTACAGCATAGTCAGTCGATAAGTAACTGTGAGCCTTGCTTCGGTTGGGCCGGTTATATAAAGGCTGTGAGCTTTGCTTGATTGGGCTGGTCATGCTGTTCGAGGAGGAGGTCTACTTCTCGACACTACAAGAAGACAAAACGCGTAGATGAATTCGTACCCGAGTAGAATAGCGCCGATTTCAGAAAATAAACGAAAATTTTTTTAGCTGCCACAAGTCGTAAATTCTTTTAAATAATTTATCTAACACTTGTGATGCAGCAGAAGAGGCAAGTTCAATTATATAACTCTATCAAGTGAGTCTTCAAAATTATTTTGGCATGTTGTAATACCTCGGATAATTATTCCGTCGTTAAAATAAAAATTTAATTAATAAATAAGGCTTTGCACGCCTAAGTTAAGGATTTTTGATTCTAAGACTGACGGTGAAATCCGTTTCTGAAAATAAATTCTAGAAGTCGGTCGAACGACTACTGTATTAGGGTTTTCGCGTCCGATAAAATTTTCGTCCGAAAACTCAGATTGAAAAACCGTCAGAATTTACATTCACTTTTTATTCGATACGAGTTCACAGGAGAAAGTCAGTTTTTATGATTTTTCCCGGCGAATCTTAGACTGTCTTATCCCGACTTTTTATCGGATTTTGAAAATGAATTAGGTTTTCCGAGTATGTGATTTTTTTCTAATCTAACAGTCGAATTAGATTTCGTCGAATACGTAACCGCCTAAGAAATTATTTCTCGACTTTTATAACGTCGTTCTAGACCCGGAAACGAGATATTTCCGGCAATTAAAACATACCCAAACCGCCATATACCTATGACTCACCTTTGTTGTTAAATATTTTTACTTTACCAAATAGTAACTACATGAGTCATCTCTCTCCCTCTCTCCCAACTCCATCCGCCACCTCCCTCATCCTCTCTCATTTTCCCTCCATTAAAGAGTCTCCTTCAAGCTTTTCTCAAGATCACAAGTCATCCATCTACCGATCGATTTTATTTCCAAGTTCATATTCGGCACGGTAGGAACTTCTTCTACGTTATGAACCGAACAAAAATTCGATTCCATCGACTTTTTTTTTTCGAAACATTCGAGGTGAAGAAGCATGATGAACCTTTGTTTAATTCATGTTATAGTATGCTTAGAATTAGGTTTTATGGATTGAAATCATGTAAAAATCATTCCCCCCTTAATTATGTTATTACCGAAATTTTAGGGAAATTTTAGGAGTTTTTGCTAGTTCGATTTTCTTGATGTTTGTTTCATGGATTAGTGTTCTATGTGATGTTAGATGACTACATGAATTAATTTAGAATTTTCTAAAAATAAAAGTAGAAATGTAAGAGAGAAAGAATCGATGTTTTGATGTAGTAGATGTTATGTTTTGCATGAATTGATAAGAGAAATGGTAAGTAGTATGTTTGAGGATGAATATAGAATTTATTGAGATTTTTCTAACAATAAAATGAAAAACGTAAGAGACGGAAACTTGTCGATAAGTTGAAATTTGTTAATGATATGAGTATATGGTTTACGTATTAGTGATTCTAGATAGATAATGATCGATGTTGTAAAATTTGAACGAAATCGGAGAACGTAGGATTTTCACTAAAAGACTAAGAATCGTCGATAAGTCGAGAATGAATAATAATTTAGGTCTATAATTTGAATATATGATAATCTTGATAGTTAATGATCGTAACCGTAAAATTTGAACGAATTCTAAGAAGATTGAAATTTTGTTAAGAGACGAAGAAACGAGATTAAATGCCGATAGAAAAGTTGAATAAGGAAAACCATTTTGATATTAATGATTGTTATTGATAAATGAACGAGTTTGTAGTTGACGACATTTCCATCCGAGATACGAGATGTTTTGAGTTATAGTTTATAAACGAGAAGTTGTTGAATGAAATAGAAATTTAAATTGAATTGGTTTTAGTAATTGGCTAGTTGAAAAAGGACGAGGTTATGCTCATCGTTTGTTTAATCAAAAGATGTGAATGTGTACCCGCTTAAGGGACATGCATGTAGACTGCCTTGAGATGAAAATTTCGTAAGAATAAAAGTGGAATAGCATTAATCGAACCTAGGGAATCGTGCGTCGAGTTTTATCGAGCATTAGGGTTTCGCGCGGACTGTTTTGCGACATTTCACGGAAACTGTCATAACTCCTAGCTCGCTTAACGAAATCGAGATCCGTAAATTAGAGAGTAAACTAGACACCCGTGTCATAACGAAGTTTGTTTATTTACGATAAAAGGAGGAAGTCAGCACCAAGGATAGGACGGAAGACAGAAGACAGAAGCTCGTATTATAGTTCTGTAATCAGTAAGGTGGGCTTTTCTATATACGAAATAAAATGAGCGATGCTCGAAAATCTTTATTTACAGCTTTGATAATTGTGTTTTCAACATTATAATCAGAGCATGAAATATTTGTTTTTATGTGAGTTCTCTTGTACCCTTCTGTTGGAAAATTTATTAGTAAGAGTTTTGATGAATTCCAAAACCGACTGACCCGAACCAAGTAGATGTTGCCAGAACCTATTGTTAGAAATTAGGCTCGCTGTTTAAGCAAAGTTAAGATTTTATCTTTACAGATCTCCAGCTGAAGATGGCAACAAGGCATCACTCAGACAGAACATCAGTTATGATGAAAGACAACTAAGAGTTCATATGTTCAGATGGAATGAGGGGGAAGTATTCAGAACGTCAATTGTAAAGGAAGTCATCTGAAGGTTCAAACTCAACTGACTAAATACAAGGAAGACAACTGAGGGTTCAGTTCCAGAACCTCAACCGTAGAACTCAAACAAGAAGATCAACATCATGAAGTTCAAAATCAGCTGAGAGTTCAACGATTCAGTCAGAACATCAACTGAAGACCACTCAGATAAAGATCAAGATTTTCAACCGACTAACCGAGGTTGACTGTCAGAAAGGTTAGATTTGAATTTCAAAAGGAAGTCACATGAGGGTTTGACCGTTCAGTCATTACCCCATCTGGCCCAACACAAGGCTGTCTCAGATGGAAAGCAGAAGAGCACAGATGCCATATCGGGAAAGTCTGTAGAGATGAGAGACAAGCCATCGCTTTCAACGATCAGAGATCAACAGCTCCTCCAACGGCTAGTTGATACTCTCCGCCTATAAATAGAGGCATTCTCTCATTCGAGAGGTTCACGATAGACGAGACAAGAGATAGAGAAGTGCAATCACAAGAGAAACAAGGGCAAGAAAAATCTGCAAAAATCATATTCTAAGAACATCAGCAACTGAGAGTTCAAGAGTGATAGAACATTAGAAGCTGAGGGTTCATAGACTCATAATCTATCTTAGATCTTAGTTTGAGTGTTCATTCGTTCAAGCCATAGATCCAACTCTCTTTCGTGATCGAGCTGTAGTTGGAAAACTACCCACATACACACCTTAAAAAGTGTTTGTTAGGATCATACTCTTCCTGTAATTGAGTAGCTAGGTCATCAAGTACCCGCAAACTTGACATAGGTTGTTAAGTACCCGCAAACTTAACTGTAAAGGTTGATAAGTACCCGTAAACTTATTGCAACGGTTGCACAGCCCGGGTAAGCTGTGTGGAACTGTCCAGAAGAACTTGGACTGAGGTGTGAGGATTCACATCTCCCCGTCGACGTAGGAGGGTTATCTCCGAACCACGTTAAATCCTGTGTGTCTGTGTTTATTTTATTCAATTACTTATTGCATTGTTAACTGACCAAACTAACCGGCATACATTCTGCATTTCTGCACATTCTCAACTGTTTTGGTGATTGACCAACCGTGCTAAAAGCGTGAGTTGTTTTAACGAGTTTAATTTCCACCACATTCCGCACAGTACCACTCTTCCAGCTGAGGTTGCTTACTCAGCTGTGAGATTCCAACTGAGTCCGTTTTACTCAGTTGAAGTAATTTTTAAGGGTTAAGTTTTAAAATCCTAACTGGTGTATTCCCCCCCCCCCCATACCCCAGTAACTCGTTACGGGACCATCAAGTGGTATCAGAGCAGTGGTTCAAAAGACTGCTGACTCTGTTTCACAAGGTGTGAATTCGAGAAATTTTCTTCAGTGGTCAACTGAACAGATCTTTTCACGCTAGTGCATATTTGCTCGCATTTTTGTCCTATTTTTTTTGTGTGCAGATGGACGTCAAGGACAAGATCGTCGTCATGTCTCAGTAGTCAATTATACATCATGGAGAACTCGAATGAAGAAGATCCTTCTGTCAAAGCATCACAGGATGCAACAAGTTCTCTCTTCCGGACCAATCGTCATTAAAGAAAGAATAGCTCGCACTCCCACAAATCCTAACGATGGAGATACAGTGGTGGAGTATGTGGAGAAACAGCCAGAAGACTACTCTCCAGAGGAGGCCAAGGTGAGCCAGTTGGATATCTGGTCTCAGAGCACAATAATGTCCACAGTTGGACAAGATTATCTGCCTTGGATAGAGGAGTGTGAGACTGCAAAAGAGATGTGGGACATCCTGGCATCGTTAAGTGAAGGAAGCGATGAGACAAAGGAAAACAAGTTCTCACATGCATGTCAAGATTTCGACAACTTCAGTCTGCGACCTGATGAGACTATTTATCAGCTAGAGCTCCAGTTTATGGACATCATCAGAAGAATCTAGTCCATCCGAAGAGGAAAATACACACTAAGAGAAATCAATCTCAAAGTATTGCAAGCTCTACCGGCTGAGTGTGATACTTTCACCAATATCCACGAGAGCCGAGCTGACCTTGGTGAAATGGGAACTGAAAGATTGTTCTCAATCTTAAAAGGAAATGAGTATAAGGTCAACAGGAGGAGATCGCAGTCCTCAGGTCAGACAAGTAGAATTGAGGATGTTGGCTCAGCCTCAAAGTCAGTTGCTCTCCGAGCTGACTACTCGAAATCAAGATCATCGAGGCCAACCAGATCAGCTGACACGACTGCAAAGGAGACAAGCAGAGAGGAACTGCAACAGAACATCGCAGCTCTGTCAAAGAAGCTAGCCGACATGGACAATCGGTTCGGGAAATACAAATGATTCTACAAATCAAACCGAAATCGAGACAGCTCGAAGCCAGTCACTAATGGTTGCTTCGAATGCGGTAAGGAAGGACACTTCAAAGCTGACTGCCCAGATCTATTGAAGAAAGAGAGAGATGCATTGAAGGCCAAGCAAACTGCAAAGAACAAGGCCATGGTAGCAGAAGAAGCAGGTGACGACATGGACATCTTCACAGACACTGAAGATGAGGATGAACTGACCTCTACCAACAACGTCATCAGTCAGGATCAATGCCTCATGGCACTTGGAACCGACCAAGATGATATTGAGGTACAATCTAATCCTGCTCAGTTAAACTCTTCCAATACTTCTAACATGCAGGAATCTCTGAACGATGAATTGGAACCCTCCTGGAGTGATTTTCAAGAACTCAGTGAGGAGCTGCATCATCAATCGGTTGAGTTTAAGAGTCTTCAAGCTCAGTTCGCCAAAATTGAAGATTCCTTAATCGAAAAGGACGATCTGATCAAGAGTCAAACCGAGGAGATTGAGAATCTCAAGAGTCAACTGAACAAGGCTAAGGCTCCAGCTGATGAGGAGTTGACAAAGCAGAACAATGAACAGCAAGATCAGTTGAAAAATCAAGAGGCTCAGATCGAACAGCTGATAAAGAAGTCAGATGGACAACCGAGCAGATAACTGTACTCGTCAAGGAGTTGCAAACTGAGAAGGACAATCTAATTAAGCTGTATCAGTCATCCAAGATCATAGAGAATCTTATCAGTTATAGTAGACAGATGGATGACGTGTCAGGACTCGGCTATGATGTTGTCAAGGATACTGGGATTCCACCAGCAACCTTCATCAAAGCTGTAGAAGTCACAGCTGTCGAGCCAGACACAGCTGAGTCTCCAGAAGCTAAATCAACCTCCACCTCTCAACAAGTTCAAACGACCAATAGGATTACAACTGAGAAGGGAAAAGGAGTAGCAGATGTAGGACAGAATGTTCCATCAGTTGAGGTATCAACCGCGGGGGAATGTTCCAAAAGTCAGAAGAGGAATCAGAGGCGTCGAAGGCACAACCGCAACCGATCTCAGAATCAGAACCGACCTCTGCATCAACCTCAAAGTCAACTTCAGAAGGAATGGAACCGACCTCAGAACAGACATGGGTTCAATCGTCTGAATCAACAGCGATTCCAACATCAGTCCGACCAAAGGTTCTAACCGAGTCAACCTATGAAGAACTGGTCAAACAACTGGAGATATTCATGCCATAATATGAATCATCATCAGGGCATGAATAGGTACAGACAACCCTCAGGAAGTTGGAATCATAATCAGCCACAAAGATTCCAACATGGCGTCCGACCTCACAGACAAACTCAACAGGATAAGAATCGCCATCAAAACAGGGGGAAAGCCTCACCTCCTAAAGCTCAACATGGGAGAAATCCAACTCCTCCCAAGAAACAGAACATCACTACTAACAACAAGCCTAAGGATAACCAGGTGTTGTTATAGTTGATGATGAAGGAAAAGTAATCTGGAATGATAAATCCATCCGAGTTTACAGGGAAAAGCGACACACAGTTCCAGCGGGAACTGGTTCTAACCCTCCAGGACCCAACTGAAATTGGGGACCTAAGCGAGTTTCTCTTTGCAGGTGCAGGAGAAATAGCTGAGGAAGAAGAAGGCGTCTGCTACAATGTGGATGATGGATAGTGGATGCTCGAAACACATGACGAATCTGAAGGATTTGCTTGGAAGTTTCGTGGAGAAAGAAGGTCCATCAGTTACTTTTGGTGATAACTCAAAAGGTTATACCAGAGGTTACGGTACCCTTGAAACCAATCATGTTTCAATTTCTAATGTCTCTTATGTTGATGGATTGAAGCATAACCTGCTCTCCACCAGCCAATTCTGTGATAATGTTTTCTCTGTCAAGTTTGATGCACAGGGTTGCAGAGTTAAAGATGTCGGATCAAAACAGGTGATATTGTTGGGAAATCAATCACCAACAGGGAATGTCTATTACGCTGACTGGAACAGCAGCCTCCCTGACACCTGCCTGTTATCAAAAAGCAGTTTTGATGTGAGCTGGCTGTGGCACAGAAGGCTCAACCATCTAAATTTCAAGACGATGAACCGACTCGCCAGACAAGAACATGCAAGAGGCATACCAAACAGAGTGTTTTCAATAACTCACATCTGCAGTGCATGCCAGTTGGGAAAGCTCGCTAGATCCTCCTTCCGGTTGAAGTCATCTCCCTCAACCGACCGAGTGTTACAGCTGATCCATATGGATCTCTTCGGGCCAGTTACACCAAAAAGCATAAATGGCAACGAATATACATTGATTGTAACTGATGATTACTCGAGGTACACATGGACCATTTTCATACGTCACAAGAGTGAAACCCGAGATGAGCTGCCCAAGCTGATGGATCGGATAGCCAACCAACAAGAGATGAAGATAATTTCTATCCGATCAGATCGTGGAACTGAGTTTCTAAATGAAACCATCATCAAGTATTGCGAGAAAAATGGAATTACCCATGAGACATCAGCCGCGCGTACTCCGCAAAAAAATGGAGTAGCTGAGCGAAGGAACAGAACGCTGAAGGATGCAGCCACATCCATGTTAGCCAGCTCAGCTCTACCAAAGAGATTTTGGGCTGAAGCGATCAACACTGCATGCTACACTCAAAACCGGTCTCTTCTAACCAAGCGATTGGGAAAGACACCATATGAGCTATGGAGACGCAGGAAGCCAAATATTTCTTATTTTCGCGTCTTTGGTTCTAAGTGTTATATTCACAACAATGGGAAGACTCAGTTGAAAACTTTTGATACCAAAGCTTCGAAGGGCATATTTCTTGGATATGCTGCTCGAATCAAGGCATACAGAGTTTTCAACAACAGCTCTCGTGTTGTGGAAATAACACCTCATGTTAGTTTTGATGAATCTACCTTTGAGTGCAGGGAACAGGTTAAAGGACAACAAGCAGATCGCAAGCTCTAAGGGAAAAGAACCTAGCTAAACCACTGGTTTGGGCAACTGAGGATGAGGATCCATACTCCTCTGAAGATGAATGCGAAGACCCCAGCACATCCCAAGGGGGAACTTCAGCTGATGTTCCTCCAACTGCTTCAGCATCTGAAGCCCAACTTAGTCCGGTTCAACCTAATACCAATGTTGAGGATCCAGACTCAACAGCTGATCAATCACCAGCTCTAAAGACTCCAACTCAGATTTTAGAACAACCACAATTGGAAGAAGAAGGAAGACGCAACCGAAGATGGTATGAAGTTCATTCCACTGACAACATCATCGGCGATCCAACCGAGGGTGTGCGTACAAGGAGCCGAGTTGCAAATCCAGAATCAACTGAAGAAAACTCCAACACTTACGCCCAATATGCTGAGGAGTTGGCAGTTCTAGAGGAGTTCGAGCAAGCTGGAGATGTTTCCATGATTTCTTGCTTTGTAGGTGATGTACCAGAACCGAAGAATGTTCGGGAAGCTCTCAACTGTGTTCACTGGACAATAGCCATGCAAGAAGAACTGAATGAGTTTCTACGCAACTGTGTATGGGAGCTGGTGGAAAGACCAAATGGTGTCAAGGTGATTGGATTGAAGTGGATTTTCAAAAATAAGAGAGACGCCATTGGATTTATAGTGAGGAATAAGGCAAGGTTGGTAGCTCAAGGATACTGCCAACAAGAAGGAATCGACTTTGAAGAATCTTTTGCGCCTGTTGCAAGGCTGGAAGCCATCCGAATCTTTCTAGCTTATGCCGCACATCACAAGTTCAAAGTGTATCAGATGGATGTGAAATGTGCATTCCTCAACGGAGATATCAAGGAAGATGTATATGTTGAACAGCCTCCAGGTTTTGAGACTGGAGATGGAAGAGTGTACAAGTTGAAGAAAGCTATCTATGGTCTAAAGCAAGCACCAAGGGCCTGGTATGACACTCTTTGTGGTTTTCTACTGAACTCGGGATTCAAACGAGGATCAGTTGACAAAACCCTGTTCACCATCAAAGTTGGAGAAGATATACTTGTTGTGCAAATCTACGTCGATGACATCATCTTCAGTTCCAAGTCAGAGGAACTGTGCAAGAAATTCTCAGATCTCATGAAGGAGAAGTTCAAGATGTCAATGATGGGCGGGATGAATTATTTCCTTGGATTACAAGTGAAGCAGTCACCAGAAGGAATTTTCATCAATCAGTCTAAGTATACAAAGGAGCTCATCACCAAGTTCGGATTGCAAACAAGTAAGACCACGAGGATCCCAATGAATACTAATTGGAAGATTGAACCCGGAGCTGAAGGAAAGCTCGTAGATGCCAGCCAGTTTAGAGGGATCATCGGTTTGCTGCTATATCTAACTGCCAGCCGACCAGACATATCATACGCAGTTGGAGTGTGTGCTCGATTCCAAGTTCAGCCAAGAGAAGCACACATGTTGGCAGCAAAGAACATCATCAAGTATCTGAAGGGAACTATTAATGTTGGATTGTGGTATCCAACTGACGACAATATCCAGCTGACTGGATACTCAGATGCAGACCTAGCAGGAGATCGGTTGGACAGGAAGTCTACCTCTGGACACTGTCAATTCATGGGAAGCAAGCTGGTTTCATGGTTCTCCAAGAAACAAGCATGTGTTGCAACCTCTACAACCGAGTCAGAGTATATGGCTGCCGGAAGCTGTTGCATGCAAGTGTTGTGGCTGAAGCAACAACTGAGAGATTATGAAGTTGCAACTGGACAGGTTCCCATTCATTGTGATAGCTCGAGTGCCATAGCTATCTCTCTGAATCCTGTTCACCACTCTCGGACAAAGCATATCGACATTCGTCATCATTTCATCCGAGATCATATTGAGAAGAGGGATGTGTCCATGGAGAAGATCCCAACTGAGATTCAGAGAGCTGACATCTTCACCAAACCTCTTCCTGAAGCTCGGTTCAAGATGTTGTATGATCTTCTTGGATTATTGGATCCATCGGATGAAGAGTCATCCGAGCTGGAGAAAATCCATCCGAGCTAAAGAATCATCCGAGCTGCAGAGAATCCATCCGAGATGAAGAATCAGATATCCATCTGAGGGGAAAGATCAGATGAAGGGGGAATCTCAGATACGAATTGCCAACTGAAGACATCAAACATCAGCTGAACAGACGAACTCGAGTCAGCTGACGGTATGCTGCAACAATGGATCAGACGTCAGCAGAACAGACGAACTCGAGTCAGCTGATGGTATGCGGCAACTGAGGAACTCAACTGAGGTATACAGCTGATCTCGACATCGGCTGGCAGGTATCATTTATGGCTGAAGGTGTTATGATATTAAATGAGAATGTTTGAAATAAATTCAAACATTCCTGAACATGTCAGCTAAACTAAACAAGCCATCATATCGCATTTAATGTAAAGTCTGGCTGAACTCCTATAGCCTTACTTTATAGTGCGACTGGGCTGACACCTTAAACTATTCACCTTCTCACTCTCGCGCGTGGAGCATCAGTCAAAATTACTCAACAGTCGCGCAATCCCAGCCATTGATAAATATGTGCCATTTAACCCCTGCCGTTGATATTATCCGAGTCAAAGATTATATAATACGGCAAATCAGGAAGTGATCCTTACCTTCTCTTTTCGTGCATATCTTTACTAACTATTCATCATCCTCTCCAAATTTGTCTCACCATTTCCAGTAACGAATTTATTTCTTTTGCATATATATCTCTTTGAGATGGCGCCTAAATCTAAAGCTTCCAAGAAGATGGTTTCCGCAGAGCCTGCTACATTCCAGGAATCTTTCGACATGGTGATGTCGAAGATTCATTTTGAACAGATTCTATCCAGAGCGGCTCTGACCTCGCCGGAACTCGCTCCAGTCGCCGCCATTCTCTCCGACCACAGTCTGCTCGACTGGGCAACCCTTTCTCCATCCAAGTTGCTCAGGAAGCAGGTCGTTCATTTCTACAGGAATTTGCAGCGAGTTGCAGAAGACGGGCTTGTCACGATCATCCCGTGCAAGCAACGAAACAGCACTACCCGTACGCTGGAAGATACCGCCATTGAAATCAAAGTAACCAAAGAACTGGAGAAGATCATCCCCAGAAATCGTGAAGCCACAGATGTGATGGGGAACTTCACCGATAAGGAAGCTGATATATTTTTTCAAACAATCCTTCTTGTTCCCGAACCTTTGAAGGGGAGCACGCAAAGGACAAAACTGAAGCCGGAGCACCGACTTCTTTTCGACGTGATATCCAAATGCGTCTTCGCGTATGGAGGAGCTTTCAGTGACATTAGCAGACCGAAGCTCAAGCAGCAGAAGGCCCTGGAGGAACAGCATCAGGTCGACTGGCTGGGCTATCTTGAAAGCCAGCGGTTGATGGAGAAGCAGAAAATCTCTGAGACGTCAGCTGAGTCCAGAGAGCAGCTGTTGAGTGTCAAGGGGACACTCAACTTCGGCACAAAAATTTCTGCCCTAATCCTCCAAGCCACCAAGGGACAGCAGCTGACCTGGGAAGGAAGTGAGGACACGCCATTCAGCAAGCTGATGCTGTTCCCCACAGCCAAAAAGGCCAGGGACGTTGTGGAGGCCGTTTACACCCCCAAGGGTGCCCCCAAGCCAGCTGTGGAGTCAGCCTCAGCAGTACGCCGCCCTTCTAGGTCCAAGCCTACAAAGTGCCAGCTGGAGGAGGTGGCTGAGGAAGAGAAAGATGAAGAATAAGAAGAGGAGGAACCCCTCCAGGAGAGGCCCAGGATTCGAATCATCCAGCCCGCGGCTCAACCTTCTACAACGAGCCCAGTGGTGGTAAAGCCAGCTGAGGAGAAGGAGTCAACTGAATCAAGCCAGTCGGTTGACCCAGCTGGGTTTGTTCTTCAACCTCGTCAGGAGGAAGTGGCTGAGGGAGTGGAAACCCACGTGGAGGAATCCAGCTCCTCCTCAGATGAGTCTTCTTCATCTGAGGAGTCCCACGACAGTCCAACTAGAGCTGATGCCAGCCAGGAAAACCCACCTGCGTCTGAGGAAGCAATCGAGCCAGCCCACTCTCTAACCAAAGAGCATCCAGTTCTCTCAACTGGTCCTCAGTCAGATATACCGAGCCTCTCGCTCGATGCCAACGTTGTGACCATTCCTTTGGCCAATGTTCATGAAACCATAGAACCCGTCGCCTTCGATATTGACCCAACCCCAATTGATGAAGAAGCCAACCGCCAGGCGATCTTGGATGAGTATGAAGGCCGGTTGGACTACTGTTTCCGCAAGCTGATCGGCATGTTCCCCGAGGCAAGCTCAATGCCCATTTTTGCCATGTTCGGGACGGAACTGCTCTATCAGTTTAGCGTGATCTTCAGCTACTAGTACGTCAAGGAGGAAACTCTCAGGATCCATGGTTGGGACAAGTTGAAAGTTGAAGAGTCCAACCTGAGGGTATACTTCGACTACCAGAACCTGGAGGTGGCGTACAACCAGAAGATGGTTGTGCTTCGTCGTCGTCTAGACAAAAGCATCCAAGAAGGAACAGACACCAGGGAGCTGTGCAATAATCCTGGAGTTGTTCAATTTCTTGATGATATGTTGGCTAAGAATGCTAACTTCATGGAGGATGTCGACGCAGCTGAAGAAGCGGCCAAGAAGGAAGAAGAAAAGCTCAAGGCCTACCTCGCCAGCCGAACTGCTCTGGTTGTCAAGGACCCAACTGCCCAGCCTCAACCACAACACCTGCCTGGATCCTCAGATCAGCCAGCGCTCTCAACCGATGCCATCTGTGAACTGATCTCTGAGAGGGTCAACCAGCTGAGGCAGAAGATGTTGTTCAAGATCCAGCTCAGCAAGGAGAAGGATGCTCATAGGATGACTCAGCTGATGGCAGAGAATGCAAGCTTGCAGAATCAGCTGGAACACCTTACCTCCTCCCTACAGCAGAAGATCGAAGATCTCTCCACTTCTTCCAGCGCGGAGGTCACGGCTCTAAGGAAGGCAGTTCAGGGCCTCAGCTCGGACTTCAACGTATTCAAGACTGTTGCTAAATCTGATCTGGCAAAGTCCCAGCAGACTCAAGACCAGGAGTGGATGTCTCAGTTCGCAAATTTCCGAGCTGAGTTCGTCACCCTCCACAAAGAGGTCTCTGCGACCTTTACAGCCTTGCAGCGAGCTGAGCAGGAGCGCCAGGACCTGGAGTTAGCCAAGAAGGTGGAAGAGAAGGATGTTGTCGACGAACTCTTTTCCCGCGTTCAACAGGCTGAGGCCAAGCTGACCTCCCTAGATGGAACTGTTGCCACCCTTTTGGATGATGCCAAAAAGGGGGAAGACAAGGAGCCAGCAGCTGTTGCTGGACAAGGGAAAGTTGTTCTTTAGCAGGGGGAAGGAGTTCAACAAGAAGGAGTGCCAGCTGAAGCTGAAGGATCGCAGCAGGAACTTGAAATCTCCCACGACCTCGTAGCCGAGCTTACGGCCGAGCTCGATGCCAAACTTGACGGGATATCTGTTGAAGACTGCATCGAAGCTGCCAAAGCTATGGGGGAGTCCAAGGAGAAGTACTTGAATTCCTCTTGGATCAAGAAGTTCGCTGCTGATCAGACCAAGAAGGTGGCCAAGTTCGAGAAGGAACTGGCCAAGGTTGAGAAAAATGTCGACAAAAATAAAGCCAGCCAGAGCGTGCGAAGAATTAACAAGCACCAGATGAAGGTTGAGGCTAGGAAGAAGACACAACAGTTGCAGAACAACGCCCCACTCCCGTCTCGGTTCCCACATGTTGACAAGTGGATGAATGCTGAGTGGAACGATGACTGGGAGCAGTTCAAGCATGAATTCATTAATGACTTTTATTACAGGAAGGTCTACTCGACTGAAGACCCAAGGCAAGCCTTCAAGGAAGCCCTGTGAGAGCTCAGATCTGGAGACCCTGGAATGTTTAGTCAGTTCAAGCGAGCCATGCTGAATGCTCAGCTCGATCCCAACACCATTCCAGTTCCGCAGATGCTCAGATATCGCCCTTAGATGATCAAAGGCACAAACACTCCGAACAGAAATGCGATCATGGCTGAGGCGAGACAAGTCTGCAAGGAACATGGTGTCAACACTGGGATTGAGTCACCTGCGAAGAAAGAGATCTTTAACCGTATCTTCAGCAAGTACGGTCAACAGTATTTTTGAGCTGATCTAATTTTTTTTTTGTCTTTTGAGCTGATGTAGTTTTTGGAGCAACTGTTGTATCTTTATCTGTTCTGTGCTTAACCCTGTAATCTTCAGTTGTAACAAAAACTTCAAAGTATATATAAGATTCACCTTGATGAACAATTCCTCATTATCCAAGCTCTGAATCACAAAGTCTTTTAAATACCATGTTATAACTGTGCTAACCCTTTGATGTTTTATCTTATAGTCTGTCTAGAATTTCAGCTGAGAATTTAGATAAGTTAGTGAGGTTTAGATCAATAGTGGTTCAAAGTTGTAAGTGGTTTTGGCATCATCAAAAAGGGGGAAATTGTTGGGAAATTTATTAGTAAGAGTTTTGATGAATTCCAAAACCGACTGACCCCAACCGAGTAGATGTTGCCAGAACCTATTGTTAGAAATTAGGCTCGCTATTTGAGCAAAGTTAAGATTTTATCTTTACAGATCTCCAGCTGAAGATGGCAACAAGGCATCACTCAGACAGAACATCAGTTATGATGAAAGACAACTGAGAGTTCATATGTTCAGATGGAATGAGGGGGAAGTCTTCAGAACATCAGTTGTAAAGGAAGTCATCTGAAGGTTCAAACTCAACTGACTAAATACAAGGAAGACAACTGAGGGTTCAGTTCCAGAACCTCAGCCGTAGAACTCAAACAAGAAGATCAACAACATGAAGTTTAAAATTAGCTGAGAGTTCAACGGTTCAGTTAGAACATCAGCTAAAGACCACTCAGATAAAGATCAAGATTTTCAATCGACTAACCGAGGTTGACTGTCAGAAAGGTTAAGATTTGAATTTCAAAAGGAAGTCACATGAGGGTTTGACCGTTCAGTCATTACCCCATCTGGCCCAACACAAGGCTGTCTCAAATGGAAAGTAGAAGAGCACAGATGCCATATCGGGAAAGTCTGCAGAGATGAGAGACAAGCCATCGCTTTTAACGATCAGAGATCAACAGCTCCTCCAACGGCTAGTTGATACTCTCCGCCTATAAATAGAGGCATTCTCTCATTCGAGAGGTTCACGATAGACGAGACAAGAGATAGAGAAGTGCAATCACAAGAGAAACAAGTGCAAGAAAAATCTGCAAAAATCATATTTTAAGAACATCAGCAACTGAGAGTTCAAGAGTGATAGAACATTAGAAGCTGAGGGTTCATAGAGTCATAATCTATCTTAGATCTTAGTTTGAGTGTTCATTCGTTCAAGCCATAGATCCAGCTCTCTTTCGTGATCGAGCTGTAGTTGGAAAATTCACCCACATACACACCTTAAAAAGTGTTTGTTAGGATCATACTCTTCCTGTAATTGAGTAGCTAGGTCGTCAAGTACCCGCAAACTTAACTGTAAAGGTTGATAAGTACCCGTAAACTTATTGCAACGGTTGCACAGCCCGGGTAAGCTGTGTGGAACTGTCCAGAAGAACTTGGACTGAGGTGTGAGGATTCACATCTCCCCGTGGACGTAGGAGGGTTATCTCCGAACCACGTTAAATCCTGTGTGTCTGTGGTTATTTTATTCAGTTACTTATTGCATTGTTAAATGACCAAAAACCGGCATACATTCTGCATTTCTGCACATTCTCAACTGTTTTGGTGATTGACCAACCGTGCTAAAAGCGTGAGTTGTTTTAACGAGTTTAATTTCCAGCACATTCCACACAGCACCACTCTTCCAGCTGAGGTTGCTTACTCAGCTGTGAGATTCCAACTGAGTCCGTTTTACTCAGTTGAAGTAATTTTTAAGGGTTAAGTTTTAAAATCCTAACTGGTGTATTCCCCCCCATACACCAGTAACTCGTTTCGGGACCATCACCTTCTGAGTTAGCCGACCTATTATCCAGATTTATTAGTTAGCCGACTTGCTAACTAAAACGATCGGACTTTGAGTTAGCCGACCTGCTATCCAAAGTTAGTGTACACAGTAGTTGTTGTGTGTGGAACCCTGTTGAGGGGTGGCCAGCTACGGTGATAATTATTGGGCAAGATTGAACGTAACATCAGTCAGAAAATGCTCGCGCGAGTGATTTATGAGAAAAGAAAATGTTTAGTAGACACGGGTATTTATTGAAAAACCCCGATGTGCTACAGAAATGAGATGCCTGATTTATCCCTACTTATTATATGTTTTCGGCAACGTTCCCACTAAGTATGTTTATACTTAGCCCTGCATATGTTTTATAAAATGTGCAGGTTGAGTGACGGGAGCGGCGGTGGTTGATGTTGAGTTAAGAAGTCGCAATTAGAATAAAGAACTTATATCAAGCTTTACGCATTCCGCTGCCAATCTTTTTGAAGTTAATATATCTATCTGTTGGGTCTAAGCCCGTACAATGAACTCAGTTCCTTTTTGAACAACTTGTCGAGTGATCCTATGAGATCAACTCTTTCTTTTAAATGAAGTCTTGTTCATAGAAGTTATTCTGTTATTAATGTCTGTTTATTCGTTCATTCTTATTTATCCCCCCTTCTTCCCCACTTCTTTAATCCAACCCCTAGTCGCACCCGGGCTTTGTTGTCCCTCGGGATTTGGGGCTGTGACAGAGTGGTATCAGAGTAATCGTTTCTGCTCTGCATACGAATTTCTTTCAAGTAGTAAGATAGAGTATTTGTATATACTCTATACCCGAGTCTTCTTTCAAATAAATTTAAGTCGTAACACTAAGTTTAAGAGTGTAGACGACAACTCAACCTCCCGATACGTCAACTCAACCAAAGAAGAAAAGTAAGGAAAGAATTTCAGAAGTATGATTTCTTTTAAGAAGAAATTTTTGAATAAGCATGCAAGAATATGTGAATAAAGTATGCAAGTATGATTTGATTAAAGTATAAAAGTTATACTTTGTGATATTACGTGAACTATGTGAAAGCATGAAAGCTATACTATGTGATCAAAATGTTTTGTTGGCATGAGAATTTAGACGAATTCTAAGGCCTTCCCGATTCTTTGAGAACATAGACGTTCTAAGAACCGTTGGTTCCAAAATTTCCAAGAAACGATCGGATCGGAAAGGACAAAATAAAGGGAATCAAAGAGAAAAAAACGAATGTCACCTGCGTAAAGTGACATGAATGACAAACTCGTTGGAGTCGACTTGTTCTTTTTAAATAAAAGCCGTAAGAATTTCCTTTTAAGGTAATAAAATAAAGAATAATAAAAAATCGTTAAGAAAATTTCTTCGAGGAAGAAATAAAGTGAGAAAGTAAAAGAATAATAAGTAAAAGGATGAAAATGAACCCTTGAAAATTTTTTTTATGTGATTGTTTGAGTGCAATTTCTTGAAATTGCTAGATGATTAAGATAAGCCATGATTAAGTGAATTAAGAATTGCAATTTTGAATAATGGAATATTCTAATTGTAATTTAAGAATTTCTTTAAGATATGTTAATTACCCTACCAGTTACTGATCCGTGTTCTCTTAAAACTTTGTAGGATGCCTGCTACACGTGTTACGGCTCGGAAGAGTCGACCTTTGAGACAGCGTACAGTAGTTGACGAGATCTTAGACGAGTACTACGACTATGAGGTGGACCCGAATCATGATATCGGGCAGTTGGTTAGTGACTTCGCTGCACGCTTCTATGCAACCCGTCACTTTGTGTCTAAGCGTCATGCCATATCCTAGTACCACATCGCACTGATCGGCGATGACCCCGAGCCGATCGGCGACTTCTCTGGTTTTGCCTTAGCCATACATAGGTAGTTCTTTCATAGTCGGGTTATGTGGACTATCCTGGTTGAGGAGCACCTTCCCTACTTTCACGTTCCGACAGAGTCTGTGCCCGAGTTTGAGCCTGAGCCATTAGCCCTAGACCCAGAGTTTGCCACCAGTGCTTTCACCTAGTGAGGGGTTAGTTCTTGGAGACAAGTACCTAGAGAGAGACACAGAGCTTGCTGCGATGCTTGAGTTACCATCTCCTCTTACACCATTGGAGGAGATTTGTGCTGAGTGGACAAGAGTTCGGAGACAGTTTGAGGCGGGGCCATCCAGAGCCCGTTCTGCAGAGGTGTACGCATCTAGTTCACTTCCTGAGCACCTTCTTCCCCTGAAGAAGCGTGCAGTGGTATCCAGTTCAGACTACTTGGTTTTAGACTCCGAAAGGACTACTTCTGACGTGCCTTCACCACCACCACTTACACTTTTGGACAGCACTACTTTGAGGGTTGACGAGTCACTCCAGCTCATCTTTGGTTCAGATTCTGAGGAGGAGGATCTGGAGAAGGATCCAATGGAGGACGACCCCGAGGAGGACCTTGAGGAGGACCCTGAGGAGTTGCAGGCCGTAGAGGGCAGTAGTGACTCGACAGCAGCTTGTTGAGCAGGGCGTCTTAGACGCGTGGTAGCAGTAGAAGTTTCTTTTCGTCTTGTAAATAGTCGGATCAGTAACCATCCTTTTGTAGTACTCTATGCGGATACGAAGTTTTTGGGAACGTTTCCGTTCTAGTACTTCCAGTAGATACGGAGATGCAACTTGTTAGTGCACCCGGTATATAGATAGGCAGTTAGCCTAGTTTAGACTAGTCGTAGTCTAACCTTTTTGTATAAGTCCTCGTTGGAGGCATGTCACAGCCCCAAATCCCGAGGGACGGCAGAAGCCGGGGTGCGACTGGGGTTGGAATAAAGAAGCGGGGAAGAAGGGGGCTAACTGACTAAACATACATGATAAACATCGATAAACCATGAACAAGACTTGAATATAAATAAGAAAGAGTTAATCCCTAAGGGTTACTCGACAAAAGTACAACAAAGAAGCTAAGTTTATATTTACAGACTTAGACTACAGAATATTGTTCAAAAGTACATCTCAAAAAGAAATACAGAGTTTGGCAGCGGAAGGGTTCTAACTAAGCATCCTATCCTTTAACTCAACATCAACCGTCGCCGCTCACCGTCGCTTCAACCTGCACATTTAGAAAATAATACAGGGCTAAGTACAAACGTACTTAGTGGGCACGATGCCGAAAACTTAATCATAAATATAGATAAATATGGCATTTCATAAGCGTAGCACATCGGAGTTTTATTGAAAGAATCCGTGTCTACTAAACATTTTCTGACTTTTTCTCATAAATCACTCGCGCGAGCATTTTCTGACTAATGTTACGTTCAATCTTGACCAATTCTAATTCACCGTGGCTGGTACCCCTCAACAGGATATCACATACACCACAGGTTACAAAGTGCACTAACTCTGGAAAGCACTTAGCAACTAACTCAGAGCCGATCGTTAGTTAATCTAAAAAGACTAACTCTAAATCTGGAAAACATGAATGTTAACTTAGATAGGTACAAGAGAACTCACATAAAACATAAAACAGTTCATGCCATAATATCATTTTGAAAACACAGATATCAAAGCGATAAAGAAAGATTTTCCGAGCATTGCTTGTTTTATTTTGTATATAAAAGCCCACCTTGATTTACAGAACTTAAAGCAAAACTTCCAACTTCGGATCTTCTGTCCTTTCTCTACCGTTGGCTTCCTCCTTCATCATAAAATAAACATACTTAAAAACGGATCGTAAAAGATAATCGAAGAAAGTTTTAGTTGTTTCATTCTTTAGGCATTTGCACGCTTACTAGATTCGTTTTACTTAAACGGGAAACGAGACTCGTACCAATCTCGTTTACAACTCGGAAGATCTCATACTCGACTCTCGGGTCAGTAGAGAAGGTAGTCGATATCTTAATACGATTTTAAAGATTAAAAGAAACTAAGTTGGAAAGAATCAACTTAGGCGATATACGTTTTAGTTCATTTCACGACTTATGAAAAATCTCACTTAACTACTTCTTTAACAAAAGGATAAGAGATAAGATCTCGACTGGTTTTCATCACTCAAGGTCCTATACTTGACTCTAGGGTCAGAAGAGAGATGTTCGTTAGATAAAACGGCTTAAACGATCGAAAGAAACTAAGTTGTGAACTAAACAACTTAGAAAACAAGAAACTGAATTTTCACTGCACAGTCCAGTAACTCTGGAGGCTGTCCAGAACAGAGGATTTGGAAACAGGGGGTGAGCCCTGTACCACTGGAAAGATTGGGATGTCTAGTTCACGCTCCAATTTACGGATCACAAATCCGATAAACGAGCTGGAAGTTATTACAGTTTCCGGCGAGGGTCGCAAAACTGCTGCGAAAACCCTAATTGCTTGATAGGTTCGACGTATAACGTCTTAGGTTCGTTCTAAGCTCTCGTATTCAATTTTTTTAGAAACTGGACTCTCAAGGCAGTCATCACGTACTTCCGTACGTGACAAACTCCTTCTCAAAACTCGCTCAAAAGCACGACGTTCTAAACGTCGGATTTCAACTAACAAGTACTAAACCAACAAAATTTCAAAATGCGTCCTAGTTCTCGACTATAACTATAGCCCATATTATATCAACTCGAAAGCTTATGACGTCAACTAGAAAGTTGTTCTAAATTTCATCATAAACAATAATATCAAAACAGAAATCCCATCCGACTTCTCAATTATTAGTTACGACTAAAGGTTCGTCTCTTACGCGATTTTTCAAAGGTTGTCGGATTCTATTCAAATTTTACGACGTTAAACTACGTCTAACGTGAATCATTTTCATGCATGCAAACATATCATAACATCATTATACTTCAACTTATAAAGTGATCTTTATCTCTTATGTTTCATTAAACATTTTTAGAAAATTCTCAACTAAATTCTATAATTAACTAATATGATTTGCAACATAATTCAACTAAAAAATCATCAATTAAATCAAACATGTGGAAACTCCTAATTATCCTATAACTTTCGGTTTTCATACATATGTTAAGGGGATGATTTTCTTCCCCAATTAACTACATTTATTTACTAATCAACCTCTTTTATTATCAATTAATCAATTGCAAATCAATTATCAATTAACATACAAAAAACCCCTAAATTCATAATTCAAACCCTAATTGACTTTCACAAAACATAGGGCTTTCAATTCTTTTTCATTCTAATCACTATTAAACATCTATTAAACAAGAATCAACCATCAAAAGAAGAAAAATTAAAAATCCTACAAACATGCCAAATTTTTTGGTATTCATATAAGATTTAGGGTTCTTATTTTTGTTCCATTTTAAACCCTAATTAATCTATCTAACACATCTAATTTCATTATTTCAAGATCAAAACATCCATTCCAATACTCTAAAAATTTTGATCAAGAAGAAAAAGAAAAGAAAAGAAATCCAATTGGATAGAATTAAAGAGGAGATCATTACCTTAAGAATTAAAGAAAGAAGTGTAGGGTTTGAATGGATGGATTGTGATTTGTGTGATTTCTTCTTGTTCTTGGAGATGTCTTCAATGGAGGATGGAAGTGAAGAAGATGAAGATGGAGGAGTGGTGCAACCGAGAGAGTGAGAGAGATGGAAGAAAATTGTTTTGTTTAAGTGTTGAAAATACATGCTATGATGAAATGGTTGAAATTGTGTAAAGTGAGGATTTGGTGTCATTTATTTAGACAATGTCAAACATGCATGTTCCCCACTAAGGAGATGATGTGTCGGCTGCCATGCAGATTTTTTTTTAGGGTTACGGGTTTTTCCGGCGCGATCCGACGTTACGGAAAAACGAACGACGAAAAACGTTGCTCGGTACAAAATCGTCGTGATTCGATTTGTCCTTAAATTCTAACGTATGAACTTAATTGGAAAATAAATTTACAAAAATTATTTTGACAAAAACTCGGGACGACACAGTCCGAGTTTTGTCCGGAAAAACTTAAAAACGAACTATCTCGGGTGTGTTCGTATCGCGATTTTGTAAACGTAAAAATTAGACGGTTTTCCGTTCTGAGTTTACGAACTAAAAACTTTTCGAACGCGCTAACCCTAAATACAATAGTCGTCTAGCTGACTTCTGTAATTTATTTTTAATAACGGATTCGACCGTTAGCCTTAGAATTCAAAAATTGTAAAATTAGGCGTGCAAAGCCATTTATTTAATTAACTTTAAATTTTAAGAATGTAAGGAATTTACGGGGCATTACATCCTACCCCCCTTACGAAAAATTTCGTCCCGAAATTTGCATACCTTCTGCAAAAAGATGAGGATACCGCTCCTTCATCTTCTCCTCGAGTTCCCACGTGGCTTCTTCTTGCCCGTGATGGTTCCATAGCACTTTAACTATTGGTATCGATTTGGTTCTTAATTCTTGGACTTTTCTATCCAAGATCGATATCGGCTTTTCTTCATAGCTTAGGTCAGATTCAAGAACTACGTCTTGCTGACTAATGACGTGCTTAGGATCGTAAACATATTTTCTCAACTGAGAAACGTGAAAAACGTTATGAACGCTTCCTAGACTTGGCGGTAAGGCCAATCTATACGCGACTGATCCTATTCTCTCGAGGATTTCATAAGGTCCTATAAACCTAGGTCTTAGCTTACCCTTAACTCCGAACCTAAGGATTCTTTTGGTCGGGGATATCTTAAGAAAAACTTTATCTCCTATTTCAAACTCAAGGTTGGTTCGACGATCGTCGGCATACAACTTCTGTCGGCTCTGGGCCTTCTTCATTCTATCTCGAATCTGTCGAACTATCTCAATCATCTCGTTGATCACATCGGGGCCTAAGTTCTTTCTCTCACCTACTTCGTCCCAATAAAGCGGTGATCTACACTTTCTCCCATACAAAGCCTCAAACGGCGCCATTCCTATTATGGCCTGATAGCTGTTGTTGTAGGCGAATTCGAATAAGTGTAGAATTTCTTCCCAATTCGCGCCTCGGTCCAAAACCACTGTTCTTAACATATCAACCAAAATCTGAATCGTTCTCTCTGACTGTCCATCTGTCTGTGGGTGAAAAGCTGTACTGAAATTAAGCTTTGTTCCCAACTCTTTCTGCATCGTAATCCAAAATCTCGAGGTAAACTTAGCATCTCTGTCTGATATTATGACCTTCGGTATTCCATGCAGACGTACAATCTCTCTGACATACAACTGAGCTAGTCTCTCTGATCCATATGTAGTCTTAATCGGTAAGAAGTGAGTTGACTTCGTAAGTCTATCTATTATCACCCAAATTGCTGTGTTTCCTCTTCTTGACTTAGGCAAGCCTGTGACAAAGTCCATAGCTATGCCTTCTCATTTCCAATCTGGGATATCCAACGGTTGTAGCAATCCATACGGTCGTCGGTGTAAAGCCTTAACTTACTGACATGCTAGGCATCTTTCTATAAACGAGGCAACGTCTCGTTTCATTCCATTCCACCAAAAGTTTCTTCTCAAATCCTGGTACATTTTTGTACTTCCTGGATGTGCTGTGTAGGCGTATCGTGAGCCTCACTCAAGATTTCGTTCTTCAATTCGCTGTCATTGTCGGGAATACAAATCCTGTCTTCATAAAGTATTGCATTGTTTGGAGGTTCAGAATATCCTTCCGGCTTATCTGTCCTTATCCTTACTCGTAATTTTTCCATTGACTCGTCTTTTCTCTGAGCACTAATGATCCTTTCTCTCAAATCTGGTGTAGCTTCTAATGCTGCTATTTGACTTGTTATCATTGCTGGCGTGTCAAGCACTCTGATATCCATCTTCTCGAATTCTCGTATTAAGGTTTCTTCTTCTACGAAAAGACATCCTAACTTCGTTGGAGCCTTGCGACTCAATGCGTCTGCTACCACATTAGCCTTTCCTGGATGGTAGTTAATTCCACAGTCATAATCTTTGACTAATTCGAGCCATCATCTTTGTCTCATGTTCAGTTCTTTTTGCTCGAAAAAGTACTTCAGGCTCTTGTGATTGGTGAATATCTCAACTCTTACACCATAGAGATGGTGTCTCCAAATCTTTAGCGCATGCACTACGGCTGCATGTTCTAAATCGTGGGTTGGGTACTCAGCTTCATGGGGTCGAAGTTGTCATGAAGCATAAGCTATCACTCGTCCATCTTGCATCAAGACACAACCTAATCCATTTTTCGATGCGTCAATGTAAACCACATATTCCTTATTTGTGTCTGGAAGTGCTAGTACTGGCGCTGTAGTTAACTTTTCCTTAAGAGTTTGAAAACTCTTCTCGCACTCATCCGTCCACTTAAACTTGGTATCCTTCCTAAGTAGCTGCGTCATCGGGTGAGCGATCGTAGAGAATCCCTCGATAAACCTTCTGTAATAACCAGCTAATCCCAAGAAACTTCTGATCTCATTCTGACTTGTTGCTGCCTTCCAGTTATGCACTGCTTCTACTTTGGCTGGATCCACCTTGATTCCTTCTGTTGATACTATGTGTCCAAGGAGCATTACTTCCTTCAGCCAAAATTCGCATTTACTGAATTTGGCATAGAGTTTCTCAGCTCTTAGTGTTTCCAACACTATCCGTAGATGTTCCTCGTGCTCCGTCTCATTCTTAGAGTAAATAAGGATGTCGTCGATGAATACTAGAACAAATTTGTCCAAGTAGGGGTGGAAGACTCTGTTCATAAGGTCCATGAACACGGCTGGAGCGTTGGTCAAACCAAATGGCATTACTAGAAATTTGTAGTGGCCATATCGGGTTCTAAAAGCGGTTTTAGGTACATCTTCAGGTTTGATCTTGAACTGATGATACCCTGACCTCAAATCTATCTTGGAGAAGACTCATGCACCCTTAAGCTGATTGAACAGATCCTCGATCCTTGGCAAAGGATATTTGTTCTTGAGAGTGATCTTGTTCAGTTCTCGGTAATCGATGCACATTCTCATCGATCCGTCCTTCTTCCTAACAAAAAGTACGGGTGCTCCCCAAGGTGAAACGCTTGGCCTGATAAAACCAAGGTCTAGTAATTCCTGTAATTGGATTTTGAGCTCTTCCAGTTCCCTCGGTGCCATTCTGTAAGGGGCTTTAGACTTAGGAGCTGCTCCTGGTTCTAAATCGATCGTAAAGTCCACATGACGATCTGGTGGCAATCCTGGTAGTACTTCCGGAAAAACATCCTCATATTCGTTCACAACTTTTACGCCCGAATGGTCTTCTTGGCTCCTGGTTCTCCAACTAGCTACACAAGATAGGCTGTAGTACCTTTCTTTTTCATGAGTTTCGTGGTGTGAAGGGCTGATATAATTGGTACGCTTCTACCCGTTGAAATTCCGTGGAATTCGGTCGGTTCTTTACCCGGCGGCTGAAAAGAAATTTTTCTCTCGTTGCAGAGAATCATGGCGTAATTCTCTGACAACCAATCCATACCTAGGATTATATCTACGTCCCACATTATCATAACATTTAGGTTGTTTGCTATAACCTTATGAGTTCCAATTTCTAGTTCTAGGTTAGAGCAAACATGCGTGGAAGTAGTGATCTCTCCTGAAGGTGTTGCTACTTTCATAGATTGTGCAGCTCTAACATGTCTGATGTCTAAGTTATCGGCACATGAGCCAGCAATGAAAGAATGCGATGCGCTGGTATCAAACAGTATCTTAATAGGGATGTTATGGAGTTTTCCCATACCTGCTAGATTGCCTTTTCCTTTGCGCTGACCACTTTGTTTGATAGTGCATGCCCTCGCATTCTGTTGCTGCTGTGCATGCTGCTGAAAATGTTGCTGGTTCATAGGCTGCTGCTGCGGCTGTGCTTGAATGGCTCGGAGGGGTACTGCTTGAAGCGGTTTAGGGCAGTCCTTTTTCATGTGCCCCTTCTGTCCACAGTTGAAACAGTTGGGGGTACCTATCTGGCAGACTCCAGGATGGGCTCGGTTGCATTTCGGGCAGACAGGGATTGTAATCCTCCCTGGGTTATTCGCTCCCTGGTTAAAATTCCTCTGTTGCCATTGTGGCTGGTTCAATTGATTATTGCCCTTCCACGGCGAGTTTTGCTTGTTCCCTTGAATGAACAACCCCGATTGGTTGTTTCCCTGCCACGGCCTCTTGCCATTGTTATTGTTATTGGCAGGCTGTTGATAACCCCTTTTCTGTCCTCCCTGATTGTTGTAGCCCTGATTGTATCCTCCGCTACCTCCTCCGTTCCATTTTCTATTCCCCTGGTAGTCGCTGTTGTTGTTGTTGTAGTAGCCTCGATTCTAATTCTGCACTGGTGCTGACGCAGTTGGTACAATCTTTTTCTCATCAGGCACGACGGCCTCCATTTCCATGGCTCTTCCCAGTATGTCTGAATAACCTAGTCCTCCATGACTAGCCAAAGCGATTCCCAATTCATGACGTAAACCTCCCTGAAATTTCTTTGATAACTTTTCCTCAGTATCGACCAATGTCGGCGCATACCTCATCAACTCGCAGAACTTGACGTCATATTCCGTCACAGTTAGCTTTCCCTGCTTCAGATTATAAAATTCGGCCTCTTTCTGTGCCCTATACGTCTTGGGAACGTACTTGTCAAAGAAAATCTCCTTAAACTCTTCCCACAAAAAACGAGCCAGATGCTCAGCAGGTATTACCTTCTGTCTTGCTTCCCACCAGTAATCTGCCGATCCCGTCAGTTGGAATGCGACACACAGCATTCTCTCCTCATCAGTGCATCTGAGGAGTTTGAAAATTTTCTCGGTCGACCTCACCCATAGCTCAGCATCGCTAGGGCTTCCAGTTCCATTAAACATTGGAGGGTTCCTTTTGAGAAAAAGATCCTCAATATTTCTACGGGGCGGTGGTGAAGGTGGTGGTAATGGTGACGGGGGTGGAGATGGGGATGGAGTGATATTCCGCTCATATTCCTGTTCTTGGTTATTTTCTGGCTGACGTCCACCACGTCCTCTCGGCCTTCCAGGTCTTCGACCCCTCTTGTTGTTAACATTTCTCGGTGGCATTTTCTTTAGTCTAGAGAAGAATTGAAAATTCTCATTAGTTTTCTTCTGTTAATTACACTTAGCACTTACTAGTTCGTTCTCAACTTAATCAAATTCATGGAACAACATATCAAACATAGCTTTGATATCATTTCATTAATCTTTTAACTTTCGAGTTAAACTCATTTCCTCATTACACGAGTTCATTTAACATTCTAATTTTTTAATTACTCGATTCATAAGAAATTTTACTTGATTAAAAACCCTCTTTACGGGTCATATATATATATATATATATATATCCAAAAAGAATATTACTTTTGCCTCTAACGAGGACTTATACAAAAGGGTTAGACTACTATTAGTCTAAACTAGGCTGACTGCCTACTATTTACTGGGTGCACTAACAAGTTGCACTCCGTATCTACTAGAGTACTAGAACGGAAACGATTCATAAAATTTCGTATCCGCTAGAGTACTTCAAAACTAACTAGTTACTGATCCGACTCTATACAGGACAAAGAGCTATTACTACTACTGATATTTACCCATGTCTATAAAGCACTGCCTAACCAAACTGCAAAAGAAATCCAAAAACGACCCCAAAGTCTGCAAAATCCTAACAACCCTCCCCTGGGTCCTCCTCAGGGTCCTCCTCCGGGTCCTCCTCCAGGTCCTCCTCCGGATCCTCCTCCTCAGACTCCGAACCAAAAACCAACTCGAGTGCCTCGTCCACCCTCAGAGTAGAACCGTCGTCAAGTGTAAGCAGGGTGGGTGAGGGTGCCTCAGAAACAGTCTCCTCCAAGTCGGAGACCAAGTAGTCCTCACTGATCCTTCTCGCACGGTTCTTTAGAGGAAGAAGGTGCTCGGGAACTTAACCTAAACCCGACTCGAACTGCCTCCATCTGCTCTCGGGCTACTCTCCACTTCGAGCAGATCTCCTCGAGTGGCGTAAGTGGAGAAGGCAACTCTAACATGGCGGCGAGCTCCGCGTCGATCTCTGGGTAGTCTGGTCCCTCTCTGTACAGTCTCGTCTCCAACAGTCCCCTGATCCTAACACAAACGTCCGGCACAAACGGTGAAGACAACCCTAACAACGCGGCTGTCTCAGCATCAACCTCTACAAAACCCGCGCCTGGGATCAACTCCTCAATCTGCTGTTCAACCGGTGGTGACTCTAGTGGAACTACCGTCTCCTCGTCCTCCTCTGGCTGCTCTAACTCAGCCTCAGGCTCCTCCAGTACACCGTCTGGAGGCAACTCTAACAAAGCTAAGAACTCTGAGTCTAAGTCAAGCTTCTCAAGCTCCGTCTCGGCTGGAAAGTGACTGTAGGGGATGTGTGGCTCTAAAGGAAGGGAAAGCATAAACCTGCTCTCAAAGAAATGCCTGTGCACACACAGGGCGAATCCAGCGTAGTTGCCGGTCGGCTCCGTGTCGTTGCCGAAAATCCCCAAGAAGTACCAAGCTGCACGGTGCGCCCATCCGCGCCACTCGTCCGGTAGGTGCACGATCAAATCTAATATCGCCTGACTCTCCCTGATCAGGTGTCTCACTGAGTAGTAGGCTGAAGAAAAATTACTAACAATCTGTCCCACATCCTCTTCTCCGTAGTCTACCTGTCACAGCCGCAAATCCCGAGGGACGGCAGAAGCCGGGGTGCGACTGGGGTTGGAATAAAGAAGCGGGGAAGAAGGGGGCTAATTGACTAAACATACATGAAAAACATTGACAAACTATGAAACAAGACTTTGAAATATAAATAAGAAAGAGTTAATCCCGAAGGATTACTCGAAAAAAGTACAAAAGGAAACTAAGTTCACATTTTACAGACTTGGACTACTAAGAATTGTTTAAAAGTACATCAAAAGGAATTCAAAGTTTGGCAGCAGAAGGGGTTCTAACTAAGCATCCTATCCTTTACCCAACATCAACCGTCGCCGCTCACCGTCGCTTCAACCTGCACATTTAGAAACAATGCAGGGCTAAGTACAAACGTACTTAGTGGGCACGATGCCGAAAATATAATCATAAATATAGATAAATATGGCATTTTATAAACGTAGCACACCGGAGTTTTATTGAAAGAATCCGTGTCTACTAAACATTTTCTGACTTTTTCTCATAAATCACTCGGCCGAGTATTTTCAGGTATGCTATGTTCAATCTTGACCAAAACTAATTCACCGTGGCTGGCTACCCCTCAACAGGATACCACATACACCACAGGTTACAAAGTGCACTAACTCTGGAAAGCACTTAGCAGTTAACTCAGAGCCGATCGTTAGTTAATCTAAAATAGACTAACTCTAAATCGGGAAAACACGAATGTTGACTCAGATGGGTGCAAGAGGACTCACATAAAAACATAAAACAGTTCATGCCATAATATCACTTTGAAAACACAGATATCTAAGCGATAAAGAAAGATTTTCCGAGCATTGCTCGTTTTATTTGTATATAAAAGCCCACCTTAATTTACAGAACTTAAAGCAAAGCTTCCAACTTTGGATCTTCCGTCCTTTCCTCCTTCATCGTTAAATAAACATACTTAAAAATGGTTCGCAAAAGAATAATCGAAGAAAGAGAATCGAAGAAAGATTTAGTTATTTTATTCTTTTGGCATTTGCACGCTTACTAGATTCGTTTTACTTAAACGGGAAACGAGACTCGTACTAATCTTGTTTAGAACTCAGAAGATTTCATACTCGACTCTCGGGTCAGTAGATAATATAGTCGATATCTTAATATGACTTTAAAGATTAAAAGAAACTAAGTTGGAAAGAATCAACTTAGGCGATTTACATTTTAGTTCTTTGAACGACTTATGAAATTTCTCGTTTATTACTTCTTTAATGAAAGGATAAAATATAAGATCTCGACTGGTTTTCATCATTCAAGGTTCTATACTTGACTATAAGGTCAGTAGGTAGATGTTCGTTAGATAAAAATGGCTTAAACGATTGAAAGAAGCTAAGTTGTGAACTAAACAACTTAGAAAGCAAGAAACTGAAATTTCACTGCACAGTCCAGTAACTCTGGAGGCTGTCAAGAACAGAGGACTTGGAAACAGGGGGTGAGCCTTCTACCACTAGAAAGCTTAGGAAGTCTAGTTCGCGCTCCAATTTACGGATCACAAATCCAATAAACAAGCTGGAAGATAGTACAGTTTCCGGCAAGGGTCGCAAAACTGCCGAACAAAACCCTAACTGCTTGAAGGTTCGACGTATAACGTCTTAGGTTCGTTCTAAGCTCTCGTATTCATTTTTTTTAGAAACTGAACTCTTAAGGCAGTCATCACGTACCTCCGTACGTGACGAACTCCTTCTCAAAACGCTCAAAAGCACGACGTTCTAACGTCTTATTTCAACTACCAAGTACTAAACCAACAAAGAAATTCCAAACGTCTTCTAGTTCTCGACTATAACTATAATCCATATTATTTCAACTCGAACGCTTATGACATCAACTAGAAAGATGTTCTAAATTTCATTATAAACAATAATATCAACTTAGAATTTTCATCCAACTTCTCGATTATTAGTTACAACTAAATGTTCGTCTCTTATACGATTTTTCAACGTTGTCGGATTCTATTCAAATTTTACGACGTTAAACTACGTCTAACGTGAATCATTTTCAAGCATGCAAACACATCTTAACATCATTATAACTCAGTTTATATGGTGATCTTTGCCTCTTATGTTTCATTAAACATTTTTAGAAAAATCTCATTTAATTTCTATTATCAACTAACACTATTTGCAACATAAATCAACTAACAACTGATCACTTATATCAAACATGTATAAACCCCTAATTACTCTATAAATTTCTGGTTTTAAGTAAATGTTAAGGGGGTGATTTTCTTCCCCAATTAACTACATTTATTCACTAATCAACCTATTATAACAACCCTTAATCACTTACAAAACAATTATCAACTAACATGCAAAAATCCCTAAATTCAATTCAAAATCCTAATTGAAAACTTACAAACACATAGGGATTTCAATCCCTTTTCATTCCATACACTAATTAAACATCTATTAAGCATGAATCCACCATCAAAAGAAGAAAACAAAAATTCCTACAAACATGCCATTTTTTCGGTAATAACATAGATGTTAGGTTTCTCATTTTTGTTCCATTTTATTCCCTAATTATCATATCTAATACATCCCATTTCATTATTCTAAGATCAAACTATCTATTCCAAAACCTTAAAAATTCGAACAAGAAAGAAAAAAGAAAAGAAAAGAAAACTAATTGGATGAAGTTGTGGAGAAGATCATTACCTAGAGAATTAACAAAGGATGTATGGTGTTTGAATGGATGATTGAGGACTTGTGTTCTTTCTTCAAGCTTTGAAGGTGTCTTCAATGGTGGATAGAGGTGGAGAAGATGAAGTTGAGGGTGTGTGTGTGTGTGTGCTGCCGAGAGAGAGTGTGAGAGAGAGAGATGGAATTGTTTTGTGTAAGCTTTGTTATGATGAAAAGTTGAAATGGTGTAAAGTGATGGTTTAGGTGTCATTAGCTTAATAAGGTCAAACATGCATGCTTACACTTAATTAAGTGAGGTGTCGGCTGCATGGATGGGATTAGGTGGGTACGGGTTTTTCCGGCGCGATCCGACGTTACGGGAAAATGAACGACGAAAAACGTTGTTCGGTACAAAATCGTCGCTATTCGATTTGACTTAAAAATTCTAACGTATGAACTTTAATTAGAGAATAAATTTACAAAATTTATTTTGACAAAAACTCGGGACGACATAATTCGAGTTTCGTCCGGAAAAACATAAAAACAAACTTTCTCGGCGTGATCGTATTGCAATTTCATGATTATAAAAAATTAGACGATTCTCCGTTCTTAGTTTACGAACTAAAAACTTTTCGTACGCGCTAACCCTAAATACAGTAGTCATCTAACTGACTTCTATAATTTATTTTTAATAACGGATTTGACCGTTAGTCTTAGAATTCAAAAATTATAAACTTAGGCGTGCAAAGCCATTTATTTGGTTAACTTTAAATATTAAGAACTTAATGAATTTACGGGGCATTACATCCTACCCCCCTTACGAAAAATTTCGTCCCGAAATTTGCTTACGTTCTGCAAAAAGATGAGGATATCGCTCCTTCATCTTCTCCTCAAGTTCCCACGTAGCTTCTTCTTGCCCGTGATGGTTCCATAGCACTTTAACTATTGGTATCGACTTGGTTCTTAATTCTTGAACTTTTCTATCCAAGATCGATATCGGCTTTTCTTCGTAGCTTTGGTCAGATTCAAGAACTACGTCTTGCTGATTAATAACGTGCTTAGGATCGTAAACATATTTTCTCAACTGAGAAACGTGAAAAACGTTATGAACACTTCCTAGACTTGGTGGTAAGGCCAATTTATACGCGACTGATCCTATTCTCTCGAGGATTTCATACGGTCCTATAAACCTGGGTCTTAGCTTACCCTTAACTCCGAACCTAAGGATTCCTTTGGTCAGGGATATCTTAAGAAGAACTTTGTCTCCTATTTCAAACTCAAGGTTGGTTCGACGATCGTCACCATACGACTTCTGTCGGCTCTGGGCCTGCTTCATTCTATCTCGAATCTGTCAAACTATCTCAATCATCTCGTTGATCACATCGGGGCCTAAGTTCTTTCTCTCACCTACTTCGTCCCAATAAAGCGGTGATCTACACTTTCTCCCATACAAAGCCTCAAACGGCACCATTCCTATTGTGGCCTGATAGCTGTTGTTGTAGGCGAATTCGACTAAGTGTAGAATTTCTTCCCAATTCGCGCGTCGGTCCAAAACCACTGTTCTTAACATATCAACCAAAATCTGAATCGTTCTCTCTGACTGTCCATGTGTCTGTGGGTGAAAAGCTGTACTGAAATTAAGCTCTGTTCCCAACTCTTTCTGCATCGTAATCCAAAATCTCGAGGTAAACTTAGCATCTCTGTCTGATATTATGACCTTCGGTATTCCATGCAGACGTACAATCTCTCTGACATACAACTGAGCTAGTCTCTCTGATCCATATGTAGTCTTAATCGGTAAGAAGTGAGCTGACTTCGTAAGTCTATCTATTATCACCCAAATCGCCGTGTTTTCTCTTCTCGACTTAGGCAAGCCTGTGACAAAGTCCATACCTATGCCTTCCCATTTCCAATCTGGGACATCCAATGGTTGTAGCAATCCATACGGTCGTCGGTGTAAAGCCTTAACTTGTTGACATGCTAGGCATCTTTCTATAAACGAGGCAACGTCTCGTTTCATTCCATTCCACCAAAAGTTTCTCCTCAAATCCTGGTACATTTTTGTACTCCCTGGATGTGCTGTGTAAGGCGTATCGTGAGCCTCACTCAAGATTTCGTTCTTCAACTCGCTGTCGTTGTCGGGAATACAAATCCTGCCTTCGTAAAGTATTGCATTGTCTGGAGCCTCAGAATATCCTTCTGGCTTATCTGTCCTTATCCTTACTCGTAACTTCTCCATTGACTCATCTTTTCTCTGAGCACTAATGATCCTTTCTCTCAAATCTGGTGTAGCTTCTAGTGCTGCTATTTGACTTGTTATCGTTGCTGGCGTGTCAAGTACTCTGATATCCATCTTCTCGAATTCTCGTACTAAAGTTTCTTCTTCTACGAAAAGACATCCTAACTTCGTTGGAGCCTTGCGACTCAATGCGTCTGCTACCACATTAGCCTTCCCTGGATGATAGTTAATTCCACAGTCATAATCTTTGACTAATTCGAGCCATCGTCTTTGTCTCATGTTAAGTTCTTTTTGCTCGAAAAAGTACTTCAGGCTTTTGTGATCGGTGAATATCTCAACTCTTACACCATAGAGATGGTGTCTCCAAATCTTTAGCGCATGTACTACTGCTGCAAGTTCTAAATCATGGGTCGGGTACTCAACTTCGTGGGGTCAAAGTTGTCGTGAAGCATAAGCTATCACTCGTCCGTCTTGCATCAAGACACAACCTAATCCATTTTTCGATGCGTCAGTATAAACCACATATTCCTTGTTTGCGTCTGGAAGTGCTAGTATTGGCGATGTAGTTAACTTTTCCTTAAGAGTTTGGAAACTCTTTTCGCACTCATCCGTCCACTTAAACTTGGTATCCTTCCTGAGTAGTTGCGTCATCGGGTGAGCGATTGTAGAAAATCCCTCGATAAACCTTCTATAATAACTAGCTAATCCTAGGAAACTTCTGATCTCATTCTTATTCGTTGGTGTCTTCCAGTTGTGCACTGCTTCTACTTTGGCTGGATCCACCTTGATTCCTTCTGTCGATACTATGTGTCCAAGGAACATTACTTCATTCAGCCAAAATTCGCATTTACTGAATTTGGCGTAGAGTTTCTCTGCTCTTAGTGTTTCCAACACTATCCGTAGATGTTCTTCGTGCTCCGTCTCATTCTTAGAATAAATGAGGATATCGTCGATGAATACTAAAATAAATTTGTCCAAGTAGGGGTGGAAGACTCTGTTCATAAGGTCTATGAATACGGCTGGAGCGTTGGTCAAACCAAATGGCATTACTAGAAATTCGTAGTGGCCATATCGAGTTCTAAAAGCGGTCTTAGGTACATCCTCAGGTTTGATCTTGAGTTGATGATACCCTGACCTCAAATCTATCTTGGAGAAGACTCCTGCACCCTTAAGCTGATCGAACAGATCCTCAATCCTTGGCAAAGGATATTTGTTCTTGAGGGTGATCTTGTTCAATTCTCGGTAATCGATGCACATTCTCATCGATCCGTCCTTCTTCCTAACAAAAAGCACAGGTGCTCCCCAAGGTGAAACGCTTGGCCTGATAAAACCAAGGTCTAGTAATTCCTGTAATTGGATTTTGAGCTTTGCCATTCTGTAAGGGGCTTTAGACTTAGGATATGCTCCTGGTTCTAAATCGATCGTGAAGTCTACGTGACGATCTGGTGGCAATCCTGGTAGTACTTCTGGAAAAATATCTTCATATTCGTTCACGACTTTTACGTCCTGAATGGTCTTCTCGGCTCCTGGTTCTCCAACTAGGTACACAAGATAGGCTGTGGTACCTTTCTTTTTCATGAGTTTCGTTGCCTGAAGGGCTGATATGATTGGTACACCTCTACCCATTGAAATTCCGTGGAATTCGGTTGGTTCTTTACCCGGCGGTTGAAAAGAAATTTTTCTCTCGTTGCAAAGAATCGTGGCGTAATTCTCTGACAACCAATCTATACCTAGGATTATATCTAAGTCCCACATTATCATAACATTTAGATTGTTTGCTATAATCTTATGAGTTCCGATTTCTAGTTCTAGGTTAGAGCAAACATGCGTGGAAGTAGTGATCTCTCCTGAAGGTGTGGCTACTCTCATAGATTGTGCAGCTCTTACAGGTCTGATGTCTAAGTTATCGGCACATGAGCCAGCAATGAAAGAATGCGATGCGCCAGTATCAAACAATATCTTAATAGGGATGTTGTGGAGTTTTCCCATACCTGCTAGATTGCATTTTCCTTTGCGCTGACCACTTTGTTTGATAGCGCATGCCCTCGCATTCTGTTGCTGCTGTGCATGCTGCTGAAATTGCTGTTGGTTCATAGGCGGCTGCTGTGGCTGTTGTTCAACCTAAATTAATCTAAGTCGCACGCAATTAAACGTGGTTGTTATAGATTAGATATGTTGTCCCGAATATCGTCTCACAAGGAAGGCTTAACAGGGTGATTGTTGTATTACGACAAGAACAGAAAAATAAAAAGAAAGCAATAAAGGTTGATTGGGTTGGGATTTTGATTACTCTAAGAAATTAAAAAGACAATTAATCTAGACAGTAATATAAACCCTAGTTCTAAAAACAAAGTGAATCATAAACATAATTGAGATGCAAAATAAAAGAAACTTACGATAATTAATTCGTAGTAGAAGTCTGTCACAAAATCCGTACGAATCGAAAGTAATAATCTACCCTAGTGTTTAGATGAACACAAGAAGTGGAAGTAGAAAAGGAACGAAATTCTGTTCGTCAAAAGAAAAGAGAACGAATATCGCGGAAAAAAAATTGGAGAAAAAAAACCGTCTAAGGAAATAAATCGCTCGGCTATTTATAAGGAAAGATTGCCGCCTCAAAGTGAACGATCGCCCAACATGGACGATCGTCCATCACAACAACATCACGCCTAAATGAACGAGTGTCGAACGTGGACGAGCGCTGGAGTATCCTCTCTGAAGCTCTTCTCGACCAAGTAGACGATCGTCGAGGCTGAACGACCGCTGGGGTATCCTCTCTGAAGCTCTTCTCGACCAAGTGGACGATCGTTGAGGCTGAACGACCGCTGGGGTATCCTGTCTGAAGCTCACTCGCCAACTTGTAGATTCATTGAACGAGCGCCGACCTTGGACGATCGTCCAAGATGATTCTCTGAACTTCACATCGCTGCTGGACGCTCGTCGAGAGCGAACGATCGCCCAACATACCTCCTATTCAGCGAACGTCGACCATCAATCAAGCGCCGAACGATCATTGAAAATAACACTTCTTAGCCATTTCTCTCGTGATCCAACACCTCAAACAAAAATACTGCATTTTCCCAACAAAAACTCGACCCAAAGCATTAGAGCATTCCGAATATAAAAACAAAACAAAACACAACGGCAAACGAACAAAATGCACTAAATAAACCCAACTAAAAACAACCAAAAACAGGCGAAACAACCCCTCCACACACAAAACCTTGCTTGTCCTCAAGCAAATCTTAATAAAAATTAAAACGAAGAAAGTGAAATTCGAACTAAATAACACATATCTCAATAAACTCTCAATCGCAAGGCAATCCATCACTCATCAATTGAAATCAGAAATCACAACACCAATGAGTGGCCCTCCACACAAGACCTCAATCCACCCAACATCCAAGTACAAGATCATAGAAAGGAAACAATGACATCAAAGAGTATCCCAACTCAAATCACTTATTAAAACTATACTAACAAAAATGCAAAATCCGGGCAATCTTCACTAGGTGAAATCACGGAAAATCCGGCCTCCTAGCGTGGTTTCCCATACCCTTTTCCCACCTTTAAAAACGAATTCAAGGTAATGAGAAAGAGGGGTAGAGCCCTTCACAACACAACAAACTTAAACAAACAAAATAACCAAACGTCAAGTCAAATTGGGTTATATGGCCATACTTCATGAGGTGAAAACATTTAGAGGTCATCTAAAGTATCCTCATGTGGTTTCCCATGCTCATGGTTCCCAGAAGAGCAGAGACCTCCCAAAGTGACTCAACTTATTAAACAAGATCATTTTGATCCCTTTATGACTCGTTTTTATTTATTTATTTATTTATTTTTATTCATTTTTTTTTTTTTTTTAGACTTGCTTAAATTGGGATACAATTCTAAAACACCGTCTCCAAACCGTTCACCCATACTCAAAAGTTAAGTATCATTAATTCAAGTGTGAATCACCCCACAAATGACATGTAAAAACCGCACCAATCGATTCATAATAGAACCACCTTGATCAATAAAATCTATCAAAACATGAGTTATAAACTTCAAACCCAACTTCAACATCTTAATTCCAAATAAGAAAAACCCGAGGACTCACAATATCATAATAACAACACACCCCCCCCCCCCCAACAAAAAAAATACGACAATGTCCCTATTGTCAACCAAAACGCAAGAGAACAAGGAAGGGATTATCACAAGACAACCAACGAAGGAATCGAAACTAACATAAGCACGAACAACCTAGCAAAAGATCCAACAAACACAAAAACCAAAAAAAAAACAATAACAAGAAAGCAAAAAGAAAAAGGAGAAAAGATCGGCGTACACAGCAACAACGAGAATCACTGCGGATCCAGCGGTGGATCAGACGAACCACCTGGAGTGAAATGCCAACGAGCAAATTGCTGCTCCAACGAATCCAGTTGACGACCCTGAGAAGCCATTTGCTGTTGATGCTGGGTCCAATACTGAGAATTCGAGGCCCAATTTTGTGCTTGCTCCGCCCAATGTGTATGCTGAGCCGCCCAATACTGCTCCTGTGCCTCCCATCGCTGCTCATTAACTGCCCAACGCTGATCATTCTGCGCCCACCGTTGATCATTCTGCTCCCACCGTTGATCTTGACGGAACAATTGGGCATTCTGTAGAATCATCTGCTGCTGCAAGTGCCCAAACTGGGAACTCATCTCCCCACGGAAAGAAGTAAAATCCTGCTGAAACGCCGAAAAGTCATAAGGCACAGAACTGGGGCCGGAAGGGTGGGAAGCTTGTTCAATCTGACGAATAAACCCATCCTGAGGAGGAAACTCCTCATCACTCCCCACCGGTGTGGCATCATCATTGGCTCCATCCGACTCGGCATCGGAAGAACCAGAGGCAGGAGGTGGGGGCGCACTAGGACCAACGAACTCAGCACCACGCTGGCGCTTAACTGCTGGGCGCGACTCATAGGGAGCAAAGGACACCAAATCACGGGCAATAAATCTATGTTTCAATTCAGTAAAGCCCAAATACTTGCATCGCAACAGTACTTGATTAGAAGGAGTGGAATTTGCCCGCATAACATTGAAATGATATGCCAAAGCAGTAGCAAGATGCGGCAAAGCAGCCTTATATGTCGAAGTTCGCACAATGCTCTGCAAAGTGTCGAAGATAAACGGAGCCGGACAAACCTTCCGCTTCTTCACAGCACAATCCAACAAAAATAACTCAACATTGTACACCTTATTAGCCTCTGCCCGACCTTTAATGTGATAGACAAGGAACTTGTGTAAAATGCACAAAACGGGATCACGAATTAAGCCACTAGGGACACCACCATTCCCCCAATTGTCACATCCTGACAACTCATACCAAGCCGCTTTGGCATCAAATGTCGGAGAAACAGACAATTCCCCATGAGCTTTCCGAAACCCAAAAACCGTATGCAAAACAGAATACCCCACACGATATGGCCCATCAACCAAAAAGTGATACCCTTGAGATCATCTTTAAAATCCATAGAAACCAGAAATTCCAAACACAAAGGAGTAAATGAAGGCCATTCTGAGCGAGCATATTGAAATAATCCTAAGACCTTTAAGTACTTATTCAATTCATCCTTCACCCCCAAAGACTCAATAACCTCCCAATCAATAAAACGAGGTACCGTAATAGATTTACTCTTGAGGCGAAGGAAAAGTTTACCTTCAGGGAGCGAGTAAATAGGAAAAGGAGCAGCATAGGTCGCTGAAATGTTCTGTGGTGCAGCCGCATCGGTGTCCATAGCCTCGGAGCCAGTAGTATGGGAGGAAGAACTCCCTCCGACGTTATTGGTGCGGACCATAGTGAATTAGACGTTGCCGGATACGAACACTCGGCCAATATGAAACCACGAAGCCGGCGGTCGCTGACGACGAGGAAGAAAAACTAAGCATTCGCCGGGTATGAGAAATCAGCGCTCGTCGACAGTGAACGCTCGCTCAGCAAGGACGGCAAGGAAAAGAAAATGGGCGTTCGTCTGAAGTCGAAGCTCGCCAGGTGCGTAGTCGGTGAAAATAGCAGACGCTCGCCGACAGAAAGAACTGAGCGCTCGTCGGCTGTGGAGTGGTCGAATTCACCGGCGGAGAGAGAAGCCGCCACAAGGAATCGTTGATCGGAATGGTAGAGACGGCGCCGGTCTGGAACAAGGACGGAAACAAAACCAAAAGAGAAAAAAAAACTCCACAAACACACGCGAAGAGCGACTTAGAGAAAAAACGAAGGAGGCGGCTATTCTGAAATTTAGGGCCGACATATTTATAGCCCAGGAAGTGGGCGTTCGTTGGCGATGAGCGATCGCCCAGAATTGGGCCGTAGAACAAATGGTCCGAGGAATGAGTCGTGTTGGACGATCGCCCAGGGTGAACGATCGTCGCACCCCCTTCTCTGAAGCCGAAACAACACGCACTGGACGCTCGCCCAAGGTGAACAATCGTTGCACCCCTTTCTCTTAAGTCGAAGCAACGCGCGCTGGACGCTCGCCCAAGGTGAACGATCGTCGCACCCTCTTCTCTGAAGTCGAAGCAACGTGCACTGGACGCTCGCCCAAGGTGAACGATCGTCGCACCCTCTTCTCTGAAGTCGAAGCAAAACCCACTGAACGCTCGCCCGAAATGAGTGAGCGTCGAACTATCTCTACAGTATCATGTTTTTTTTTTTTTTCGGTGGGTTACCTCCCACGAAGCGCTTGTTTAATGTCGTTAGCTCGACATACAAAAACTAAACTTATTCGGAATCCACGAGCCAAATTGACTCGACTCTTTCCAGAACAGGTTCTCCTTCATAGTATGGTTTCACTCGATGTCCGTTGGTTTGGAAGGATTCGCGAGTCTGTTCGTTTAACAAACGAACAGCTCCAAAAGGTAGAACTTCTTCAATGAGATACGGCACACTCCAACGGGACTTCAACTTGCCTGGAAATAACTTCAAGCTTGAGTTGAACAAAATGACTTTCATCCCGGGCTTCAACTCTTTGGATAGAATCCGATTATCATGCAACCGCTTCACTCGATCTTTGTAGATCTTGGCATTGTCATAAGCCTCGTTCCGGAGTTCATCCAACTCGGACATTTGCAACAGTCTTTGCTTTCCGGCGGTCTCAAGATCGAAATTTGTTGCTCGGATTGCCCAATACGCCTTATGCTCGACTTCAACAGGCAAGTGGCAATTCTTTCCATATACAAGCCTATATGGGCTCATCCCCAGAATGCTCTTGTACGCTGTCCGGTACGCCCAAAGGGCATCATTGAGTTTTGAAGACCAATCTTTACGAGACGGTTGCACCGTCTTCTCCAAAACTCCCTTGATTTGTCGGTTGCTCGTCTCTGCTTGGCCCGATGTTTGAGGGTGATAAGGGGTAGCAACCTTGTGTGTGATTCCATTCTTCTTCATAAGTTTCTCAAACAGCTTATTGCAAAAATGCTTCCCGCCATCACTTATGATTGCCTTAGGAAATCCGAACCGACAAAGAATATTTTCCTGTACAAACTTGAGCACAACATGAGAGTCACAAGTCCTAGTGGGGATGGCCTCGACCCACTTGGAAACATAATCAACAGCTAAGAGAATGTACTCGTTACCAAAGGATTTGGGAAACGGTCCCATGAAATCGATACCCCACACATCGAAAATCTCAACCACAAGAATATTATTAAGAGGCATCTCATTCCTAATACCAATAGACCCTACCCTTTGGCAGTGATCACAGGCAAGATAAAAAGCATGCGCATCCTTAAATAATGAAGGCCAGAATAAACCCGATTAGAGCACCTTGTGAGCCGTTTTCTGACCTCCAAAGTGTCCTCCACAATGCGACTCATGGCAAAATTAGAGCACCTTAACTTGCTCATCATCCGGAATACACCTTCTAATCACATCATCCTTACCAAGCTTAAATAGGTAAGGGTCTTCCCAAAAGTATTGCCTGCACACAGATAGAAAACGCTTCCTTTCTTGGGAAGTAAGGTCAGGCCTCAATTCATCACATGCAAGAAAATTAACAATGTCAGCATACCAAGGGACTATGTTGGTACTCAAAGCTTGCTAAAAAGGGAACGACTCAAGCAAATTATCACAAATAACAGGAGACAGAAGATTATTAAGACGGGATAAGTGGTCAGCTACAGCATTCTCACTACCTTTCCTATCCCGAATCTCTAAGTCGAATTCTTGGAGTAGGAGCACCCAACGAATAAGTCTTGGCTTAGCCTGAGACTTGGTCAATAAATAACGCAGTGCAACATGATCACTATGAATGATGACCTTAGACCCTATGATGTATGCACGAAACTTGTCTAGTGCAAACACAACAGCAAACATCTCTTTTTCTGTAGTGGTGTAATTCACTTGAGCAGAAGTAAGAGTCAGACTCGCATAATAAATAACACGAAGCATTTTATTAATACGTTGACCCAAAACAGCACCCACTGCAGAATTAGAAGCATCACACATAATCTCAAAAGGTTCGGAACAAATAGGACCAATCACTACAGGGGCAGTACTCAACTTCTCCTTAAGCAAGTTAAACGCATTAAGACAAGCATCATCGAAAATGAAAGGCACATCTTGAGAAAGCAAACGACATAGAGGTTGACTGATTTTTGAAAACTCCTTAATGAAACGTCGATAAAAACCGGCATGCCCTAGAAAGCTCCTAATTCCTTTAACATCATGAGGTGGAGGCAATCTTTCGATCACGTCCACTTTCGCTTTGTCGACCTCTACACCCCTCTTAGAGACGATGTGACCTAACACGTTCTCCCTCCTTACCATAAAATGACTCTTTTCCCAACTGAGAGTCAAACCACTCTCGACACACCTCGCTAACACCCGTTCAATTTTTCTAAGACAATCATTAAAAGATGATCCAAACACAGAAAAATAATCCATGAAGATCTCAACAAAATCATTAAGCATCTCAGAAAATATGGACATCATGCATCTTTGAAAGGTACCTGGTGCGTTGCAGAGTCCGAACGGCATTCTCTTGCAAGCATATGTGCCAAAGGGGCATGTGAAGGCTGTCTTCGCTTGATCCTCGGGCACGATCACGATCTGGTCGTAGCCTGACAGTCCATCCAGAAAACAATAGAACTCATGGCCCGCCAATCTATCGAGCATCTGATCAATGAAAGGCAATGGGAAGTGATCCTTCTTAGTGGCCGCATTAAGTTTCCTGAAGTCTATGCACATCCGCGAACCTATAACCGGTCTTATGGGCACCAACTCTTCATTATCATTCAAGACCGCCGTGATTCCTCCTTTCTTTGAAACCACATGTACGGGGCTGAGCCATTCACTGTCAACAATGGGAAAGATGATCCCTTCGGCCAACTGCTTGTAGATCTCCTCCCTCACCACTTCCATTAGTACAGGATTCAATCTTCTTTGGACATCTCTCTTTAGAGTCGCCCCATCCACCAAGTTTATCCGGTGCATACATGTTGCAGGACTGATCCCTTTAATGTCGGACAAACACCATCCAAAAGCAGCTTTGAACCTTGTGAGCACCTCGACCAATTCTTCTTCTTCGGCTGCCTTGAGCTCTGCAGAGATTGTGACAGGCTTCATTTTTCCTTTTTCAAGGAACACGTACTTCAAGTTGGCCGGAAGGTCCTTAAGTTCAAGCTCGATCTCCTTCTCTTCTTTAGGAGCCTCTATTATGATTGGCTCATTAACAGGCAGGTCGGTTGGCAGCAAGGCTTCCATAGCAGCTTCCTCTCTAAATCTCTCCTCCAAGTCGGCGGAGCCTTCAAAAACCTGCTCGAGTTGCTGCTCTTCCATAAAATAGGCCTTGGCAAGTGTGTCGATAGCATTAATGTAAGAGCAATTATCAACACTATTGGCCGATGAAATCCCCTTGTTGGCTCTGACGTCGTAAGAAACTGACTCACCCAAAACTGACATCTTAATTATGCCGTTCTTTACATCAATGAGAGTATTGGTTGTAGCCATGAAAGGCCTCCCCAATAGTAACGTGTGCTCTCGTCCATCTTCTTTGACGTCTCCAATCTCTAGCACGACAAAATCCACCGGCACAATAAGTTTCCCTACTCGCACCAGAACATCTTCAATAACTCCACGAGGGTGGCGAACCGATTTGTCTGCTAATTGCAAGCACATCCTTGTCGGCTTCAACTCTCCCAATTCCAACTGCTTGAAAATGGAATAGGGCATCAGATTGATCCCGGCTCCTAAATCCAGCATTCCAGAAGCTTCCTTCCCATTCCCCATAGCTATTTTAATCACAAAACTCCCAGGATCTCGTTGCTTTTGGGGTAGAGAGTGCTGCATAATGGAGTTAGCACTTTCTGAGACTAGAACTTGTTCCAGTTCATCAAACTTTCTCTTCTTGGATGCTAACTCCTTGAAGAACTTCACATAAGCAGGCACGTTCGGATCATATCGAGCAAAGGTAAATTCACATTCACCTTGGATAGCATCTTATAAAAATCTGAAAACTGCTGGTCCTACTTCTCATTCCGCAATCTGCTAGGAAAGGGTACCGGTGGGCGATAAGGCTTTTCAGCCTTATGTAGTCGGATTTCTGCTTGCTCTTCCTCAACTCCAGGCTGTATGATCTCTGATGATGTGTCACCCACCTTGTTATCGACCATCTTCCCATTTCTCAACACGGTGACGGCTGACGCTTGATGTGGCTGTTGACCTTGGCTCGGAATCTTGCCCGTCTGCTGCTGCTGCTGCTGCATCTGGTTCACGGTACCAGACACTTGTCCCACCGCCGTCTCAAGGCGCTTGATGGTTGCATCTTGAGCTTCTCTGGCCTGCCTGCTTTCTTGCATGAACGCATTGAGATTATCTTCAAACGGGTTCTTCTGAGCAGGTGGTGGCGATGCGCGCTGAAATTGTGGTGGCCCTTGCTGGAACTAACTCTGCTGAGCTGGATTCTGCCACTGAGTATTGAAATTCTGCTGCTGCTGCGGGTACCACTGCTACTGCTGCTGTGGGTACCACTGTTGCTGATTAGAAAACTGAGTGAATTGCTGAGGAGGATACTGCGTGAACTGCTGTGGAGGACGGCGATTTTGAAAATTGCCTCCATATGCCTGGCCTTGGGTCTGATTCCGCCATCCAGTGGTAGACTGATTTTGCCATCCCGAGTTCTGCTGTCGCTGATTCGGATTAGACCCTTGGCCCTGGTCAAACTGCTGTCGAGGAGGAAATCCCTGTGCCGCATACACTTCTGCGCCTCCTTCATAGGTCAACTCCCCCATTCTCTGGCACTCCTCAGGATGATGCCCCAATTCACCACAAATACCACAGGGTTCAGGAGTAATCTCATGTCTAACAGGTGCTGACCGAGGAGGAGATGCCACAGACTTATTCATCTTCAATTCTTGCAACTCCCTCATCATCCCTGCGAGTTGTTTCTGCAGCTCATAATTTGGTGTTACCGCATTGGTATCAACTCTTCTCCCTCGGATTGACTTCTGTTGTGAACTGTCTGCCAAAGTCTGGAAGATCTGGTTGAGTTCCATAGGGGTCTTCTTAGCGATGTTACCCCCTGCCGTGCTGTCCATCATGAACTAAGTAGTAGTAAGAAGTCCATCATAAAAGAACTGACTAATCATAATCGCGGATAACTGATGATGTGGGCATTGTCGGAGGAGCTCTTGAAATCTCTCCCAAGCCTCATGGAAAGGCTCGTCAGTTCCTTGCGTGAAATTCATAATCTGCGTACGAATCTCCTGTGTCTTGTGGTTTGGATAAAACTTCAACATAAACTTCTAATAGAATTTGACGGGAGTGATAGCAGCCACGCCTGAGCTCGATCCTTCAAGGTGTAAGGCATGCACTTGAGCCTTAATTGATCCTCTGTAAGGTCCGACAGAGGGAAAGTTTGCACTATAGAACAGAACTCTCAGACGAATTGGAGTGCATCCTCATTGGGCATTCCATGGAAAGCTGGAAGCATGCTAGAGTAGTTATGCTTCAAATCATAATTTCTGACCCCGGCAGGAAGAACAATGGCCGACGTCGTGGCCTCAATAACTGGTCGGGAGTATTCTCCCATGAGCTGGTTTTCCTCGGTAGCCATATTTCCTTGAAAATTCAGTTGACACTGTCCCTCAGAATAACAAAACAAATTCCCAAACAAAGCTCCGTCTTCAACCTTGTCAGGAAGCGGTTCAGTTACCTCCCTTAATTCTTCCAAAACTGCACTTCTCCTGTGTATGTTGTCAATATACGGTGCTAACGGTTGTTTCTGACTTCTGCGACCTTGCATACACAACACTAGCACACAGATTAAATGCACCGGAGGGAGAAAAATAACCAAACAAAAATTAAAATGAAAATTATAACACAAAAATCGCCTAAAGCCTTCCCCGGCAACGGCGCCAAATTTGTTCAACCTAAATTAATCTAAGTCGCACGCAATTAAACGTGGTTGTTATAGATTAGATAAGTTGTCCCGAATATCGTCTCACAAGGAAGGCTTAACAGGGTGATTGTTGTATTACGACAAGAACAGAAAAATAAAAAGAAAGCAATAAAGGTTGATTGGGTTGGGATTTTGATTACTCTAAGAAATTAAAAAGACAATTAATCTAGACAGTAATATAAACCCTAGTTCTAAAAACAAAGTGAATCATAAACATAATTGAGATGCAAAATAAAAGAAACTTACGATAATTAATTCGTAGTAGAAGTCTGTCACAAAATCCGTACGAATCGAAAGTAATAATCTACCCTAGTGTTTAGATGAACACAAGAACTGGAAGTAGAAAAGGAACGAAATTCTGTTCGTCAAAAGAAAAAAGAACGAATATCGCGGAAAAAAAACTGGAGAAAAAAAAACCGTCTAAGGAAATAAATCGCTCGGCTATTTATAAGGAAAGATCGCCGCCTCAAAGTGAACGATCGCCCAACATGGACGATCGTCCATCACAACAACATCACGCCTAAATGAACGAGCGTCGAACGTGGACGAGCGCTGGAGTATCCTCTCTGAAGCTCTTCTCGACCAAGTGGACGATCGTCGAAGCTGAACGACCGCTGGGGTATCCTCTCTGAAGCTCTTCTCGACCAAGTGGACGATTGTTGAGGCTGAACGACCGCTGGGGTATCCTCTCTGAAGCTCACTCGCCAACTTGTAGATTCATTGAACGAGCGCCGACCTTGGACGATCGTCCAAGATGATTCTCTGAACTTCACATCGCTGCTGGACGCTAGTCGAGAGCGAACGATCGCCCAACACACCTCCTATTCAGTGAACGTCGACCATCAATCAAGCGCCGAACGATCGTTGAAAATACCACTTCTTAGCCATTTCTCTCGTGATCCAACACCTCAAACAAAAATACTGCATTTTCCCAACAAAAACTCGACCCAAAGCATTAGAGCATTCCGAATATAAAAACAAAACAAAACACAACGGCAAACGAACAAAATGCACTAAATAAACCCAACTAAAAACAACCAAAAACAGGCGAAACAGCTGTGCTTGGATGGCTCGGAGAGGTACTGCTTGAAGCAGTTTAGGGCAGTCCTTTTTCATGTGCCCCTTCTGTCCACAATTGAAACAGTTAGGGGTGCCTATTTGGCAGACTCCAGGATGGGCTCGGTTACATTTCGGGCAGACAGGGATAGTAACTCTCCCTGGGTTATTCGCTCCCTGGTTAAAATTCCTTTGTTGCCCTTGCGGCTGGTTCAACTGATTATTGCCCTTCCATGGCAAGTTCTGCCTGTTCCCTTGAATGGGCAACCCCGATTGGTTGTTTCCCTGCCACGGCCTCTTGCCATTGTTGTTGTTGTTTTAAAACACTGCTCTGATACCACTCTGTGGTATCACTTAAAAGAATAACTTATACTAGAAGGAATGACTCATAATCAGAGTAGGAAGCCCGCTCTGATACCACTCTGTCACAGCCCCAAATCCCGAGGGACGGCAGAAGCCGGGGTGCGACTGGGGTTGGATTAAAGAAGCGGGGAAGAAGGGGGCTAATTGACTAAACATACATGAAAAACATTGACAAACTATGAAACAAGACTTTGAAATATAAATAAGAAAGAGTTAATCCCTAAGGATTACTCGACAAAAGTACAAAAGGAAACTAAGTACACATTTTACAGACTTGGACTACTGAGAATTGTTCAAAAGTACATCAAAAGGAATTCAAAGTTTGGCAGCGGAAGGGGTTCTAACTAAGCATCCTATCCTTTACTCAACATCAACCGTCGCCGCTCACCGTCGCATCAACCTGCACATTTAGAAACAATGCAGGGCTAAGTACAAACGTACTTAGTGGGCACGATGCCGAAAACATAATCATAAATATAGATAAATATGGCATTTTATAAACGTAGCACACCGGAGTTTTATTGAAAGAATCTGTGTCTACTAAACATTTTCTGACTTTTTCTCATAAATCACTCGGCCGAGTATTTTCAGGTATGCTATGTTCAATCTTGACCAAAACTAATTCACCGTGGCTGGCTACCCCTCAACAGGATACCACATACACCACAGGTTACAAAGTGCACTGACTCTGGAAAGCAATTAGCAGCTAACTCAGAGCCGATCGTTAGTTAATCTAAAATAGACTAACTCTAAATCTGGAAAACACGAATGTTGACTCAGATGGGTGCAAGAGAACTCACATAAAAACATAAAACAGTTCATGCCATAATATCACTTTGAAAACACAGATATCTAAGCGATAAAGAAAGATTTTCCGAGCATTGCTCGTTTTATTTGTATATAAAAGCCCACCTTAATTTACAAAACTTAAAGCAAAGCTTCCAACTTTGGATCTTCCGTCCTTTCTCTACAGTTGGCTTCCTCCTTCATCGTTAAATAAACATACTTAAAAACGGTTCGCAAAAGAATAATCGAAGAAAGAGAATCAAAGAAAGATGTAGTTATTTTATTCTTTTGGCATTTGCACGCTTACTAGATTCGTTTTACTTAAACGGGAAACGAGACTCGTACTAATCTTGTTTAGAACTCGGAGGATTTCATACTTGACTCTCGGGTCAGTAGATAATATAGTCGATATCTTAATACGACTTTAAAGATTAAAAGAAACTAAGTTGGAAAGAATCAACTTAGGCGATTTACATTTTAGTTCTTTGAACGACTTATGAAATTTCTCGTTTATTACTTCTTTAATGAAAGGATAAAATATAAGATCTCGACTGGTTTTCATCATTCAAGGTTCTATACTTGACTATAAGGTCAGTAGGTAGATGTTCGTTAGATAAAAATGGCTTAAACGATTGAAAGAAGCTAAGTTGTGAACTAAACAACTTAGAAAGCAAGAAACTGAAATTTCACTGCACAGTCCAGTAACTCTGGAGGCTGTCCAGAACAGTGGACTTAAAAAAAGGCGGTAAGCCTTGTACCACTAGAAAGCTTAGGAAGTCTAGTTCGCGCTCCAATTTACGGACCACAAATCCGATAAACGAGCTGGAAGATATTACAGTTTCCGGCAAGGGTCGCAAAACTGCCGAACAAAACCCTAACTGCTTGAAGGTTGGACGTATAACGTCTTAGGTTCGTTCTAAGCTCTCGTATTCATTTTTTTTAGAAACTGAAATCTTAAGGCAGTCATCACATACCTCCGTACGTGACGAACTCCTTCTCAAAACGCTCAAAAGCACGACGTTCTAACGTCTTATTTCAACTACCAAGTACTAAACCAACAAAGAAATTCCAAACGTCTTCTAGTTCTCGACTATAACTATAATCCATATTATTTCAACTCGAACGCTTATGATATCAACTAGAAAGATGTTCTAAATTTCATTATAAACAATAATAGCAACTTAGAATTTTCATCCGACTTCTCGATTATTAGTTACAACTATATGTTCTTCTCTTATACGATTTTTCAACGTTGTCGGATTCTATTCAAATTTTACGACGTTAAACTACGTCTAACGTGAATCATTTTCAAGCATGCAAACACATCTTAACATCATTATAACTCAGTTTATATGGTGATCTTTGCCTCTTATGTTTCATTAAACATTTTTAGAAAAATCTCATTTAATTTCTATTATCAACTAACACTATTTGCAACATAAATCAACTAACAACTGATCACTTATATCAAACATGTATAAACCCCTAATTACTCTATAAATTTCTGGTTTTAAGTAGATGTTAAGGGGGTGATTTTCTTCCCCCAATTAACTACATTTATTCACTAATCAACCTATTATAACAACCCTTAGTCACTTACAAAACAATTATCAACTAACATGCAAAAATCCCTAAATTCAATACAAAATCCTAATTGAAAACTTACAAACACATAGGGCTTTCAATCCCTTTTCATTCCATACACTAATTAAACATCTATTAAGCATGAATCCACCATCAAAAGAAGAAAACAAAAATTCCTACAAACATGCCATTTTTTCGGTAATAACATAGATGTTAGGTTTCTCATTTTTGTTCCATTTTATTCCCTAATTATCATATCTAATACATCCCATTTCATTATTCTAAGATCAAACTATCTATTCCAAAACTTTAAAAATTCGAACAAGAAAGAAAAAAGAAAAGAAAAGAAAACTAATTGGATGAAGTTGTGGAGAAGATCATTACCTAGAGAATTAACAAAGGATGTATGGTGTTTGAATGGATGATTGAGGACTTGTGTTCTTTCTTCAAGCTTTGAAGGTGTCTTTAATGGTGGATAGAGGTGGAGAAGATGAAGTTGAGGGTTGTAAGCTTTGTTATGATGAAAAGTTGAAATGGTGTAAAGTGATGGTTTAGGTGTCATTAGCTTAATAAGGTCAAACATGCATGCTTACACTTAATTAAGTGAGGTGTCGGCTGCATGGATGGGATTAGGAGGGTACGGGTTTTTTCGGCGCGATCCGACGTTACGGGATAACGAACGACGAAAAACGTTGTTCTGTACAAAATCGTCGCGATTCGATTTGACTTAAAAATTCTAACGTATGAACTTTAATTAGAGAATAAATTTACAAAATTTATTTTGACAAAAACTCGGGACGACATAATTCAAGTTTCGTCCGGAAAAACATAAAAACAAACTTTCTCGGCGTGATTATATTGTAATTTCATGATTATAAAAAATTAGACGATTCTCCGTTCTTAATTAGGTCAAACATGCATGCTTACACTTAATTAAGTGAGGTGTCGGCTGCATGGATGGGATTAGGAGGGTACGGGTTTTTCCGGCGCGATCTGACGTTACGGGAAAACTAACGACGAAAAACGTTGTTCGGTACAAAATCGTCGCGATTCGATTTGACTTAAAAATTCTAACGTATGAACTTTAATTAGAGAATAAATTTACAAAATTTATTTTAACAAAAACTCGGGACGACATAATTCGAGTTTCGTCCGGAAAAATATAAAAACAAACTTTCTCGGCGTGATCGTATTGTAATTTCATGATTATAAAAAATTAGACGATTCTCCGTTCTTAGTTTACGAACCAAAAACTTTTCGTACGCGCTAACCCTAAATACAGTAGTCATCTAACTAACTTCTGTAATTTATTTTTAATAACGGATTTGACCGTTAGTCTTAGAATTCAAAAATTATAAACTTAGGCGTGCAAAGCCATTTATTTGGTTAACTTTAAATATTAAGAACGTAAGGAATTTACGGGGCATTACATCCTACCCCCCTTATGAAAAATTTCGTCCCGAAATTTTCTTACGTTCTGCAAAAAGATGAGGATATCGCTCCTTCATCTTCTCCTCGAGTTCCCACGTGGCTTCTTCTTGCCCGTGATGGTTCCATAGCACTTTAACTATTGGTATCGACTTGGTTCTTAATTCTTGAACTTTTCTATCCAAGATCGATATCGGCTTTTCTTCGTAGCTTCGGTCAGATTCAAGAACTACGTCTTGCTGACTAATAACGTGCTTAGGATCGTAAACATATTTTCTCAACTGAGAAACGTGAAAAACGTTATGAACGCTTCCTAGACTTGGTGGTAAGGCCAATTTATACGCGACTGATCCTATTCTCTCGAGGATTTCATACGGTCCTATAAACCTGGGTCTTAGCTTACCCTTAACTCCGAACCTAAGCATTCCTTTGGTCGGGGATATCTTAAGGAAAACTTTGTCTCCTATTTCAAACTCAAGGTTGGTTCGACGATCGTCAGCATACGACTTCTGTCGGCTCTGGGCCTCCTTCATTCTATCTCGAATCTGTCGAACTATCTCAATCATCTCATTGATCACATCGGGGCCTAAGTTCTTTCTCTCACCTACTTCGTCCCAATAAAGCAGTGATCTTCACTTTCTCCCATACAAAGCCTCAAACAGCGCCATTCCTATTGTGGCCTGATAGCTGTTGTTGTAGGCGAATTCGACTAAGTGTAGAATTTCTTCCCAATTCGCGCCTCGGTCCAAAACCACTGTTCTTAACATATCAACCAAAATCTGAATCGTTCTCTCTGACTGTCCATGTGTCTGTGGGTGAAAAGCTGTACTGAAATTAAGCTCTGTTCCCAACTCTTTCTGCATCGTAATCCAAAATCTCGAGGTAAACTTAGCATCTCTGTCTGATATTATGACCTTCGGTATTCCATGCAGACGTACAATCTCTCTGACATACAACTGAGCTAGTCTCTCTGATCCATATGTAGTCTTAATCGGTAAGAAGTGAGCTGACTTCGTAAGTCTATCTATTATCACCCAAATTGCCGTGTTTCCTCTTCTCGACTTAGGCAAGCCTGTGACAAAGTCCATAGCTATGCCTTCCCATTTCCAATCTGGGACATCCAATGGTTGTAGCAATCCATACGGTCGTCGGTGTAAAGCCTTAACTTGTTGACATGCTAGGCATCTTTCTATAAACGAGGCAACGTCTCGTTTCATTCCATTCCACCAAAAGTTTCTCCTTAAATCCTGGTACATTTTTGTACTCCCTGGATGTGCTGTGTAAGGCGTATCGTGAGCCTCACTCAAGATTTCGTTCTTCAACTCGCTGTCGTTGTCGGGAATACGAATCCTGCCTTCGTAAAGTATTGCATTGTCTGGAGCCTCAGAATATCCTTCTGGCTTATCTGTCCTTATCCTTACTCGTAACTTCTCCATTGACTCATCTTTTCTCTGAGCACTAATGATCCTTTCTCTCAAATCTGGTGTAGCTTCTAGTGCTGCTATTTGACTTGTTATCGTTGTTGGCGTGTCAAGTACTCTGATATCCATCTTCTTGAATTCTCGTACTAAAGTTTCTTCTTCTACGAAAAGACATCCTAACTTCATTGGAGCCTTGCGACTCAATGCGTCTGCTACCACATTAGCCTTCCCTGGATGATAGTTAATTCCACAGTCATAATCTTTGACTAATTCGAGCCATCGTCTTTGTCTCATGTTCAGTTCTTTTTGCTCAAAAAAGTACTTCAGGCTCTTGTGATCAGTGAATATCTCAACTCTTACACCATAGAGATGGTGTCTCCAAATCTTTAACGCATGTACTACTGCTGCAAGTTCTAAATCATGGGTCGGGTACTCAACTTCGTGGGGTCGAAGTTGTCGTGAAACATAAGCTATCACTCGTCCGTCTTGCATCAAGACACAACCTAATCCATTTTTTGATGCGTCAGTATAAACCACATATTCCTTGTTTGCGTCTGGAAGTGCTAGTACTGGCGCTGTAGTTAACTTTTCCTTAAGAGTTTGGAAACTCTTTTCGCACTCATCCGTCCACTTAAACTTGGTATCCTTCCTGAGTAGTTGCGTCATCGGGCGAGCGATTGTAGAAAATTCCTCGATAAACCTTTGATAATAACCAACTAATCCTAGGAAACTTCTGATCTCATTCTGATTCGTTGGTGTCTTCCAGTTGTGCACTGCTTCTACTTTGGCTGGATCCACCTTGATTTCTTCTGTCGATACTATGTGTCCAAGGAACATTACTTCCTTCAGCCAAAATTCGCATTTACTGAATTTGACGTAGAGTTTCTCAGCTCTTAGTGTTTCCAACACTATCCGTAGATGTTCCTCGTGCTCTGTCTCATTCTTAGAATAAATGAGGATATCGTCGATGAATACTAAAACAAATTTTTCCAAGTAGGGGTGGAAGACTCTGTTCATAAGGTCTATGAATACGGCTGGAGCGTTGGTCAAACCAAATGGCATTATTTGATATTCGTAGTGGCCATATCGAGTTCTAAAAGCGGTCTTAGGTACATCCTCAGGTTTGATCTTGAGCTGATGATACCCTGACCTCAAATCTATCTTGGAGAAGACTCCTGCACCCTTAAGCTGATCGAACAGATCCTCAATCCTTGGCAAAGGATATTTGTTCTTGAGGGTGATCTTGTTCAATTCTCGGTAATCGATGCACATTCTCATCGATCCGTCCTTCTTCCTAACAAAAAGCACGGGTGCTCCCCAAGGCGAAACGCTTGGCCTGATAAAACCAAGGTCTAGTAATTCCTGTAATTGGATTTTGAGCTCTTCCAGTTCCTTCGGTGCCATTCTGTAAGGGGCTTTAGACTTAGGAGCTGCTCCTGGTTCTAAATCGATCGTGAAGTCTACGTGACGATCTGGTGGCAATCCTGGTAGTACTTTTGGAAAAACATCTTCATATTCGTTCACGACTTTTACGTCCTGAATGGTCTTCTCGGCTCCTGGTTCTCCAACTAGGTACACAAGATAGGCTGTGGTACCTTTCTTTTTCATGAGTTTCGTGGCCTGAAGGGCTGATATGATTGGTACACCTCTACCCATTGAAATTCCGTGGAATTCGGTTGGTTCTTTACCCGGCGGTTGAAAAGAAATTTTTCTCTCGTTGCAGAGAATCGTGGCGTAATTCTCTGACAACCAATCCATACCTAGGATTATATCTAAGTCCCACATTATCATAACATTTAGATTGTTTGCTATAATCTTATGAGTTCCGATTTCTAGTTCTAGGTTAGAGCAAACATACGTGGAAGTAGTGATCTCTCCTGAAGGTGTGGCTACTCTCATAGATTGTGCAGCTCTTACAGGTCTGATGTCTAAGTTATCGGCACATGAGCCAGCAATGAAAGAATGCGATGTGCCAGTATCAAACAATATCTTAATAGGGATGTTGTGGAGTTTTCCCATACCTGCTAGATTGCCTTTTCCTTTGCGCTGACCGCTTTGTTTGATAGCGCATGCCCTCGCATTCTGTTGCTGCTGTGCATGCTGCTGAAATTGCTGTTGGTTCATAGGCGGCTGTTACGGCTGTGCTTGGATGGCTCGGAAAGGTACTGCTTGAAGCGGTTTAGGGCAGTCCTTTTTCATGTGCCCCTTCTGTCCACAATTGAAACAGTTAGGGGTGCCTATTTGGCAGACTCCAGGATGGCTCGGTTACATTTCGGGCAGACAGGGATAGTAACTCTCCCTGGGTTATTCGCTCCCTGGTTAAAATTCCTTTGTTGCCCTTGCGGCTGGTTCAACTGATTATTGCCCTTCCATGGCAAGTTCTGCCTGTTCCCTTGAATGGGCAACCCCGATTGGTTGTTTCCCTGCCACGGCCTCTTGCCATTGTTGTTGTTGTTGGCAGGCTGTTGATAACCTCTTCTCTGTCCTCCCTGATTGTTGTAGCCCTGACTGTAGCCTCCGCTACCTCCTCCGTTCCATTTTCTCTTCCCTTGGTAGTTGCTGTTGTTGTTGTTGTAGTAGCCTCGATTCTGATTCTGCGCTGGTGTTGACGCAGTTGGTACAATCTTTTTCTCATCAGGTACAACGGCCTCCATTTCCAGTGCTCTTCCCAGTAGGTCTGAATAACCTAGTCCTCCATGACTAGCCAAAGCGATTCCCAATTCATGACGTAAACCTCCCTGAAATTTCTTTGATAATTTCTCCTCAGTGTCGACCAATGTCGGCGCATACCTCATCAACTCACAGAACTTGATGTCATATTCCGTCACAGTTAGCTTTCCCTACTTCAGATTATAAAATTCGGCCTCTTTCTGTGCCCTATACGTCTTGGGGACGTACTTATCAAAGAAAATCTCCTTAAATTCTTCCCACGAAAAACGAGCCAGATGCTCAGCAGGTATCACCTTCTGTCTTGCTTCCCACCAGTAATCAGCCGATCCTGTCAGTTGGAATGCAACACACAGCATTCTCTCCTCATCAGTGCATCTGAGGAGTTTGAAAATTTTCTCGGTCGACCTCACCCATAGCTCAGCATCGCTAGGGCTTCGAGTTCCATTAAACATTGGAGGGTTCCTTTTGAGGAAAAGGTCCTCAATATCTCTACGGGGCGGTGGTGGAGGTGGTGGTGATGGTGACGGAGGTGGAGATGGGGATGGAGTGATATTCCGTTCATTTTCCTGTTCTTGGTTATTTTCTGGCTGACGTCCACCACGTCCTCTCGGCCTTCCAGGTCTTCGACCCCTCTTGTTGTTAACATTTCTCGGCGGCATTTTCTTTAATCTAGAGAAGAATTGAAAATTCTCATTAGTTTTCTTCTGTTAATTACACTTAGCACTTACTAGCTCGTTCTCAACTTAATCAAATTCATAGAACAACATATCGAACATAGCTTTGATATTATTTCATTAATCTTTTAACTCTCGGGTTAACTCATTTCCTCGTTACACGAGTTCATTTAACATTCTAATTTTTAATTACTCGATTCATAAGAGATTTTACTTGATTGAAAACCCTCTTTTACGGGTCATATATATATATTTACATCAAAAAAAAGAATATTACTTTTGCCTCTAACGAGGACTTATACAAAAGGGGTTAGACTACTATTAGTCTAAATTAGGCTGACTGCCTACTATTTACCGGGTGCACTAACAAGCTGCACTCCGTATCTACTAGAGTACTAGAACGGAAACGATTCATAAAATTTCGTATCCGCTAGAGTACTACAAAACTAACTAGTTACTGATCCGACTCTATACAGGACAAAGAGCTACCACTACCACTGATATTTACCCATGTCTATAAAGCACTGCCTAACTAAACTGCAGAAGAAAACCAAAAACTACCCCGAAGACTGCAAAATCCTAACAACCCTCCTCTGGGTCCTCCTCTGGATCTTCCTCCGGATCCTCTTCCGGATCCTCCTCCGGATCCTCTTCCGGATCCTCCTCCTCGGACTCCGAACCAAAAACCAACTCGAGTGCCTAGTCCACCCTCAGAGTAGAACCGTCGTCAAGTGTAAGCAGGGTGGGTGAAGGTGCCTCAGAAACAGTCTCCTCCAAGTCGGAGACCAAGTAGTCCTCACTGATCCTTCTCGCACGCTTCTTCAGAGGAAGAAGGTGCTCGGGAACTGAACCTGAACCCGAACCTGACTCGAAGTCCTCCCTAGAACGGACCCTGGACGGTCCTGCCTCCCTGTGCCTCCAGGCTACTCCCAACCTCGTGCAGATCTCCTCAAGTGGAGTAAGTGGAGAAGGTAACTCTAACAAGGCGGCGAGCTCCGCGTCGATCTATCGGTAGTCTCGGTAATCTGGCCCCTCTCTGTACAGTCTCGTCTCCAACGGTCCCTTAACCCTAACACAAACGTCTGGCACAAACGGTGAAGACAACCCCAACACTGCGGCTGTCTCGGCGTCAACCTCTACAAAACCAGGACCCGGGATCAACTCCTCAATCTGTTGTGCAGCTGATGGTGACTCTGGTGGAACTACCGTCTCCTCGTCCTCCTCTGGCTGCTCTAACTCAGCCTCAGACTCCTCTAGTACACCGTCTGGTGGCAACTCTAACAACTCTAACATCTCTGGGTCTAAGTCTAGCTCCTCAATCTCCATCCCGGCTGGAAAGTGACTGTAGGGGATGTGTGGCTCTAAAGGAAGGGAAAGCATATGCCTGCTCTCGAAGAAACGTCTGTGCACACACAGGGCAAATCCAGCGTAGTTGCCGGTCGGCTCCGTGTCGTCGCCGAAAATCGCCAAAAAGTACCAAGCTGCCCGGTGCGCCCATCCGCGCCACTCGTCCGGTAAGTGCACGACCAAGTCTAATATCGCCTGACTCTCCTTGATCAGGTGTCTCACTGGGTAGTAGGCCGAAGAAAAATTACTGACAATCTGTCCCACATCCTCTTCTCCGTAGTCTACCTCAAACTCGTAGTACTCATCCTGCAACATATCCACTATAGTGCGCTCGCACTCTACCAACGGCTGACTCTTCCGAGCCGTAACACGAGTCCTAGCCATCCTACAAAGTTTTAAGGTAAGACGGATCAGTAACAGGTAAGAAAAGAGAATAACTTATCTTAATGAAAACATAAATTACAAAATGAATATCCCTTATTCAATTGTAATATTAACACTTAAGCCAACTACTTATTTAAGACTTCTAGCAATTCAAGAAATTACACTCAACAACATATATATATCTATACATTCATAAAAGATATTATTATTTTTTTATTCTTTTTGTTTCACCATATTAGTACTTATTTTAATTCTTCTTTTTCTTTTATTTCTTAACTCACTAACTCTTAACGATTTTCACTTATTAAAACAAAGTATATTTACTTCGTTCATGCTACTTATTCAAAAGCAACATCCATTTTTAAAAGAATTTATCGCTTACGATTCTTGATATTCGTACTAATTGTAGTCGTCGCTCAAGACGAAAATATGGAATTTAATTCCATAAAAAGAAAAAGAAATATAACTTAAGAATAACTTCCTGGAAAACTAAGTTCCAGTTGTCGTCTCGTTCATATCTTTCTTAACTCGAAGCTGAAAGCTTCTCGAACGTCTAATCGCTTCGTTCTTTTTCTAATACGATTTATTGAATTCTTTTTATTTATTTTATTTCTTTTCCCACGCAGGAAATTCTTAGACGACAAGTTCGACTTTGCCGAATCTCTATTCGTGTCACTAAGCGCAAGTGACATCCATCAGAGGAAGTCCTTCTCGCGTTAGGGATCTCCTTTCGAAATTATTTCAAAACAACGTTTCTTAAAAATGTCTAAGTTCTCGAAGAACCGGAAAGTTCTTAAGTTTCAAGTCTACGTTCTCATTGAATCGGGAAAAATCCCCTAAAATCCGACTATATTCTCGTATCCGCATACTTTTTATAAAAAGGTAATCATTGCGCAAATATTTTTACATAAGATAGTACTTGTACTATCGCATAATCATATAAGTATAAAAATTATACTTCTATAAAATTCTCATTTTTTTTTTAAAACACAACTCATTCTCGTTTTCAAATTTCACTGAATACTTGCTCATAAATTTTCTTATTTAAAAGAAATCTCATTATAAAATTCTTTCATTTTTTCTCGTTGAGTCGACGTAGCGGGCGGTTGAGTTGACTTCTACGTTCTCAATCTTAGCATCATAGTCTAACTCTTATCTCATACTTGAAAAGATGACTCCGATCCAAAGTATACACAAATACCATGTCTCATGACTTGAAAGAAGACTCGATGTAGAGTACAAACAAATACTCTATATTATTTCTCGAAGAAAAACTTGTATACGAATGCTACTTTATGATATTACTTCAAAAAATGACTCGTACTTGAAAGAATGACTCATACTAACTCATACTAAAAGATTGACTCAAAAGCAGAGTAGAAAACGAACACTGCTCTGATACCACTCTGTGGTATCACTTAAAAGAATAACTTATACTAGAAGGAATGACTCATAATCAGAGCAGGAAGCCCGCTCTGATACCACTCTGTCACAGCCCCAAATCCCGAGGGACGGCAGAAGCCGGGGTGCGACTGGGGTTGGATTAAAGAAGCGGGGAAGAAGGGGGCTAATTGACTAAACATACATGAAAAACATTGACAAACTATGAAACAAGACTTTGAAATATAAATAAGAAAGAGTTAATCCCTAAGGATTACTCGACAAAAGTACAAAAGGAAACTAAGTTCACATTTTACAGACTTGGACTACTGAGAATTGTTCAAAAGTACATCAAAAGAAATTCAAAGTTTGGCAGCGGAAGGGGTTCTAACTAAGCATCCTATCCTTTACTCAACATCAACCGTTGCCGCTCACCGTCGCTTCAACCTGCACATTTAGAAACAATGCAGGGCTAAGTACAAACGTACTTAGTGGGCACGATGCCGAAAATATAATCATAAATATAGATAAATATGGCATTTTATAAACGTAGCACACCGGAGTTTTATTGAAAGAATCCGTGTCTACTAAACATTTTCTGACTTTTTCTCATAAATCACTCGGCCGAGTATTTTCAGGTATGCTATGTTCAATCTTGACCAAAACTAATTCACCGTGGCTGGCTACCCCTCAACAGGATACCACATACACCACAGGTTACAAAGTGCACTAACTCTGGAAAGCACTTAGCAGCTAACTCAGAGCCGATCGTTAGTTAATCTAAAATAGACTAACTCTAAATCTGGAAAACACGAATGTTGACTCAGATGGGTGCAAGAGAACTCACATAAAAACATAAAACAGTTCATGCCATAATATCACTTTGAAAACACTGATATCAAAGCGATAAAGAAAGATTTTCCGAGCATTGCTCGTTTTATTTGTATATAAAAGTCCACCTTAATTTACAGAACTTAAAGCAAAGCTTCCAACTTTGGATCTTCCGTCCTTTCTCTACAGTTGGCTTCCTCCTTCATCGTTAAATAAACATATTTAAAAACGGTTCGCAAAATAATAATCGAAGAAAGAGAATCAAAGAAAGATTTAGTTATTTTATTCTTTTGGCATTTGCACGCTTACTAGATTCGTTTTACTTAAACGGGAAACGAGACTCGTACTAATCTTGTTTAGAACTCGGAAGATTTCATACTCGACTCTCGGGTCAGTAGATAATATAGTCGATATCTTAATACGACTTTAAAGATTAAAAGAAACTAAGTTGGAAAGAATCAACTTAGGCGATTTACATTTTAGTTCTTTGAACGACTTATGAAATTTCTCGTTTATTACTTCTTTAATGAAAGGATAAAATATAAGATCTCGACTGGTTTTCATCATTCAAGGTTCTATACTTGACTCTAAGGTCAGTAGGTAGATGTTCGTTAGATAAAAACGGCTTAAACGATTGAAAGAAGCTAAGTTGTGAACTAAACAACTTAGAAAGCAAGAAACTGAAATTTCACTGCACAGTCCAGTAACTCTGGAGGCTGTCCAGAACAGAGGACTTGGAAACAGGGGGTGAGCCCTATACCACTAGAAAGCTTAGGAAGTCTAGTTCGCGCTCCAATTTACGGATCACAAATCCGATAAACGAGCTGGAAGATATTACAGTTTCAGACAAGGGTCGCAAAACTGCCGAACAAAACCCTAACTGCTTGAAGGTTCGACGTATAACGTCTTAGGTTCGTTCTAAGCTCTCGTATTCATTTTTTTTAGAAACTGAACTCTTAAGGCAGTCATCACATACCTCCGTACGTGACGAACTCCTTCTCAAAACGCTCAAAAGCACGACGTTCTAACGTCTTATTTCAACTACCAAGTACTAAACCAACAAAGAAATTCCAAACGTCTTCTAGTTCTCGACTATAACTATAATCCATATTATTTCAACTCGAACGCTGATGACATCAACTAGAAAGATGTTCTAAATTTTATTATAAACAATAATATCAACTTAGAATTTTCATCCGACTTCTCGATTATTAGTTACAACTAAATGTTCGTCTCTTATACAATTTTTCAACGTTGTCGGATTCTATTCAAATTTTACGACGTTAAACTACGTCTAACGTGAATCATTTTCAAGCATGCAAACACATCTTAACATCATTATAACTCAGTTTATATGGTGATCTTTGCCTCTTATGTTTCATTAAACATTTTTAGAAAAATCTCATTTAATTTCTATTATCAACTAACACTATTTGCAACATAAATCAACTAACAACTGATCACTTATATCAAACATGTATAAACCCCTAATTACTCTATAAATTTCTGGTTTTAAGTAAATGTTAAGGGGGTGATTTTCTTCCCCAATTAACTACATTTATTCACTAATCAACCTATTATAACAACCCTTAATCACTTACAAAACAATTATCAACTAACATGCAAAAATCCCTAAATTCAATTCAAAATCCTAATTGAAAACTTACAAACACATAGGGCTTTCAATCCCTTTTCATTCCATACACTAATTAAACATGTATTAAGCATGAATCCACCATCAAAAGAAGAAAACAAAAATTCCTACAAACATGCCATTTTTTCGGTAATAACATAGATGTTAGGTTTCTCATTTTTGTTCCATTTTATTCCCTAATTATCATATCTAATACATCCCATTTCATTATTCTAAGATCAAACTATCTATTCCAAAACCTTAAAAATTCGAACAAGAAAGAAAAAAGAAAAGAAAAGAAAACTAATTGGATGAAGTTGTGGAGAAGATCATTACCTAGAGAATTAACAAAGGATGTATGGTGTTTGAATGGATGATTGAGGACTTGTGTTCTTTCTTCAAGCTTTGAAGGTGTCTTCAATGGTGGATAGAGGTGGAGAAGATGAAGTTGAGGGTGTGTGTGTGTGTGTGCTGCCGAGAGAGAGTGTGAGAGAGAGAGATGGAATTGTTTTGTGTAAGCTTTGTTATGATGAAAAGTTGAAATGGTGTAAAGTGATGGTTTAGGTGTCATTAGCTTAATAAGGTCAAACATGCATGCTTACACTTAATTAAGTGAGGTGTCGGCGGCATGGATGGGATTAGGAGGGTACGGGTTTTTCCAGCGCGATCCGACGTTACGGGAAAACGAACGACGAAAAACGTTGTTCGGTACAAAATCGTCGCGATTCGATTTGACTTAAAAATTCTAACGTATGAACTTTAATTAGAGAATAAATTTACAAAATTTATTTTGACAAAAACTCGAGACGACATAATCCGAGTTTCGTCCGGAAAAACATAAAAACAAACTTTCTCGGCGTGATCGTATTGCAATTTCATGATTATAAAAAATAAGACGATTCTCCGTTCTTAGTTTACGAACTAAAAACTTTTCGTACACGCTAACCCTAAATACAGTAGTCGTCTAACTGACTTCTGTAATTTATTTTTAATAACGGATTTGACCGTTAGTCTTATAATTCAAAAATTATAAACTTAGGCGTGCAAAGCCATTTATTTGGTTAACTTTAAATATTAAGAACGTAAGGAATTTACGGGGCATTACACTACCTCAAACTCATAGTACTCATCCTGCAACATGTCAACTATGGTGCGCTCGCACGAGGCCAAAGGCTGGCTCTTCCGAGCCGTGACACGAGTCCTAGCCACCCTACAAAAGTTTTAAGGTAACACGGATCAGTAACAGGTAGGAAAAGAAAATAACTTATCTTAACGAAAACATAAATTACAAAATGAATATCCCTTATTCAATTGTAACATCGACACTTAAGTCAACCACTTATTAAGACTTCTAGCAATTCAAGAAATTGTACTCAACAACATATATATATATATATATATATATATACACATAAAATTAAAGATTTTATTTTCATTCTTTCCTTTCACCATATTATTACTCATTTAAATTCTCTATTTCTTTTATTTCTTAACTCATTAACTCTTAACGATTTTCACTTATTAAAACAAAGTATTTTCACTTCGTTCATGCTACTTATTCAAAGGTAACATCCATTTTCAAAAGAATTTATCGCTTACGATTCTTGATATTCGTACTAATTGTAGTCGTCGCTCAAGACGAAAATATGGAATTTAATTCCATAAAAAGAAAAAGAAATATAACTTAAGAATAATTTCCTGGAAAACTAAGTTCCAGTTGTCGTCTCATTCATATCTTTCTTAACTCGAAGTCGAAAACTTCTCAAACGTCTAATCACTCCCTTCTTTTACTAACACGATTTATTGCCTCATTTTTATTTATTTTATTTCTTTTTCCCTCGCAGGAAATTCTTGGACGACAAGTTCGATTTTGCCGAGTCATTATTCATGTCACTAAGCACACGTGACATTCATCAGAGGAAGTCCTTCTCGCGTTAGGGATCTCCTTTCGAAATCATTTCAAAACAACGTTTCTTAAAAATGTCTAAGTTCTCGAAGAACCGGAAAGTTCTTAGGTTTCATGTCTACGTTCTCATTGAACCAGGAAAATTCCTTAAAATCTGACTATATTCTCGTATCCGCATAAATTTTCATAAAAAGGAAATCATTGCGCAAATAATTTCACATAAGATAGTACTTGTACTATCGCATAATCATGTAAATATAAAAATTATACTTCTGTGAAATTCTCATTTTTAAAACACAACTCATTCTCGTCTTCAAAATTTTTATTAACTACTTGCTCATAAATTCCTTATTTAAAAGAAATATCATTATAAAATTCTTTCATTTTTCCTCGTTGAGTCGACGTAGCGGGCGGTTGAGTTGACTTCTACATTCTTAATCTTAGCATCATAGTCTAACTCTTATCTCATACTTGGAAAGACGACTCTGATCCAGAGTATACACAAATACCATGTCTCATGACTTGAAAGAAGACTCAATATAGAGTACAAACAAATACTCTATATTATTTCTCGGAGAAAGACTTGTATACGAATACCACTTTATGATATTACTTAAAAGAATGACTCGTACTAGAAAGAATGACTCACACTAACTTATACTAGAAGATTGACTCAGAAGCAGAGCAGAAAACGAACACTGCTCTGATACCACTCTGTCACAGCCCCAAATCCCGAGGGATGGCAGAAGCCGGGGTGCGACTGGGGTTAGATTAAAGAAGCGGGGAAGAAGGGGGCTAACTGACTAAACATACATGATAAACATCGATAAACCATGAACAAGACTTGAATATAAATAAGAAAGAGTTAATCCCTAAGGGTTACTCGACAAAAGTACAACAAAGAAGCTAAGTTTATATTTACAGACTTAGACTACAGAATATTGTTCAAAAGTACATCTCAAAAAGAAATATAGAGTTTGGCAGCGGAAGGGTTCTAACTAAGCATCCTATCCTTTAACTTAACATCAACCGTCGCCGCTCACCGTCGCTTCAACCTGCACATTTAGAAAACAATGCAGGGCTAAGTACAAACGTACTTAGTGGGCACAATGCCGAAAACTTAATCATAAATATAGATAAATATGGCATTTCATAAGCGTAGCACATCGGAGTTTTATTGAAAGAATCCATGTCTACTAAACATTTTCTGACTTTTTCTCATAAATCACTCGCGCGAGCATTTTCTGACTAATTCTAATTCACCGTGGCTGGTACTCCTCAACAGGATATCACATACACCACAGGTTACAAAGTGCACTAACTCTGGAAAGCACTTAGCAACTAACTCAGAGCCGATCGTTAGTTAATCTAAAAAGACTAACTCTAAATCTGAAAAACATGAATGTTAACTCAGATAGGTACAAGAGAACTCACATAAAACATAAAACAGTTCATGCCATAATATCACTTTGAAATCACAGATATCAAAGCGATAAAGAAAGATTTTCCAAGCATTGCTCGTTTTATTTTGTATATAAAAGCCCACCTTGATTTACAGAACTTAAAGCAAAACTTCCAACTTCGGATCTTCTGTCCTTTCTCTACCATTGGCTTCCTCCTTCATCGTAAAATAAACATACTTAAAAACGGATCGTAAAAGATAATCGAAGAAAGTTTTAGTTGTTTCATTCTTTAGGCATTTGCACGCTTACTAGATTCGTTTTACTTAAACGGGAAACGAGACTCGTACCAATCTCGTTTAGAACTCGAAAGATCTCATACTCGACTCTCGGGTCAGTAGAGAAGATAGTCGATATCTTAATACGAATTTAAAGATTAACTACTTCTTTAACAAAAGGATAAGAGATAAGATCTCGACTGGTTTTCATCACTCAAGGTCCTATATTTGACTCTAGGGTCAGAAGAGAGATGTTCGTTAGATAAAATGGCTTAAACGATCGAAAGAAACTAAGTTGTGAACTAAACAACTTAGAAAACAAGAAACTGAATTTTCACTGCACAGTCCAGTAACTCTGGAGGCTGTCCAGAACAGAGGATTTGGAAACAGGGGGTGAGCCCTGTACCACTGGAAATATTGGGATGTCTAGTTCACGCTACAATTTACAGATCACAAATCCGATAAACGAGCTGGAAGTTATTACAGTTTCCGGCGAGGGTCGCAAAACTACTGCGAAAACCCTAATTGCTTGATAGGTTCGACATATAACGTCTTAGGTTCGTTCTAAGCTCTCGTATTCAATTTTTTTAGAAACTGGACTCTCAAGGCAGTCATCACGTACTTCCGTACGTGACAAACTCCTTCTCAAAACTCGCTCAAAAGCACGACGTTCTAAAAGTCGGATTTCAACTAACAAGTACTAAACCAACAAAATTTCAAAATGCGTCCTAGTTCTCGACTATAACTATAGCCCATATTATATCAACTCGAAAGCTTATGACGTCAACTAGAAAGTTGTTCTAAATTATATCATAAACAATAATATCAAAACAGAAATCCCATCCGACTTCTCAATTATTAGTTACGACTAAAGGTTCGTCTCTTACGCGATTTTTCAAAGGTTGTCGGATTCTATTCAAATTTTACGACGTTAAACTACGTCTAACGTGAATCATTTTCATGCATGCAAACATATCATAACATCATTATACTTCAACTTATAAAGTGATCTTTACCTCTTATGTTTCATTAAACATTTTTAGAAAATTCTCAACTAAATTCTATAATTAACTAACATGATTTGCAACATAATTCAACTAACAAATCATCAATTAAATCAAACATGTGGAAACTCCTAATTATCCTATAACTTTCGGTTTTCATACATATGTTAAGGGGATGATTTTCTTCCCCAATTAACTACATTTATTTACTAATCAACCTCTTTTATTATCATTTAATCAATTGCAAATCAATTATCAATTAACATACAAAAAACCCCTAAATTCATAATTCAAACCCTAATTGACTTTCACAAAATATAGGGCTTTCAATTCTTTTTCATTCTAATCACTATTAAACATCTATTAAACAAGAATCAACCATCAAAAGAAGAAAAATTAAAAATCCTACAAACATGCCAAATTTTTTGGTATTCATATAAGATTTAGGGTTCTTATTTTTGTTCCACTTTAAACCCTAATTAATCTATCTAACACATCTAATTTCATTATTTCAAGATCAAAACATCCATTCCAATACTCTAAAAATTTCGATCAAGAAGAAAAAGAAAAGAAAAGAAATCCAATTGGATAGAATTAAAGAGGAGATCATTACCTTAAGAATTAAAGAAAGAAGTGTAGGGTTTGAATGGATGGATTGTGATTTGTGTGATTTCTTCTTGTTCTTGGAGATGTCTTCAATGGAGGATGGAAGTGAAGAAGATGAAGATGGAGGAGTGGTGCAGCCGAGAGAGTGAGAGAGATGGAAGAAAATTGTTTTGTTTAAGTGTTGAAAATACATGCTATGATGAAATGGTTGAAATTGTGTAAAGTGAGGATTTGGTGTCATTTATTTAGACAATGTCAAACATGCATGTTCCCCACTAAGGAGATGATGTGTCGGCTACCATGCAGATTTTTTTGGAGGGTTACGGGTTTTTCCGGCGCGATCTGACGTTACGAAAAAACGAACGACGAAAAACGTTGCTCGGTACAAAATAGTCGTGATTCGATTTAACCTTAAATTCTAACGTATGAACTTAATTGGAAAATAAATTTACAAAAATTATTTTGACAAAAACTTAGGACGACACAGTCCGAGTTTTGTCCGGATAAACATAAAAACGAACTTTCTCGGGTGTGTTCGTATCGCGATTTTGTAAACGTAAAAATTAGACGGTTTTCCGTTCTGAGTTTACGAACTAAAAACTTTTCGTACGCGCTAACCCTAAATACAATAGTCGTCTAGCTGACTTCTGTAATTTATTTTTAATAACGGATTCGACCGTTAGCCTTAGAATTCAAAAATTGTAAACTTAGGCGTGCAAAGCCATTTATTTAATTAACTTAAAATTTTAAGAATGTAAGGAGTTTACGGGGCATTACAAGGCAAAACTAATATTCTTTTTGACGTGTATATATTATATATATGATGACCCGAGAGTGGGCTTTGATCTTATGAAAAGTTTCTTCTAAGTGCGATTAGAAGAAAAAGTTTAGATGAAAGGGAGGAAGAACAAGAAAGGCAAGATACCCCACCACCACCATCACCATCACCACCTCCACCACCACCCCGTCATGACATTGAGGACTTGTTCCTTAAACGTAACCCACCTGTGTTCAACGAATCTGGTAGCCCAAGCGATGCTGAGCTTTGGGTGCGATCTATAGAAAGGATTTTCAAACTCCTCAGATGTACTGATGAGGAGCGACTGTTGTGTGTCGCGTTCTAGCTTTCTGGACCAGCTGACTACTGGTGGGAAGCTCGGCAGAAGGTTATACCCGCAGAGCACCTGGCTTGTTATACCTGGGAAGAATTCAAGGAAGCACTATATGATAAGTACGTACCTAAGACGTATAGAGCTCAGAAGGAGGCTGAGTTCTATAACTTGAAGCAAGGGAAGATGATAGTCATAGAATATGACGCCAAGTTTTGTGAGTTGTCAAGGTATGCGCCTGCTCAGGTTGATACCGAAGATAAGATAGCGAAGAAGTTCCGTGGGGGACTGAAACATGAGTTTGGGATTGCGTTAGCCAGTCATGGGGGACTGAGCTATACTGAAGTTTTAGGGCGAGCCCTAGAGATGGAGGCCGTAGTGCCTGATGAAAGGAAAGCAATAACAACTGCACCAGCCCCAACCCATAATCAAAACTGAGGCTATTACAACAATAACAATAGCAACTACCAAGGAAAAAGAAAATGGGAAGGGGGAAATAGCAGTGGATATAATCAGAGCTACAACAACCAGGGAAATCAAAGAAGTGGCAATCAGTAAGATTATCAGCAGCCTAACCCGAATAACAATTATGGAAAGAAACCGTGGCAAGGAAACAATCAGTCAGGGTTGTTTTTACAAGGAAATAGACAAGCAGGGCAAGGGAGAGGAAATAATCAGCAAGGTAAGCCACAGGGACAAGAAAGGAATTTCAACCATGGAAATAATAACCCAAGGAGGGTTACCATTCCTGTTTGTCCTAAGTGTAATAGGACGCATCCCGGTGTTTGTCAAGCAGGCATGGGTGTTTGCTTTAACTGCGGACAGAAAGGGCATATGAAGAGGGAGTGCCCGAAGCCACTGCAAGCGGCAGGACAGAACCAGTATGGACAGCCCCAGCCTTTGAGGGCATGTGCGATCAAACAGGGTGCGCAGAATAAAGGAAAAGAAAACCTAACAGGTATGGGTAAACTTCATAATATCCCTATTAAGATACTGTTTGATACTGGCGCATCACATTCTTTTATTGCTGGTTCGTGTGCAGATAACTTAGATATCAGACCTGTACGAGCTGAACACGCTATGAGAGTAGCTACACCTTCAGGAGAGATCACTACTTCCACGCATGTTTGCTCTAACCTAGAATTAGAAATTGGAACTCTTAAGGTTAAAGCGAACAACTTGAATGTTATGATAATGTGGGACGTAGATATAATCTTAGGAATGGACTGGTTGTCTGAGAATTATGCCTCGATTCTCTGCAATGAAAGAAAAATCTCTTTCCAACCACCAGGAAAAGAACCAGCAGAATTTCATGGGATTGCAATGGGCAAGAGAATACCGATAATATCCGCCTTACAAGCCAAGAAGTTGATGAAGAAGAAGGATTGCACAGCCTATCTCGTATACCTTGTAGGAGAACCAGGAGCCGAGAAAACCATTCAAGAAGTGAAAGTTGTTAACGAATATGAAGACATCTTTTCAGAAATATTACCTGGTTTACCACCCGACCGTCACATAGATTTCTCGATTGACTTAGAACCAGGATCGGCCCCCAAATCGAAAGCCCCATATAGGATGGCGCTGAAAGAATTAGAAGAGCTTAAGATCCAGCTGGAAGAATTGTTAGACCTTGGATTCATTAGACCGAGTGTTTCACCTTGGGGAGCACCTGTTTTGTTCGTAAGAAAGAAGGATGGTTCTATGAGGATGTGTATAGACTATCGAGAGCTCAATAAGATCACCCTTAAGAATAAGTATCATTTTCCAAGGATAGAAGACCTTTTTGATTAGCTTAAAAGCGCATGAGTCTTTTCAAAAATAGATTTAAGATCCGGGTATCACCAATTGAAAATCAAACCCGAGGACATACCTAAGACTGCTTTCCGAACCAGATATGGCCATTACGAATTCCTAGTTATGCCATTTGGTTTGACTAACACTCCCGCAGTATTCATGGATCTCATGAATCGAATTTTTCACCCATACTTAGACAAATTTTTTTTGGTATTCATCGACGACATTCTCATTTACTCCAAGAAAGAGAAAGAACACAAGGAACACTTGAGAATAGTTTTAGAAATGCTTAGAGCTGAGAAGCTTTGCACCAAATTCAGTAAGTGTGAGTTTTGGCTGAAGGAAGTAATGTTCCTTGGACACATCGTATCAGCAGAAGGCATCAAGGAAGATCCTGCCAAGGTAGAGGCAGTACGCGATTGGAAATCGCCGACAAGTCCAAACGAAATTAGGAGTTTCTTAGGTTTAGCCGGTTATTACAGAAGATTCATCGAAGGATTCTCTACGATTGCTAGACCTATGATGCAACTACTTCGGAAGGAAAATAAGTTTAGATGGGCGGACGAATGCGAGAAAAGTTTTCAGACACTCAAGGAGAAGTTAACCACAACACCAGTGTTGGCTCTGCCAGAAGCGAATAAGGAATACGTGGTCTATACAGATGCTTCGAAGAACGGATTAGGTTGTGTATTGATGCAAGATGGAAAGGTGATAGCTTATGCTTCACGACAACTTCGACCTCGTGAAGTTGAGTATCCAACCCATGACTTAGAACTAGCAGCCATTATGCATGTGCTGAAAATTTGGAGACACCATCTCTATGGTGTTAGGGTTGAGATTTTTACGGACCATAAGAGTTTGAAGTACTTTTTCGAGCAAAAGGAACTGAACATGAGACAAAGACGATGGCTCAAACTAGTAAACGATTATGATTGCGGAATCAACTATCATCCAGGAAAAGCAAATGTGGTAGCTGACGCGCTGAGTCGCAAGACTCCAACTAAGTTAGGATGTCTCTTTGTTGAGGAAGAAACTCTTGTACGAGAATTTGAGGAAATGGACTTAGAAGTGCTCGATATACCTGAGACGGTAACAAACCATATAGCAGCACTCGTAGCTACACCAGACTTACGAGAAAGAATTATAAGTGCGCAGAGAAAGGACGAATCGATTGAGAAGCTTCGACTAAGGATAAGAACGGATAAACCGGACGGTTTTTCCGAGGCACCAGACAATGCAATTTTATTTGAAGGCAAACTTTGTGTCCCTGAAGACGACAAATTGAAGAACGATATCATGAGTGAGGCTCACGATACGCCATATACAGCACACCTGGGGAGTACGAAGATGTATCAAGATTAGAGAAAGAATTTCTGGTAGAACGGTTTGAAACGAGACGTTGCCTCGTTTGTAGAAAGATGTTTGGCTTGTCAACAAGTGAAAGCTCTACACCAAAGACCATACGGATTGTTACAGCCATTAAGTATCCCAGAATGGAAATGGGAGGATATAGCTATGGATTTTGTGACAGGTTTGCCTAAGTCAAGAAGAGGAAACACTGCCATCTGGGTAGTTATTGATAGACTCACTAAATCAGCTCACTTCTACCGATTAAGATTACCTATGGGTCAGAGAAGTTAGCACAGTTGTATGTTCGTGAGATTGTACGTCTGCAGGGAATACCAAAGTCGATAACCTCAGATAGAGATGCCAAATTCACTTCGAGATTTTGGATCACGATGCAGAAAGAGTTGGGTACCGAACTTAACTTTAGTACAGTTTTTCACCCCCAGACGGATGGACAATCCTAGAGAACGATTCAGATACTCGTCGATATGTTAAGAATGGTAGTATTGGATCGAAGCGCGAATTGGGAAGATATCTTACATTTAGTTGAATTCGCGTACAACAACAGTTATCAGGAGACGATAGGAATGGCGCCTTACGAGGCTTTATATGGAAAGAAATATAGATCACCACTTTATTGGGATGAAGTAGGTGAAAGAAAGAACCTAGGACCCGATGCGGTCAGCGAAATGATCAAGAGCATTCGTCAGATTAGGGTTAGAATGAAAGAGGCCCAGAGCCGACAAAAGTCTTACGCCGACAAAAGTCTTACGCCGACGATCGTCGAACCAATCTTAGTTTTGAAATAGAGGATAAAGTTTTCCTCAAGATCTCACCATCCAAAGGAATCGTTAGATTCGGCGTTAAGGGTAAACTCAGACCAAGGTTTATAGGGCCTTATGAGATTCTCGAAAAAGTAGGACCTGTTGCTTATAGATTGGCCTTACCGCCAAGTCTAGGAAGTGTCCATAACGTGTTTCACGTATCTCAGTTAAGAAAATATGTTTTTGATCCTAAGCACGTAATTAACCAGCAAGACGTCATTCTTGAATCTGACTTGAGTTATGAAGAAAAACCATTATCGATTTTAGATCGAAAAATACAAGAGTTAAGAACCAAGTCGATACCAATAGTAAAAGTGCTATGGAATCACCACGGGCAAGAAGAAGCCACGTGGGAACTCGAAGAAAAGATGAAAGAGAAGTACCCTTACCTTTTTGAAGAAGGTATGCAAATTTCGGGACGAAATTTCTTGTTAGAGGGGTAGGATGTAATACCCCGGATAATTATTCTGTCGTTAAAATAAAAATTTAATTAATAAATAAGGCTTTGCACGCCTAAGTTAAGGATTTTCGATTCTAAGACTGACGGTGAAATCTGTTTCTGAAAATAAATTCCAAAAGTCGGTCGAACGACTACTGTATTAGGGTATTCGCGTCCAATAAAATTTTCATCCGAGTACTCAGATCGAAAAACTGTCAGAATTTACATTCAGTTTTTCTTCGATACGAGTTCACCGGAGAAAGTCAGTTTTTATGATTTTTCCGGGCGAATCTTAGACTGTCTTATCCCGACTTTTTATCGGATTTTGAATAATGAATTAGGTTTTCCGAGTATGTGATTTATTTCTAATCTAACAGTCGAATTAGATTTCGTCGAATACATAACCGCCTAAGAAATTATTTCTTGACTTTTATAACATCGTTCTAGACCCGGAAACGAGATATTTCCGGCAATTAAAACACACCCAAACCGCCATATACCTATGACTCACCTTTGTTATTAGATATTTTTACTTTACCAAATAGTAACTACATGAGTCATCTCTCTCCCTCTCTCCCCACTCCATCCGCCACCTCCCTCATCCTCTCTCCTCATTCTCTCTCATTTTTCCTCCATTAAAGAGTCTCCTTCAAGCTTTTCTCAAGATCACAAGTCATCCATCTACCGATCGATTTTATTTCTGAGTTCATATTCGGTAAGGTAGGAACTTCTTCTACGTTATGAACCGAACAAAAATTCGATTCCATCAACTTTTTTTTTCGAAACATTGGAGGTGAAGAAGCATGATGAACCTTTGTTTAATTCATGTTATAGTATGCTTAGAATTAGGTTTTATGGATTGAAATCATGTAAAAATCATTCCCACCTTAATTATGTTATTACCGAAATTTTAGGAAAATTTTAGGGGTTTTTGCTAGTTCGATTTTCTTGACGTTTGTTTGATGGATTAGTGTTCTATGTGATGTTAATTTAGAATTTTCTAAAAATAAAAGTAGAAATGTAAGAGAGAAAGAATTGATGTTTTGATGTAGTAGATGTTATGTTTTGCATGAATTGATAAGAGAAATGGTATGTAGTATGTTTGATGATGAATATAGAATTTATTGAGATTTTTCTAAAAATAAAATGAAAAAGGTAAGAGACGAAAACTTGTCGATAAGTTGAAATTCGTTAATGATATGAGTATATACTTTACGTATTAGTAATTCTAGATAGATGATGATCGATGTAGTAAAATTTGAACGAAATCGGAGAACGTAGGATTTTCACTAAAAGACTAAGAATCGTCGATAAGTCGAGAATGAATAATAATTTAGGTCTGTGATTCGAATATATGATAATCTTGATAGTTAATGATCGTAACCGTAAAATTTGAACGAATTCTAAGAAGATTGAAATTTTGTTAAGAGACGAAGAAACGAGATTAAATGCCGATAGAAAAGTCGAATAAGGAAAACCATTTTGATATTAATGATTGTTATTGATAAATGAACGAGTTTGTAGTTGATGACATTTCCATCCGAGATACGAGATGTTTTGAGTTATAGTTTATAAACGAGAAGTTGTTGAATGAAATAGAAATTTAAATTGAATTGGTTTAGTAATTAGTTAGTTGAAAAAAGACGAGGTTATGCTCGTCGTTTGTTTAATCAAAAGACGTGAATGTGTACTCGCTTAAGGGACATGCATGTAGACTGCCTTGAGATGAAAATTTCGTAAGAATAAAAGTGGAATAGTGTTGGGAAATTTAAGTAAAGTTTTGATTGATTCCAAAACCAACTGACCCCAACCGAGTAGATGTTGCTAGATCCTAATGTTAGCACTTAGGCTCGCTGTTTGAGCAATGTTGAGATTTTATCTTTACAGGTCTCCAGCTGAAGATGGCAACATGGCTACACTCGGATATAGAACATCAGTTGTAAGAAAGACAACGGAGCGTTCAAGGGAGAAGATGTAAGAAAGACAACTGAGCGTTCAAGATACAGAACATCAGATGTGAAAGACAACTGAGCGTTCAAGATACAGAACATCAGTTGCAGGACTCGAACTGATAAGATCGACAACATGAAGTTCAAGGCAGCTGAGAGTTCAACTGTTTCAATTCAGACAGAAGGTCAGATGAAGATAGCAATCAGATGAAACATCAGCTGAAGACCACTCGGATGAAGACCAAAACTTCTCAACCGACTAAACAAGGTTGAAAGTCAAAGGTTGAAGATTTGAATTTCAAAAAGGAAGTCACGTGAAGGTTTGACGTTCTGTCATTACCTCATTTGGCCCAACACAAGGCTATCTCAGATGGAAAGCAGAAGTTCACAGTTGCCAAATTGGGAAAGTCTGCAGAGATGAGAGACAAGCCATCGCTTTCACAGAACAGAGATCAACGGTTCATCCAACGGCTAGTTGATTCTCTCCGCCTATAAATAGAGGCATTCATTCATTCACCAAGACAACAACGAGAAAAGACAGACAAGTGCGCGAGTAGATAGACGAACGAACATTACCAGTTGAGAGTTCATATAGCTAACGAGCTAAACTGAAATCAATCTCTAAGAACATCACTAGTTGAGAGTTCATAGAGTGTTAGAATCTGTCTTGGTGTTTTCAAATCTTAGTTTGAGTCTTCATTTGTTCAAGCTTAGATTCTAGCTCACTCCTTAGTTCGAGCTATTAGTTGGAAAACCCACCCCTTCACACATCCCCTCAAAAGGATTGTTAGGACCCTACTCTTCCCGAAATTGAGTAGATAGGTTGATAAGTACCCGTAAACTTATCTGTAAGGTTGATAAGTACCCGTAAACTTATCTTAACGGTTGCAAAGCCCGCGTAAGCTTCGTGGTTCCAGTCCTAAAGAACTTGGACTGAGTTGTGTGGACTCGCAACTCCCCGTGGACGTAGGAGTTCTCTCCAAACCACGTAAATCTTTGTGTGTTTGTGTTTTCTGTTCAGTTACTTATTGCATATCCAACTGACCAACTAACCAGCACTCAAATTGCATTTTTACATTCTCAACTGATTTGGTTATTGACCAACCTTGCATCCAAGCGTGAGTTATTTTATACAAGTTGTTATTTCCACCACATTCCGCACAGCACTACACTTCCAGCTGAGTACCCTTACTCAGTTGTGATTCCAGCTAAGTCGTATTACTCAGTTGTGATAATTTTTCGGGGGTTATTTTTAAAATTCTTAACTGGTGTATTCCTCCCCCCCCCATACACCAGAACTCGTATCGGGACCATCAAGTGGTATCAGAGCAGTGGTTCAAAAGACTGCTGACTCTATTTCACGAGGTGTGAATCGAGGTATTTTTCTTCAGTGGTCAACCGAACAGATCTCTTTTTCATGCTAGTGCATATCTGCTTGCATTTGTTGTCTGTTTGTTGTGTGCAGATGGATGTTAAAGACAAGATTGTTGTCATGTTCTTGGTTGTGAACTATACATCCTAGAGAACTCGAATGAAGAAGATTCTACTGTCAAAGCATCATCGAATGCAACAAGTGATCACATCCGGACCGATCACTATCATGGAGAAAGTCTCTCGCACTCCTACAAATCCCAACGATGGGGATACAACTGAGGTGATGGTTGAGAAAAAGCCAGAAGACTTCACTCCTGAGGAAGCTAAAGTGAGCCAGCTGGATATCTGGGCTCAGAGCACTATCATGTCCACAGTTGGACAAGACTATCTTCCTTGGATAGAAGAGTGCAACACTGCTAAGGACATGTGGGATATTTTGGCATCTCTTAGCGAAGGGAGTGACGAAACCAAGGAGAACAAGTTCTCCCATGCTTGTCAAGATTTTGACAACTTCTGTCTAAGAGCCAATGAAACCATAGATCAGTTGGAGCTTCGGTTCATGGATATCATCCGAAGGATTCAGTCTATCCGAAGAGGAAAATATACTTTGAGAGAGATCAACCTCAAAGTATTACAAGCCCTACCAGCTGAGTGGGACACCTTCACCAACATCCATGAGAGCCGAGCTGATCTTGAGAGATGGGAACAGACAGGCTGTTCTCAATCCTGAAAGAAAATGAGTACAAGGTGAACCGACGAAGATCAACTCAGTCCTCGGGGCAGACGAGTCGACATAAGGATGTTGGTTCAGCAACAAAGACAGTAGCACTTCGAGCTGATTATTCCAAGCCGCGAACATCAAGGGCAACAAGATTTACGGACACAGCTTCGAAGGAGCCAAGCAGAGAAGAGTTGCAACAGAGTATAGCCGCGCTGTCAAAGAAGCTAGCTGACATGGATACTCGGTTCGGAAAATACAAGCGGTTCTACAAATCCAACCGAACTCGAGAAAACTCAAAGCCTGTGACCAACAGTTGCTTTGAATGCAGCAAAGAGGGACACTTCAAAGCTGACTGTCCAGATTTGTCGAAGAAAGATAGAGAAGCGTTGAGGGCCAAGCAAAATGCAAAGAACAAGGCCATGGTTGCAGAAGAAGCAGATGACGACATGGACATCTTCACTGACACCGAAGATGAGGACGAGCTGACTTCCACCAACAACGCTATCGGACAGGATCAATGTCTCATGGCAATTGGAACTGACCAGGATGATGTTGAGGTACATTCTAGTTCAGTTAATTTAAATTCTTCTATTGCTACTAACATGCAGGAATCAGTAGAGGAAGAGTTGGAACCCTCTTGGGGTGATTTCTTAGAACTCAGTGAGGAACTGCATCAGCAATCAGTTGAGTTTAAGAATCTTCAAGAACAGTTTGCCAGACTTGAAGAATCCTTAACCGAAAAGGACGATCTGATTAAAAGTCAAACCGAAGAGATTGATAATCTCAAAAGTCAACCGTATGAGGCCAACCAGACTAAAGCTCCAACCGATGAGGAGTTGAAGGAGCAGATCAAGGAGCAGCAAGAGCAGTTGAACAAGCAAGAGGCACAGATCGATCAGCTGATGAAGAAGTCAGACGCACAAACCGAGCATATAGTTGTTCTTCTCAAGGATCTACAAACTGAGAAGGACAACCTGATAAAGCTATATCAATCATCCAAAATCATCGAGAATCTCATCAGTTACCAAAGATAAATGGATGACGTGTCTGGACTCGGTTACGACATGGTCAAGGACTCTGGAATTCCACCCACAACCTTTGTCAAGGCTGTGGATGTGACGGTTGCCAAACCAAATCCGGTTGAGTCTGCAACTCCCCAAATTAATCCAACATCCACGTCACAGCAAGCACAACCAGCTGAGAAAGGAAAGGGAGCTGTGGTTGGAGAACTAAAGAATTCATCAGTTGGGACAACAACCGAGGGGGAATGTTCCAGAACTCAGAAAAGGAATCAGAAACATCGGAGATACAATCAAAACCAACCTCAGAACCGACCTCTGAACCGACCTCTGAACCGACCTCAGAAGAGATGGAATTAACCGAACCAACAGGGATTCAACCATCAGAATCAACATCAGTTCCATAATCAGAACAATAAGAGGTTCCATTAGAGTCAACCTATGTGGAACAATTCCAACAGCTAGAGATATTCATGCCAGAACCTGAATAAACAACAGGGCATGAACAGCTGTCATCAATAGTCAGGAAAATGGAATCAGACTCAACCACACAGATTCCAAAATGGCGTCCGACCTCATTGGCAAAATCAAATGGATCAGAAATGCCAACAAAACAGGGGGAATACTTCTCCTCCTAAAGCTCACAATGGGAGAAATCAATCTCCTCTCAAGAAACAGAACATCAACAATAACAACAAGCCTAAGGATAACCGAGGTGTTGTTATAGTTGATGGAGAAGGAAAAATAATTTGGAATGATAAATCTATCCGAATATACAGGGAAAAGCGACTCATAGTTCAAAGGGGAACTGGTTCTAACCCACCAGGACCCAACTAAATTGGGGACCTAAGCGAGTTTCTCTGTGCAGGAGCAGAAGGAACAGCTGAGGAAGAATAAAGCTTCACATACCATGTAGGTGATGGATAGTGGATGTTCGAAACACATGACAAATCTGAAGGATTTGCTTGGAAGTTTCGTGGAGAAGGAAAGACCATCAGTTACCTTTGGTGACAACTCAAAAGGTCACACCAAAGGCTATGGTACCCTTGAAACCAATCTCGTGTCTATTTCAAATGATTCATATGTTGATGGATTGAAGCATAACTTGCTCTCCATCAGCCAATTCTGTGATAATGGTTTCTCTGTCAAGTTTGATGCGCAGGGCTGCAGGGTTAAAAATGTTGAAACAAAGCAAGTCCTATTGTTGGGAAATCGATCCCCAACCGGGAATGTCTACTATGCAAATTGGAATAGTAGTCCTCCTGAAACCTGTCTGTTATCGAAGAGCAGTTCAGATGTGAGCTGGCTGTGGCACAAAAGGCTCAACCATCTGAATTTCAAGACAATGAACCGACTTGCGAGACAGGAACATGCAAAGGGTATTCCTAACCGAGTGTTTTCAACAACACATATCTGCAGTGCATGTCAGTTGGGAAAGCTCGCTAGATCCTCCTTTCGGTTGAAAACGATTCCCTCAACCGACCGAGTATTGCAGCTGATCCATATGGATCTCTTTGGGCCAGTTACACCCAAGAGCATGAATGGTAACGAGTATACACTTGTTGTTACTGATGATTTTTCTAGGTACACGTGGACCATTTTCATGCGGCACAAGAGTGAAACCCGAGATGAGCTACCCAAGCTGATGGATCGGATATCGAACCAACAAGAGATGAAAATTATTTCTATCCGATCAGACAGTGGAACCGAGTTTCTAAATGAAACCATCATTGAATATTGTGAAAAGCACGGAATCACTCATCAAACATCGGTTGCGCGTACTCCACAACGAAGGAACCGAACGCTGAAAGATGCTGCTACATCCATGTTGACAAGCTCAGCTCTGCCAAAGAGATTTTGGGCTGAGGCAATCAACACAACCTGCTACACCCAGAACCGGTCTCTTCTGACCAAGCGGTTGGGAAAGACTCCATATGAGCTATGGAGACGCAGGAAGCCTGATATTTCATATTTTCGCATTTTTGGTTCTAAGAGTTATATTCACAACAATGGGAAGACTCAGTTGAAAACTTTTGACGCCAAGGCTTCGAAGGGCATATTTCTTGGATATGCCGCTCGGATCAAGGCTTATAGAGTTTTCAATAACAGCTCTCATGTTGTGGAGATAACACCTCATGTTAGTTTTGATGAATCTACTTTTGAGTGCAGGGAACAGGCTAAAAGACAACAAGCTGATCCACATGTTCCACCAACTCTCACCAGATCGCAGGTTCTAAGGCAGAAGAATCTAGCTGAACCATTGGTATGGGCAACCGAGGATGATGATCCTTGTTCCTCTTAAGAGGAATGTGAGGACCCCAGCTCATCTTAAGGGGGAACCCCAGCTGATGCCATTCCAACTGCATCAGCATCCGAAGCCCAACCGACTCAGTTCAAAATATTGTTCATATTGAGGATCCAGACTTCACAACTGATAAATCACCAGCTCTGAAGATCCCAGTATCTCCCACAGCTCAGGTTATCCCATCAGTTGAAATCCCGGAACAGCCACAGTTGGAAGAAGAAGGAAGACATACTTGTAGTGCAAATCTATGTTGACGACATCATATTCGGTTCCAAGTCGGAGGAGCTGAGCGAGAAATTCTCAACCCTCATGAAGGAGAAATTCAAGATGTCAATGATGGGCGAGATGAATTATTTTCTTGGGCTACAGGTGAAGCAGTCATCAAAAGGGGATTTTATCAATCAGTCCAAATATACAAAGGAGCTCATCACAAAGTTCGGTTTGCAGTCAAGTAAAACCACAAGGATGCCAATGAATACTAACTGAAAGATTGAACCCGGATCTAAGAGAAAACTCGTGGATGCCAGTAAGTATAGAGGGATTATTGGTTCTTTGTTATATCTAACCGCCAGTCGGCCAGACATATCTTACGCAGTTGGAGTGTGTGCTCGGTTCCAAGTTCAACCGAAGGAAGCATACATGTTGGCAGCAAAGAACATCATAAAGTATCTGAAAGGAACAGTTAATGTTGGGTTGTGGTATCCAACTGACGATAATATCCAACTGACCGGATACTCAGATGCAGATCTCGCCGGAGATCGGTTGGACAGGAAGTCCACATCTGGACACTGTCAGTTCATGGGAAGCAAGCTAGTTTCGTGGTTCTCCAAGAAACAAGCATGTGTTGTCGCTTCTACAACCGAGTCAGAGTACATGGCTGCCGGTAGCTATTGCATGCAAGTGTGGTGGCTCAAGCAACAACTGAGAGACTATGAAGTTGCAACTGGACAGGTTCCCATTCATTGTGATAGCTCAAGTGCCATTGCTATCTCTTTGAATCCTGTTCACCATGCTCGGACGGAGCATATTGACATCCGACATCATTTCATCCGAGATCATATTGAGAAGAAGGACGTATCCATGGAGAAAATTCCAACTGAGATTCAGAGAGCTGATATCTTCACCAAACCTCTAACCAAAGCGCGGTTCAAAATGCTATGTGATCTACTTGGATTATTGGATCCATCAGATGAGGAACCAGCTAAGGTGAAGAGATAGATATCCATCTGAGGGAGAAGCTCAGATGAAGGGAGAATCTCAGATGCGGATTGCCAACCGACGACATCAGACGTCAGCTGAACAGACGAACTCGAGTCAGCTGATGGTATGCCGCAACATTAAATCAGACGTCAGCTGAACAGACGAACTCGAGTCAGCTGATGGTATGCCGCAACATTGGAACACAGCTGATTCCAACATCAGCTGGCAGGTATTACACAGCTGATTCCGACATCAGCTGGCAGGTAACATTTATGGCTGAAGGTGTTTGTATCTTAAATGAGAATGTTTGAAATAAATTCAAACATTACTGAGCATGTCAGTTAGACTAAAATAGCCATCATAGCGCATTTAATGTAAAGTGCGGCTGAACATCAATAGCCTACTTTATAGTGCGACTGGGCTGACATGAAAATAGTTCACCTTCTCACGCGCGGGTATTGGAACTCGGAATTCAACGTCAAGTCAAAGCTAGTCAACAGTTGCGAGATCTCAACCGTTGATGGATTCGCGCCATTCAATCCTGGCCGTCGATTTCAAACGACCCAATAACCTATAAAAGGCGGAAAATCAGGAAGTGATCTCTTACCTTCTACATTTGTGTTTATCTGCAGTAACTGTTCATTTTCGTCTCCGATTTGTCTCACCATTTTCTGCAAGTTTTTCTCTCTATATATAATCCTCACTGCATTATTAAATTGCACCAAAAGGAAAGAAAATGGCTTCTTCAGGACCTTCTCTAGTCCCTTCTTCATATAATGAGTCCTTTGATATGTTGCTCTCCAAGATCCACTTCGAGCAGATTTTATCAGAAGATGAACTGGAGTCGCCGGTGTTGTCTCATCTCGCCGATATACTCAGGAAGAACGGCCTTCTGGACTGGGCGACGCTCTTCCCCACCCACCTTCTCAGGCGACAGGTCGGGGAATTGTACCTGAACCTACAATCTCCCATCGACAGCAGAGATGGCCTCGTTACAGAAATCTCTTGTCGACAGCGAGATGTTCAGGCCAGAACCATCCGCCGTGTCACCGTCCCCATTCCAGTTTCCGATCTGCTACGCTCCATCATCCCTCCGAACCTGACTGCCACAGACACTGTTGAAAACATCACCGATGCGGAGGCCGATCAATTTCTGGAGAGTGCTCTCATCACCCCAGAAAAATTGAGGAGTAATACGCAGCGAACAAAGTTGAAGCCCGAGCATCGACTTCTGTTCGATGTTATATCCAAGGTTGTGTTCGGTTACAGCGGTGCTTTTGGAGACATCAGCCGACCGAAGCTCAAGCAGCTAATTGCTTTGGAGCACAAGCACAGGCAGCTGTAGGCAGAGATGAGGCGTTGAAGATGAAGCTGGATGACTTCTCTACATCCACCAGCCAAGACCTAAATGCACTGAAGACAACCGTTCATGGACTCAAATCCGATCTGAACGTGTTCAAGTCAATATCTGAGTCCAACCTTACCAAATCTCAACAAACTCAAGATGAAGAATGGGATTCTCGGTTCGAGTCAAGATGGGCTGAGTTCGTTGCTTTCCAAACCGAGGTCAATGAAACATTCGCTGGACTGAAGAAAGCCGAGCAAGAGCGCCTTGACACTGAACTGGTGAAGAAGGTTGAAGTAGAGTGCGGGGTTGATGAGCTCTTAAACCGAATCCAACAAGCTGAACAACAACTCACCTCTCTGGATGGCTCAGTCGCAAGCCTTGTTGCTGATGCCAAAAAGGGGGAAGATGAGATGCAGGGGTAAGATGTGATTGGGGTAGATGAGACCCAGGCTGAAGAACAGATGCTAGCTAAAAAGGAATCTCAGCTGAAGAAATCCCAGCCGAAGAAGACTACGAAGAAGAAGTCAGCTCCGAAGCCAACCGACAAGAAGCAACAACAGCTGAAATCCACTGTTGTCGGCGGAGATGAAATGACTAAGGACATGGAGCTTGCCAAGGAGTATGGAGTTTCCTACAACTCCATAGCCGAGATTGCAGCCGAGCTAGATGCTGAACTAAACGGTATCACAATCGAAGAGTGTATTGCTGCTGCCAAGGCTATGGATGTTGAAGAGAAGGACTACATGAATCCTAACTGGATTAAGAAGTTTGCAGCCAGCCAAGCAACGAGAGTCAACCAGTTCGAGGAGGAGCTTGCCAAAGTTACCAAGAACTTGGAAAGGAATATAGCCTCTCGCAGCCGACGAAGAATAGAGAAACACCAAGTGAAGGCTGAGGCAAGGCTGAAACAACAAAGACTGCCTGGAAAAATCAAACTTCAAAGTCGTTTCAGGCATGTGGACAAGTGGATGCCAGCTGAGTGGAATGAAGACTGGGAATCATTCAAACAGGAGTTTGTGAATGATTTTTATTATAAGAAGGTGTACTCAACTGAGGATGCGAGAAGAGCCTTCAAGGAAGCCCTGACTGAGCTACACTCTGCGGATTCGGGCATGTTCAGCCAGTTCAGGCGAGCAATGATTGATGCAAAACTGGATATAAACACCGTCCCCGTCCCTCAGAAAGTCACATCTCTTCCTCCATTCCTCCCGGACTCAAGAAATCCCAACCGGACAAAAATTGCAGCTGGGGCAAGAAGAGTATGCCAAGAACACGGAGTTGATATCTCTAAAGAGTCAGATGCAAAAAGAGATATTTTTGTCAGAATTTTTGGGAAGTATGGGCTGAAATATTAGCCCAGTTAAAGTTTTTGAGCAACTGATGTATTTTGACTTTTTGTGCATTCTTTTGTAACCATCAGTTGTAATGAAAACTTTCATCAGTTATCCGATTCAACTTGACGTACAATCTCTAGTTGTCCAAGCTCTGAATCGCAAAGTTATTTCAATACCATGTTATAATTGTGCTAACCCTTTGATGTTTATTCTTATAGACTGTCTAGAATTTCAGCTGAGATTTTAGATAGGTCAGTAGGGTTTTTAATCAGTAAGGGTTTTGGCATCATCAAAAAGGGGAAAATTGTTGGGAAATTTAAGTAAAGTTTTGATTGATTCCAAAACCAACTGACCCCAACTGAGTAGATGTTGTCAGATCCTAATGTTACCACTTAGGCTCGTTGTTTGAGCAATGTTGAGATTTTATCTTTACAGGTCTCCAGCTGAAGACGGCAACATGGCTACAGTCGGATATAGAACATCAATTGTAAGAAAGACAACTGAGTGTTCAAGATACAGAACATCAGTAGTTGAGAGTTCATAGAGTGTTAGAATCTGTCTTGATGTTTTCAAATCTTAGTTTGAGTCTTCATTTGTTCAAGCTTAGATTCTAGCTCACTCCTTAGTTCGAGCTATTAGTTGGAAACCCACCCCTTCACACATCCCCTCAAAAGGATTGTTAGGACCCTCTCTTCCCGAAATTGAGTAGATAGGTTGATAAGTACCCGTAAACTTATCTGTAAGGTTGATAAGTACCCGTAAACTTATCTTAACGGTTGCAAAGCCCGCGTAAGCTTTGTGGTTCCAGTCCTAAAGAACTTGGACTGAGTTGTGTGGACTCACAACTCCCTGTGGATGTAGGAGTTCTTTCCGAACCACGTAAATCTTTGTGTGTTTGTGTTTTCTGTTCAGTTATTTATTGCATATCCAACTGACCAACTAACCAGCACTCAAATTGCATTTTTACATTCTCAACTGATTTGGTTATTGACCAACCTTGCATCCAAGCGTGAGTTATTTTATACGAGTTGTTATTTCCACCATATTCCGCACAGCACTACACTTCCAGCTGAGTACCCTTACTCAGTTATGATTCCAGCTGAGTCGTATTATTTAGTTGTGATAATTTTTCAGGGGTTGTTTTTAAAATTCTTAACTGGTGTATTCCCCCCCCCCATACACCAGAACTCGTATCGGGACCATCAAATAGCATTAGTCGAACCTAGGGAATCGTGCGTCGAGTTTTATCGAGCATTAGGGTTTCGCGCCGACTGTTTTGTGACATTTCACAAAAACTGTCATAACTCCTAGCTCGCTTAACAAAATCAAGATCCGTAAATTGGAGAGTAAACTAGATACCCGTGGCTTTCTTTTGGTATAAATTTCATCCCCTGCTTTAAAGTTCTCTGTTCTGTGCGGACTCCAAAAAGGCTGCCTTGTGCAGAAAGTTTCCAAAAACTTAAATTCTTAAGTTGAATCCTTTTCAACTTCGTTCCTTGTGAACTTTTAAGTCGTTATAAGTTATCAACATCCATTATCTACTGATCTAAGTATCGAGTATTGAGCCGAGTCAGTTTGTAAATGAGAGTTGATCGAAGTCTCGTTTATTAGTTAATCAAAAGGAAGTAGTAAAGTGCAAAAGCCTAAAAAAAACTAAAACCGATTTCGATTTCCTGTTTCTTTTATCCTTGCGATCAAGTTATTTAAGTTTTTTTATTTACGATAAAAGGAGGAAGTCAGCGCCAAGGATAGGACGGAAGACAGAAGACGAAAGCTATAGTGGTTCTGTAATCAGTAAGGTGGGCTTTTCTATATACGAAATAAAATGAGTGATGCTCGAAAATCTTTATTTACAGATTTGATAATTGTGTTTTCAACGTGATAATCAGAGCATGAAATATTTGTTTTTATGTGAGTTCTCTTGTACCCTTCTAAGTTAGCCGACCTGCTATCCAGATTTATTAGTTAGCCGACTTGCTAACTAAAATGATCGGACTTTAAGTTAGCCGACCTGCTATCCAAAGTTAGTGTACACAATAGCCGTTGTGTGTGGAACCCTGTTGAGGGTTGGCTAGCCACGGTGATAATTATTGGGCAAGATTGAACGTAACATCAGTCAGCAAATGCTCGCGCGAGTGATTTATGAGAAAAGAAAATGTTTAGTAGACACGGGTATTTATTGAAAACCCCGATGTGCTACAGAAATGAGATGCCTTATTTATCCCTACTTATTATATGTTTTCAGCAACGTGCCCACTAAGTATGTTTATACTTAGCCCTGCATATGTTTTATAAAATGTGCAGGTTGAGTGACGGGAGAGGCGGTGGTTGATGTTGAGTTAAGAAGTCGCAATTAGAATAAAGAATTTGTATCAAGCTTTACGCTTTCCGCTGCCAATCTTTTTGAAGTTAATATATCTATCTGTTGGGTCTAAGCCCGTACAATGAACTCAGTTCCTTTTTGAACAACTTGTCAAGTGATCCTCCGAGATCAACTCTTTCTTTTAAATGAAGTCTTGTTCATAGAAGTTATTCTGTTATTAATGTCTGTTTATTCATTCATTCTTATTCATCCCCCCTTCTTCCCCGCTTCTTTAATCCAACCCCTAGTCGCACCCCGGCTTTGCCGTCCCTTGGGATTTGGGGTTGTGACACATGTGTTCACTGAGTACGAAACGCCATGCATGTTATTTCTAAAACGTGCAGGTTAGCTCGGATGAGAAGGATGCAGTGTGCTTGGGTGGATCGTCTGTCAATGAAACCCTAATTCGATGTTTAAGCTTGAGGTTATGTGTCTTCATACATATAACCTTGGGATTTTAAGTTGATGTCTATATTCTGCTGCAACATCGTTAGTTTGAAATAACCTCGCCTTGCATGTTCGGTACCTAAAGATAAAAGAGCCCGTGAGCTCAAACAATTTCTTAAATCCTTTCTGAATTCCTTCAAAACAATTGAGATTTAACATACAACTCGTCGTATTTCCTTAACCACCATTTGATAATTAGAAATCAAAGATGGCCCACTTTTTGAATGCATCACTTATGAATAATCAAACCTAATCCCTTGATTGGATCGATATCCAAAATTTTGACAAATGTTCATTTCTTGGAAAACATTGAGTAATAACTCTCATTATTGTGAGCATGTTTGGTTATTGATGTTATTCTTCAATTATCGAGCATGTTTCTTGAGTAAAAATCAGTTGTTCCACCTCACTGCCCCTTGCATTCTAGTCATTTTAATACATTAGAAGTTGGGCTATAACAGTCGAATTAGTGTCTTGTCTAGAATTTATTTTAAGACCATTGGTTCATGTTTGAGAATTTTCTAAAATCGTTTGAGTTGAGTTAGAATTTTATTTCTTTGAGAAATGAATATGAATAGTAACTTTAATTTTTACATTTTCTTCGTTATTCGGAATTTTGATCCGAAAATTGGGTTTCTAGTATCCTTGATTTATTTGGTGAAGAATATGTCGAGTTAGAGTGAATTTGGATGTCGAGAAAGTGTCGTGGTGAGTTTTGAGCCGTTTGAGAGTTAATTGATTAAAAAGGGATGTTTCGTACCGGAAAATAGTTTCTCCCAGGGATTTTTATCTAATAAAAATCATCTTTTCTCCCTCTCACAGCCAACATGGCTCTCCCTCTCTTCTCAATATATTGAGGCCACTCTCACCCTCAAGAGTGTGAATTACACTCTCGAAACTCCCCCACTCTCACTACTTACACTCTCTCTCTCACTCTCCCTCATCTCTCTCCTTCTACCTCACGGTTCTCTCTCCCTTCTCTTCCCCTCCTACTGCTGAAAACCAGCAGCACCATAGCCTCCATATCTCCTTCAATTCAAGCTTGAGGAAGGAGCTAAAATGGTGAGCAATCAAGCCTAGTTCATCAAGCAAAAAGAGAAGTAAAAATCCAAGAAATTTTCTTCCTTCCTCCACCTCCTTAAACTGCCGAAATCAGCAACAACTCCCCAACCTCCATTTCTTCTTCAATCAAGCTTAAGAAAGGAGCCAAGAGTTGTATGAATTCAAGATTTAACCTCTATTCCTTTTAATTGCGAGTAAGAGATAAAGAATCTCCTTTCTTTTCTTCATATTCTTGATCGATCAACTTAATAAGGATAAGAAGGAACTTTGGTTGTTTTATCTTAGCTTCTATCCTTGAGTTCTTGTGTGTTTTTCTTGCAAGAAATAAAAGTTAAAGTCTTGACCATCTCATCTTCATGGGTGCTGAAAATTTTATTAAAATTTGGGAGTTTTCACATATTGTTCTTGATCATGATTTTTATGATGAAAATGGGTTATAGAATTTATTCTATGATGTTGTGTGTGATCAACTTGGGAAAAAGAATTCTTGTGCTCTTAATAATGAAAATTTTGAAGGTTATGAGTATAGAATTAGGGATTTTCATTTCAATGATCTTGATGAATGGTTTGATGATGATGTTAATGAATTTGACTACTAGGATGCATGAGAAAAATGATGAAATAAGGAGTATGAATTATTTGTTGTAATTCTTGAAATTGTCGATCTATATATATATATATATATATATATATATATATATATATATAAAGAGTTGATGATTTTGTGATGATCTTGAGAAAATGATGATTGAATAGTGAGATTTGTGATGATTTATGCATGAGAGAAATGATAAATTGATCAGTATGAATTTCTTGTTGTTTTTTTGAAAAAGTCGATGCATGTATGTATGAGAAGATGATGGTTTTGCATTGATTAAGATGAGAGTTGATATATTTAGGAGTTATATGATGACTAAGTATGAATAAATGAGAAAATGAGAAGAAGGAATTTTTGTGAATTTTATTCCAAAAATTTCGAACCATATAAATGAGAAGATTTGATAATTTTTTTTAAGTTGTTAAGACTTGATTGTTAGTTTGATGCTTGATAAATGAATTTGAGTATGTTTTGAGCTTAAGGAATCGAAGAAAGAAACTCGTTTGCTAAAAAGCTTGAAAAATTCGATCTAAATGAGCCATAGAACTTGTGATTTTTGTAGTTCATATGTTCTAAGTGCTAAAATGAATAAGGATTAGTGAAATCGAAATTATTTTAAGTATATTGGGATGTCGAATCGTTAAATTTTGAACCCTACGGAAAAATCCCCAAAATTATCGGTGATTATGCCTTAAAATTTGGGACCTTCGATGTTTGATGTTATTGGTTGAATTCGATGGAAGAATTGAGTATTTGGAATTTTTCTAAGTAGGATAGAACTTGAAATTTTAGAAAAAGACCAAGTATAAAAATAAAGTTAAGTGAGATTATGAGTTAATTGAGCTTAGACAATTAAATCAAGCATGTTAGATTTCGAATCAAGTAGAAACGGACCCTTACGCACGAAAAACGATAAAATCCGAAAGTTATGTAAAATTTAAGTAAGGGTTTTCTCGTTTGATAGGTCAAGAGTTCAAAATTAATTAAGTAATTATTCGATTAAGATTTATTTCAAGTTAATCGTAAAAGTTTGAGAATTTTTGAAACATCTGCACGTTTTACGAGATAATAGTGTCTTACATTATTCCGAGAAATTTTGAACAAGGACTCGGATTTCAAATCGGATTCCATATTTCGAATTGTTGAATTTTTATAAGAAAAATAAAACTATTTTCATTCAAAACCGAGAACTTTAACTTTTAAATTAAAATTCGAGCAGTGCCGAGTCAGCATGAGACAGTGTTTTGAGTCTTGAATGAATTTCTGAGTATGAAATTGAATATGTATGAATATATGTGATTTGCTAGAATTTTTCTAGAATGTATTAAGAAGTTTGGAAAATTTTTCATTTTCCAACTATTTATTTAAGTCGATTGTTTACCTATCTGTGAGTACTTGATTTGTGATGTGAAGATTTGAATGTGAATGAATCATGTTTAAAGTGATTGAGATTTAATCTCATATTTTTCTGAAGTCATTTGATGTGTGAATCGAAAAATTCTGAGTTTATGGAATGAATAGTGATTTCTCGATTTTGATCATTTAATTAAGTCTCAAATTGTTTGATGGACCAAGTTTGTTGAGTATGAATGTTCGAGTCTAAGGAAAGTCTGTCGGTAAAGTACTCGAGTAGAGTTAAGAATCGTGAAGTTTGATTAGTCAAGTCGAGAAAAGTTAGAAAAATCCGAGTCAAGTAGAAATCCGAGTAATCGAGTTTAGATTTCGTTTTTATATGAGAAATAGAACTCGTCCTTATAAGAATGTTAACCTTGAAGGAACGAGTGAAGTTCGATAGTAAGAAACAAGTGGAGTCCAGAGTTAAGGAGCGAGACGACACAAGGTATTCCGAGCAAAACCACTGGATGTTAGGTGGGCTTTCTAACCGAAACAATTCGATGAATGTAATTACTATTACCATAATATGTGAGTTCTAAATTAATTGACATGCCAATTTTTGAGCTTTGATGTATGTTACCACCTACTTGAAGAAGACGAATTCAGTCCTGTGTGAGACGGAATTTCTGTGTACACATATTAGTGATCGTGAGCTTTCCTTTGGGTGTGTCGGTCACGGTGTTTGAGAAGGAGGCCTACTTCTCGACACTTATATTTGATAGTAGAATTGGTACATACTTGAGATATATAATATAATTGTGTGCACACATTTTCAAAAGTGAAATAATTTTTCTTGCATGAACAAGTTAACTATTTTATAACTCTAACACTTGTGATGCTGCACGAAAGGCAAGTTCAATTTATAGCTCTATGGAGCAAGCTTTAAATTATTTTGGCATGTGTTCACTGAGTACGAAGTACTTAGCCCAACATGTTATTTCTAATATGTGTAGGTTAGCTCGGATGATGATGGTGCGGTGTGCTTGGCAGCGTTCGTTGTTTTCGAGTCGAGCCTATTTAAGCTTGGGTTATATGTCCTCATACATATAACTTTGAGACTTGATGTAATATTCCGCTGCAACACCGATACTTAATCGTGTTATAAATTCTTCCAACTCTAATATTTATTTGATGAGTTTCATGCTTGACACCTAATTTGATTTCCTCTCGACTCTTACATAACAAATTTATTCAATTGAGCTTTTGAGATGGGTAAATGAAAGCAAGTTAATCAATTATTTTCGCTTTTAATAAATAATCTCTTCTATCTGAGTACGTTGCTTTGTTTATTTTCCGTTGTTTCACCTTCACTGTCTAATGGATTTTAGTCGTTATTACACACTGGAATTCTGGCTGTGACATGACCGTTCACCATGATTTGGATCAAATCAACCCGTCTACCCCATGGTTCTGGGTCAGATTAAAAAAAACTTAGTTTCAAGTATGAATGCATAATTTATTAAACTCGTTTAGAATTTATATATATGCGAATTCAATTAAATAATAATTATACTATTCATTTTATTAACACGAAAAGTTGAATCGTCAGTTGTAAATCGACCTGTCTACCCCATGGTTCTTGTGTACGCCTCTAAATCAAATTAAATAAGAAATTATTTGATCGAAAAAAATACACATCATATGTAACCTTTATAAAGTCTTAATAGTTGAACACGACTAAATATTTGATGTGAGATTCAATATTTTAAATATGAAATAATAGAATATATGAATATATTAAATATCAAGTATAATCCATTTATAGGGCCTTCAGCCGTTGAATATGATCACTTTATTGGCTTAGGTTTGTATAAAATAGTTGGCCATATGAAAATTTGAGACAATTTTTGAAGTACTCATAATGAACATTAAAATAGTATTTGACCCACCTTTTATATAATTATAAATTATGACCAATATTAGCATTAAGAGACCTAGCTACCCTCATTAACCCGGATCCAATTTCAAACCTAAATCCACTCCCTAATTCGCCCTAACCTACCTTTATATTTGACCCGCCCACCTACACTCTCTTTCTCACCCTTTTTTTCTCCTTAATTGAGGGTTATTATTAATAAAGAGTAAAAGAAAATTACAAAAAAAAAGAGAAAAGAAAAGTCAAAAAGAAAATACCCAACTAAGGAGAAGGAGAAAAAAGAAAGAAAAGAAAATGGTAAGAGGTGTGTTTTGGTGCACCGATTATATAGTATACAACCACGTCAGGTCGATCCGCATACCTAATAATAATATTTATAAGGCAATTGACACCACCAATAGCGCTAGCCTAGTGGTGGCGGCATCTACTTCAATTGCGAGCGTCCCAGGTTCAAATCCTAGAAACCGCAATTTTCAACCTTTTCTTTTACCTTTTCAATTTATTAAATAAAAATTAAGGAGCGCTCCTCGCGAGTTTCGAACCAGCAACATCCGCTGCAATTTTCAACCTTTTCTTTTTTCCTTTTCAATTTATTGAAAAAAAAAATTAAGAGCACTCCTCGCGAGTTTCGAACCATCGACATCCTTGGTGTAGGAGAGCTCTAAGCTCAAGCGAGAAACTGCTGGGCTAGTACTTCTTTTGTTTACTAATTTCGTAAATCTACGTACACACATGTCTTTTATTTTTTAATGCATTGATTTTCAATTTTTTTCTTTTTCTTTTTTCGTTTATTTATTTAATTTTTCTTTTTCATTATGTTGTTTCCTACCTGTTATTCATTTATTTATTGTTTCTAATTTTTTTTAAATTATTTATTCTTCATATTTTTTTTTATAGAAACTTTTATGTTTTCCATTTTTTCTTGATTTTTCTTTGATTATATTGTGTCCTATTATTCATTTTATTCATTTTTCAATTTTTCAGTTTTTTAAAATATGTTACATTTGAAAAGTAGTATTTTTGAAACATTACCTTTGTTCATATCAATAATTACTTTTCTTAACGACAATAATTACTTGACTGAATTATTAAAAGTACAAGTTGTCGTAAATAAAAGTAAATATTATCGTGAAGAAAAGTAACATTTTTGAAACATTACGTTTGTTCATGTCAATGGTTACTTTTCATCACAATAATAATTACTTGACCGAATTTTTAAAAGTACAAGTTGTCGTGAATGAAAGTAAATATTGTCGCGAAGAAAAGTAATATTTTTGAAATATTACCTTTATACATGTCAATGATTACATTTAATCACAATAATAATTACTTTACCAAAAAATTAATAGTATATATACACTGTTATGAATAAAAAGTAAATATTGTCGTGAAAAAACGTAATGATTGTGAAACATTACCTTTCTTCATATCAATAGTTATTAACGACAATAATTACTTGACCAAATAATTAAAAATACAATTTATTGTGAACAAAAGTAAATATTGTCGTGTAGAAAAGTAATAGTTATGAAACATTATCTTTCTTCATATCAATAATTACTTTTTATCACGATTATAATTACTTGACCGAATTACTAAAAGTATAAGTTGTCGTGAATAAAAGTGAACATTGTCGTTAGAAATTGTAATAGATTGTGAAACATGACACTTCTTCATATAAATTATGTGTATCAGTTAATGTAAAAAATAATAAAAATAAAGAATTTAGAAAATGTTGGAAAATATATGATGGTGTGTGATATGTGAACGAAAATGAAAGACAGAAAATAAATCAATCGGGGCTAGTGCTAGGCACTATCTCCGTAAGACAATATTGCTCCGCTATCGTGCACGCGGTCTACAGCAATTGCCTCCAAGATACAACGGTTCTATGAACTTGAGACGTTGCACGACGTGTCGAAGTTCCGGCGAACTACTCGATACTCGGGACGAGTACTCGATCCTAGACTTAACTATATATGAGATGTATGTATGCTAACTCGTTGGTGAGTTCGTTTGTATTCGTTGGTGTATTTGAAGTCGAATTTTGTGGGGCTTTATATAGGCAGTAAGTGCCCGTTCCGAACGGATGCCTCCAGGGTGGTTTTTCGCGCCAATCAACCGGAGGATGACACGTGTCACGGGTGAAAGGGCGTCTCAAAGCACCCATTGCGACAAGTGCGACGTGCACATGCTCGTCACCGTCGGCGTCGGCGTCGGACTCGGACGGTGCTTGCACCGTCCTTGTAGAAATCATGGTCAAGTACAAAAGGTGCCAGCACTTGAGCCACTAAGGTACACCATAAGGTAGCACACTTGGATATACTCCCTTATAGTGTTGCTCCTTATATATAGCACAAAACTTACTTGATTTTCTGATGTAGGACAAATAAGGTATAAAACACACTATTCTAGTTTCAAGTAGCCATGTTTATGTATTAATTGCTCATTCATTCCTTAATGGAATTGGACAAATAAATACATTAAATCATAGTGCTCAGAACGTAGATTTCGTTTCTATCATTAGTTTCCACACATCCCTCATGGATTTAATGCTATAATTAACCAAATTTTCAACAATCCCCCACATGAATGACAATTAATGCAAATGCTTGCAAATGCAAGAATACTACGTCTCGACGATCTATTATTTCATTGGGATAGATAGCTTTTGGCTTTGAATCTTCCTTAGTGTAATGCTATCAGATTTACTTGCTGCTCGGTGAACGCGATGTCTTGAACCGGTTAGTTTTTGTGTAAATCAAGATAATAGCATACACACAATAATTGATATGATATCTTTTGTTCTCACGTTGTGTCCATTTCGGCCTTGGACCATATCTCGGATTCATAAGTGTTGTAATTTGAAGCGGCCTCACTTCTCACTTATATAGGTGATCTCCTATTAAGTATCATGCCATACTTTGTCTTTCTTCAAGATCTCAGGAATCATTAAAAGCTTATAGAGCTTACCCTTTACGACATTCAGCATGTTTTTGCACTTAGGCAGTTTCAAGAATGGATATTAAATTGTGATTCCAAGTGCACAACTGAACATTCATAGCTTAGTTGTCTCATTGAACCAAGTTCTTAGGATCTCCAATCATCATGGTTGAGTTACCACTATGAATATTCTTTAATTGTGGATTTCATCACATTCCCCTTACTGCACAATTAATCACTTCACATGAACGGCCGTTCTTAATGAGTTTTGACTTTAGTAAAGTCAATGTACATCACTATTAGTGATCAATTGTTTATTCAAGGAAGAGTATCACAAACACTGTGTTGATTCGTATAATGCTTCTATGAGTTTTCATTATAGCATTTTACGACACTTTATCGTCCTTGGATAATAATCTTACTAGATGACTTTTACTTGTCATAATAACACTTATCGATGATTACATTACTAGATGACATGTCTCATCTTAGTAACATTCTTCAACGAAAAAGTTTATTAGACATTGCTAGACGATATCTTACTTATTGTTCTAGTTTGACCATCTAGTCAAGATTTTCATCTAATAAAGTTTTCCCTTGTCTACTAGAATTCATCTTAGCTTTTCTTGAAGGAAATTATTGTTTTGATATCTTATTTGTCTTTTAACAACCTTTCCAATTGACCAAGTTTACTAGACGACTCAATCATCTTAGTAACACTTTCAACTTGAAAGTTTTAACAAGACAACATATCATAGTAATCTTTCCAACGAAGATATTACTCAAGATATTTTATTCTAGTAACCAAACTTTTATTTCCTTAAATTATGACTTTCTAGTCAAAATTCCTAAAATGAAGTAATATATACTTCAAGATTTTGTATCATTTTGATACCCCCACATTTCAATGAACACAAGTATCATTGCGAAATGTGTACTTCGTATCATTTTGATACCCCAATATTTGAAGACATATTTGATTTATATCTTCAAACAATGATCACTTTGAGACAATGAATATAAAACATCTCATAAAGTTCTATACGAGATAGAATTTCCTCTTTTATAAAGACTATGCTAACTTTATAAAATTTCTCCGAAATTCTAAATACCAAGTAGACTTTTTCTACTTGTCTATACTTTAATGTTTTAGCAAACCATTAGTTTGTAAACTTGTAGAAATTTTGACATTGTTCTTATATCTTATCTTGATTTTCCTTACTAAAAAGTAGACTTGAATCAAGTTGTTGCTTTTACCAAAAATGAACAAGCAAAGCTTTAAGAACATGTACACTTTATTTATTTACAAGTACACGTCACAATACATCATATATACACAATCTATATATATATATATATATGCTTAGCATTCATTTGAAGGCTTTATCTATACATAAGCCTTTCATTACATATCTACAATATGTACACACCAAAGAAGCCTCATATAGGTCTTCTTCGTCTACACGGACTAATCATAAAGATCATCATTAAGCCTGAAGCGGTTTGCAAGTAAACGTGCCTTGTACTTGCGAATCGAACCATCGACATTATACTTCCTTGTGAAGCACCACTCATATCCCAGAGGAAATGAATGAACTGAGTCAAATGAAGATTCCCATGTGCAATTTTTCATAATTGCATCCATGTAGTCAATGATGTGCCTCATTTCTTCATAGACTGCTGCTCTCCAAAATGGAGCATCTGGCCTCGACAGAGCTATCGTGAGTGTTTTAGGCTCCTCGCTCATATCGAATCCTTCGTGACTTTGGCCTATGATGACTCTTTTCCTTTTTGGACTGAAATGCTTGGAAGTATACATATCTTCCAAAGCATTCCAAACGTCTCGAGCATTTTGAAAATGAGAGACCAAAGCATAAATTGATGGAGTAAGACAGTCAAGAATAATGTACTGACATGTGTAGTCATTGTCGATCCATGCGTAAGTTTGCTTCCTCCTTGTTTCCTCCAATGCATTTTCGTCCATCGTTGGAGTGGATTGGAACAAGAAGATCGCCAAATTATTGGCAACCAGAAATGCCATCATCTCCTTCTTCCATTCCTTGAAAAAGTTTCCATCGACCATGAAAACCGGAACTCCAAATGTCTTCCTACGGGTTAGCATTTTCGAACAACACACACATTATATTGTCTTACGATTGTTGGAAAATATATGATGGTGTGTGATATGTGAACGAAAATGAAAGACAGAAAATAAATCAACTGAGGCTAGTGCTAGGCACTATCTCCGTAAGAAAATATTGCTCCGCTATTGTGTACGCGGTCTACAGCAATTGCCTCCAAGATACAACGGTTCTATGAACTTGAGACGTTCCACGACGTGTCGAAGTTCCGGCGAACTACTCGATACTCGGAACGAGTACTCAATACTAGACTCAACTATATATGAGATGTATGTATGCAAACTAGTTGGTGAGTTCGTTTGTATTTGTTGGTGTATTTGAAGCCGAATTTTGTGGGACCTTATATAGGCAATAAGTGCCCGTTCCAAACGGATGCCTCCGGGGTGGTTTTTGGCACCAATCAACCGAAGGATGACATGTGTCACGGGTGAAAGGGCGTCTCTTCTGGTGCCGCCACGTGTCGGATGGGTTGAATCAGTTGGAACCGATCTCAACTGTCGTAACCGCACCGTGCAATCGGCCGTACCGAATGCTCCTTTATCCGTACGAACCGCCTCTCCGTGCGCACGAGCCACGTGTGTTCGAGTCCCTTAACCAAAATAACTTTGGCTCCTCAATTGCTCCGATCGCGACTGAGCGAAGTGCAAAGTGCGCCTCAAAGCGCTCATTGCGACAAGTGCGACATGGACGTTGCCATCGGCGTCGGCGTCGGACTCGGACGGTGCTTCGCACCGTGCTTGTAGGAATCATGGTCAAGCACAAAAGGTGCTAACACTTGAGCCACTAAGGTGCACCATATGGTAGCACACTTGGATATACTCCCTTATAGTGTTTCTCCTTATATATAGCACAAAACTTCCTTGATTTTCCGATGTGGGAAAATTAAGGTAGAAAACACACTATTCTAGTTTCAAGTAGCCATGTTTACGTATTAATTGCTCATTCTTTCCTTAATGGAATTGGACAAATAAATACATTAAATTATAGTAATCAAAACGTAGATTTCGTTTCTATCATTAGTTTCCACACATTTCTCATGGATTTAATGCTATAATTAACCAAAATTCCAACAGAAAAGAATTAAAGTAAAACAATTAAAAACAAAATATATTGAATGAGAATAATTAAGAAGAAGGAAAGGATAAAAAAAGGTTGGATGAATCCTACTTATGAATTTAATTTCAAATAAAAATAGTAATGGAATTAAGAAAACATTAATCGAACCCACTCCCTTCATAGCTCAAGGAACCAAAGGGCAAGCGCCTGCCACTAGGTTACAACTAAATTTGTTACTCCCTCCGTCCCTGATATATCTTCCTAAGAGGGAGTGGCACGGGGATTAAGAAAAAATATTGATGAGTTGGTTGTGGGTGGATAAAAGGTGATTGAGTATGTATTGAGTGGAGAAAGGGTTTCACATTGAAGGAGTGATATATTAATTAATTGAAATAGTGGTGAGTGATATATTAATTAATTGAGATAATGGTGGGTCATATGTGGTATTTTAGGTAAATAAGTTAATAAAGTAAGGGTAGGGAGTAATCCTATGATATCCAAAAATATCTAGAAAGATATATGAGGGACATCCAAAAAAGGAAAAATAGAAAGATATATCAGGGACGGAGGGAGTATTATAGCTATACTTTATAATTTCGCAGGTCAGATTCCGGTCAAAAGATTCGGTTATATATCTTGCAGCGATTATATGGAAACATTTGTCAAAAGTAAAAAGCATGAAATGAGCTATCGACGTAGAAAGACCTATAGAGAGTTGTTGATGGACATTTATTGGCTTATTAAACTAGAATTGAATAAACTAGAACTGAATAGATGTAAGTTTAAAACATTTTCGCATCTTATATTTGTTAATTAGATCTCTATATTCACATTTTTCTTTAACACGCCGCAAGTGTACGGGTGTTATTATGTGTATGGAAGCAAGGTCGTATTTTATAGAGACTGTTTTAATCTACCAAGTACTACTTTCAATTATTATCCTCTATTTAGACTCTGAACTTTAATTTTGGGTTTCTAATCTTAAATTAACAAGCAATTAAAAAGCAAACAAAAATAATTAAGAAATCAAATATAACAAAGAATATCCTAAGACTTCGATTTCAATGGATAATTAAACTCAAACTCCTATCAATCAACCAATTAACAAGGGACTTAACTCTTCTTAAGACAATCACAAAATTAGTTTAAACCTACTCTCGTAGTGCCTAAATCGTGGATTACTCACTAGAGTTTTTGTCTCCGATAAATATCATAAGCAAATAACTCCAAAAAGATCCTAAGATTAAAGCCCTCACACAAAGCCTTTCTCTCTCGGTGATTTTGCAGTGTGTGTCCTATATTTCAGTTCACATGCTAATCCTCATCTCTCGAATCTCTAATTAACATAACTAATTATGCTAAATTGGTGATCAAACAACTAGCATGCAAGACAAATCAAGAATATAGAAAAAAGAAAGGGATATAAATTGGTCAATCGATAAAGAATTAAAGCTAATTATCTATCTACAATCTAACTCTAGGATATAAAAGTCTGCTAAAAAAAAAAAAAAAAAAAAAACTCTAGAATGTAAAAGACTTAGCTATTCATAATTAAAGCAAACATAAAATAGATAGAAAACAAATTCATAATCATTAAATAAGATAAACCGTAGTCGAAACAATAATCTTGAACTCTTGAACAGTTCAAGTCTTCAAAAGCTCCAAGACAAAGTTAAAATAAATTAAAACTAAGAGAAAATGATAATAGGTGTGTAAGGTGGTGTCTCTTCTATGCAATAGAAGGATATTTATAGCTAAAAATCTACCAGAATTCATGCATGAATTAAATTCTAACTAGGAAAGGAGTTTTAATCAAAATAGGCAAGTTTTTAGGCTAAACCGCCTCACCATGCGCTCCGTGTATGCGGTTCGGACCTCATGCGAAATGCGGAGAAAATTCGAAAATGGGAGCTCCATGTGGTTGTCCATGCGGCCGAATGCCGGACCGCATGCAACTGTGCCTGCGCGCAACAATTTTCAATCGGCTCGTTCTCCCTCGTTTCAACTCCGATTTTGGATCCGTTTTCGCCTACGAACTCATATCGAGCTGTACTTTCATCCTATCACGCTCAGTTTCATAATTTTGACTCCAATTTTCTGCAAAATCAAATAAAGTACGAACGAATATCATATTTAATAAATTAACAATACTTAAGCACAAAACTCATTCCAAACATGATTTCCCAATACGCATTGATATCAATTAAGCTTATAAATGTAAAAAATCTATATTTGTCACCCTAGTAGATAGGAAAACCATAAAATAGAACTGAATAAATTTCAGACATCTACTTCAAAAAAATTATTAAATTCTAGTCCAATATATTAGAGACTCATGTTTTTACATACTCAAACTATCACATAGCAAAGAACTCTAAGGTAGTGATTTGTATGATGGAATGGAGGGTGGAATGGAATGGTCGTTCTTTCCTCCATTTCATTCATTTGCTTGGTATGTTTTACGAGCAGAAATCATCATTCCATTCGTCAAGAGTTTAGTCATTCCTTAGTCAAACCATGGTATTAGTCATTCTTAATACTTCTAGTTTTATATTTTGACTATTTTACCCTTATATATTTTACTACTTTGTCAATTTTACCCCAAAAAAGTCAAGGAATTATTTACATTAATTCTAACTTATATACACACACTGCGCGAGCGCACACACAGACATGCACACAATGCACGCACACACACTGCACACACACAACACAGACACACATATATATTCACAGTGTACACACACATATATATACAAACACACACTGGACATACACACACACGCACTGCACACACACACACATATACACACACACACTACACACATATACACACACTGCACACACTGCACACTCACATACATATATACACACACACATACTGCACACATATATTCACACTGTTCACACACTGCACACACTGCACACACACACACTACATACACACACATTGCGCACACACACTCAACACAAACACACACATAGATATTTACACAGAATGCATAAAAAAATATTGATTCCATTCTTTTACTTATTTCCTCGTACATACCAAGCATAGGAATCAAATTACTCATTCTATTCTATTGCTAACTCCATTCCATTCTTAGCCCCGTTCCAATCCTACCTCATTCCATTCCATCATACCAATAACCACCTAAGGCTCTACAATAATAGTCTAGAAATTTATTATGTTAGCACTTTTCACAGACAGAAAACAGTTCGGTAGATCATTGCATGGATGTGTACATTTTGATGGTCACTTCTATAATTAAAAAGGGGCTGCTAAAACAGAGGGTACAAAAAAGATAATTCTAGGATAGTAGGAAGATTACACTTTAATCCCACTTCAGTTCAATAATACATAAGGATAAGCTAGCGCAAATATATTAACACGCACAACAACATACAGAAGATTACAGGGAAAAACAGCCTACGTTTTATTTGAGAAAAATATGTTCCTTGAAGCTATATAATACGAAACCAAAAATATAGTGCCCCAACACAGCAATTCAATGTAAAGATGATACAAAGCCAAAAAAAAAGAGGTTTAGGTGGTGTTAAGTTAGCCATACAGTTCACAAAAGTTATCAATACAACAATCCCACTGATATATTCAAGAAATATTCTTCCATTTCCTAGACATCGAATCATCAGTGCTTTTTAAGGGATAAATTTATTAACGACCAACGTTCCTGCTCTTATCAACTTGAAGATCTCTTCAATATTCCTCACTCTCTCTTCAAATCCCCCTGAATCAATCTTCTCCTCTGCACTATCTTTCCTTGCTTCTGATAACTGCACTACAATTTCATTCCTTGCACCTGAAAATAAACGATTTTCCCCTTCACCCTCATGCTTTCCCTCAATTTCACAGCCACAACCCGATTCAGATGCTATCACTGGAGCAGGCATCATCTTTTCTGAACACTTATAACTCTTTTCTGAAATCAAGGAACTCTTTTTCGAATTCTTGGAATTCTTTTCGGAACCAATCTTCTCCTCTGCTCTATCTACCGTTGCTTCTGATAGTTGCACTATATTTGCACCTGAAAATAAATTATTTTCCCCTTGAGCCTCTCGCTTTCCCTCAATTTCACAGCCACGGCCCGAATCTGATGCTTCCATTGGAGTAGCTTTCATTGGAGCAGGCACTAACTTATCTGAATTCTTGGGACTTTTTTCTAAACTTACGGAGCTCTTTTCTGAAACTAAACAATTTTTCCCTTCGTGCTTTCCCACAATGTGACAGCCACCACCGGAATCTGATGCAGGCATCAACTTTTCTAAACTCTCAGAGCTCTTTTCTGAATACTTAGAACTATTCTCTGGAAATAAACAATTTTCCCCTCGATCCTCAAGCTTCCCATCAATTTCACAGCCACGAGCCAAATCAGATGCTTCCATTGGAGCACGCATAAACTTTTCTAAACTCCGAGAACTCTTCTCCAAACTCTTGGAACTCAAATCAAATGCTTCGCTTGGAGCAGGCATCAACTTCTTTAAAGAATTAGAACTCTTTTCTGAAATCTCGGAACTCTCTTTTGAATTCTCGGAACCCTTTTCCGGACTCTTGGAACCGTTGGCAAAGACAGCAGAATGCCTCTGAGCATCTCGTTGAGGCACGGAGACGAACTCATTCCTCTGCCTTGGGAACAGCTGAAGATATCTTCTTTTAGATCTCTGGGAACGACCCTTTCCACCAAATGCAGACTTTGCATTCTTTACACCACTAGTGCATCGCGTGAAGAGAGCTCGTAGAGGCACTTCATCATCATCCATCTCATCCTCCAATTGCTCTGAAGTGGCTTCAACATCAACATCCACCTCATCCTGCAACTGCTCCATAATGGCTGGAGCCATTCCGAAACCCTCACCCTTGAGTTTCTTCCACCATTTGAAGTAGCGACTAGTTACACAAGGCTGATAAAGACGAGACGGTACGTATATCTTTGCATCTCCAACTGGCCTAATGAAATCGCTCCAAGCAATCTCGGGATCAACTTTACCTAGTGCTGCTACATGAGCTGGAAGATCTTGATCCATCCCGAATTGCATTGCCACACGGTGAGGCAGATACTGCTCTATGCAGCCCTTTCCAAGACCAACCAGTTTACTCACCCTCACGCATCTCACGAAACTCTCCAACTCCTCATTCTCAACTGCTTCCCAACGCTCATCATCCATATACACTCCATCACTCCTATAAGGCCGCCATCGCCATCGGCAATCTTCACCTCTGGCAGGAACTATAGTCGTGGAGCTGCGTATAATAGACCACCCCGCCCATCGGGCTATACGTGGCTCGTTTTCCCCAACCCGCTTGGGGTTGGGCCGCAGCAGTGGCAATCTTTCCCAAGCCCAAACCTGAACAAATGCCAACGGAGCTAAAACTACAAAATTCCTTTTCCTTTTCAGAGGTCCCGAAATCGAATCACGCTCCTTCAACAACGTCAAAGCTCTGTAAATAGAAGCAAGAACAGCAGGTGCAAGCGCAATTCTAGTCCCTCTTGCTAAGTGAACAGCAATGGGAAGCACAGTTTTACCGATTGCGCTGGAGAGAAAGGGGAACACAAATTTCGAAAGCCAGTAGGCTAGAAAGGCCTCCTGCTCAATTTCGCTGCCACTGCCCATGAATTTTGTGATCCATCTATTCAGGCAAGCTCTCTTTGCCGTAGAGTTGTATATTTCAACACGAGATTCGAGCAGCTTAGTTACCTTGTTTTCCATTTCTTCATCTCGGGGAGGGATGAAGACCGGCTCACCCAAGACAGAGAAAGCGCCGAGCACCATCATATCTTCCAAGGTGATGGTTGCTTCTCCCCACGGAAACACGAACGAATTCGTCTTCGGACTCCATTTCTCAGCCAACCCCAAAATCAGATCTTCGCATCGTGGAATAGTGTAGGTGCTGGAGATGATTGCGTCGAAAATTCCAGCTCTTTTCCAGGTTGATTGATGTGAAAAACGCATCTGGGTGACCCATGTTTTCCATTTCCGTTTACATGCCCAAACGAAAAAATTTACCTTAATAGGCGAACCCTCGCAACTGGTGGCGGCGGAGGGATTAGGAGAAGCGGCGGCGGCGGCGGCGGAGGTGGCCGAGGGTTTGAGGAAATTGGCTTTTCTAAAATGCACCTCACCACTGCTTGGAGAAACGACCATGAGCTCCTCCCTCTCTTCCATTACAGTATCGTCCGCCATTACTTCCTACTCCCTTAAGTCTACTAAAATGACCCCTATTTAAAAATGACAACAGGTTTTATAAAATAAATGGAATATGTTATCAGTGGGAACAAGTATCTCACGTATGGAGTATAATTTTTAACGATGAAGCTGTCCGGACATAACTCGTTCGATTAAGTAAAAAATTAATTTTACATAATTTTTTAATTAATATTTTTTTTTATTAATTTCGACCATTTATGAATGTATAATAATACCCTTTACAAAGTTTAATTAGAAGAGAAGAGAAGAGAAGATGTTTATGTCGATGAAATACTCCCTCCGTCCATTAATTCTGTATCCATTTGGTGCTGACACGGAGCTTAAGAAAAGCTGATAAAGTGGAGTTGGTGGGATAAAGTTGTTTTTGAGGGGTAGTGATAAAGTAGTACTTAATGGAATAAAGGTTGTTAGTAGTGGGCCCATAGTGAAAAAGGTAGTGATAAAGTGGTAGTTAATGGAATAAAGGTGTGGGTCCAAGTGGCAAAGGGTAGAAAATAACATAAATTAGTAAGGGTAGATGGGTACTTTTATACAAATGGGTACATAATTAATGGACAGATAAAATGAGGCAAGTGGGTACAGAATTAATGAACGGAGGGAGTATGTTCTTAATTAATATAGTTTTAATTAGGAAGAGATTTTTTTGGAGGATGAGAGTGAAAATTATGAGGGGAAGTGAATGTGAGAGAATACCGCCGGTTTTTTTTCTTGATCGAACCGGTTATGTCCGGACATACTATGTCCGAATAGCTTCGCCCAATTTTTAAATGGATTGCATGGAATAAAGGTTCTACTTTGATTATCGGAAGATACTATCTTCGGTCCCAAACTCTTTTCTTAAGAGGAAGTAGCACGGGTATTAAGGAAAAAATTGTTAAGTTAGTTATGAGTAGAGAAAAAATGATTAAATTTGTTGTGAGTGAAGAAAGAATCCCACATTGAAGGTAGTGAATATTAATTAATTGAGATGGTGTGCCATATGTGGTATTTTAGGTAAATAAGTTGATAAAATAACGGTAAAAGATAATAATTTGTTGTAGGATAATGTCCAAAAATAGGTACGAAGAAACTTGGGGATCGTCTCAAAAAGTAAAGATAGGAAGAAACTCGGGGAACAGAGTTAGTATAAATTAAAGTAAATTAGTTGAGTAGAGGATTAACTTAATATTACCTCCGGTCCCCAAGTCTTTTCCTAGGAGAAAGTGACACGAGTATTAAGAAAAAGGTTGTTGAGTTAGTTGTAAGTAGAAAAAAAGTGATTGAATTTATTGTGAGTGGAGAAAAAGTTTCACATTTACGATAGTGATATATTAATTAATTACGATAGTGGTGGGCCATATGTGGTATTTTAGGTAAATAAGTTGATAAGGTAAGGGTAAGAGATAATAATTAGTTGTGGGGTAGTATCCAAAAATAGGTAGGAAGAAACTTGGGATCGTCCCAAAAAGGATAGATAGGAAGAAACTTTGGGACCAGAAGTAGTATAAATTAGTTGAGTGGAAGATTGAATTAGACTAGATTGTGTGGACCATATTTCTAAAAATAGAACAAACATAATTTTCGTAGACAGGCGAAAATAGAAAAACTGACATCTTTTTCGTGGAGAGAGTGAGTAACATGGAACAAGATTTTTTTAAAAGAATTTTATGTAGTATCGTGCTACTTTGTGGAAAGAGTTTAAAGTCACGGGCTAATTGAAAAGTAAATCCTGACTTTTTGTAAAATTCTTGTTTTAACCCTCATCTTTTAAATATTCCTATAAATACTTCACTTTTTATTTTTTCTAATTTTTTCTCTCAATAATAATTTTCCCTAAATTAATTGTATAGTGGACACCGAAAATGAAGACTTATGATATGAGGGTTCAACGACCCTATCTCTATTTTTTGCAGAAATTGTCCTATTTTCCTCTTCTATTTCCTCTTCTTTTTCCTCTCGATTACATTGTGTATCATTTTAATTTCTGGGTAATCCATGAGTATTAGTCACTGAGTAATTGAGAAGATGACTTGTTCTTCTTACTTGATCGGAATATTTTTGTGGGAAAAATTAGAAAAAACGAAAGGTTATGTATTTGTAGGCACATTTAAAAAATGAAAGATTAAAATCAGAATTTGACGAAAGGTCAGGATTTATGTGGCAATTAACCCAAAAGTCACACCAACTATATGCGCACATCAATTTTATTTTTTATTTTCTTTTGTGGTTGCATTAAGTTATAAGAGTTCCGAGTTTATACAGCCATTTTTCATAAAAATAAAAGTTATTTGGCATCAATTCATAAACTAGAAGTTATATGGCCATTTTAAGATTAAATGACATAAACAGCCCCTTCATAATTGTTTGCCCCTTAGTTCGGCTACGTGTTTGGCGCGCGCCATCACTATGCCAGGACACAAGCAGCTTCGAGACGGAGATCGTCCGATGAGTTTTGATGGTAATGATGTCCTGATGGGCCGGATGATTGAAGTTTGTTGGCAACAGTGTTCAGACGAGTTGTGAAGTTTTGATGAACCTCACAGAATGACATCATGTCCAGACGAGTTTTGATGGCAACGGTGTCCAAGTGGGTATGAGGAACACTTTGGCCTGAGCGAAATTTAGGTAACTTGATTTTGGCTCGAATGAGTGTCTAGGCTGGTTCACCCAACGTCAAGTGTCGGGGGAGTTCGGAACGTGTTGTGAGCTTTGGAAATGATGTCATTCTGTGAGGTTTACTTGGTAGCAAAAGATGGCTCGGTGAAATCTAAAAGATGGGGCATTTGGCATGGTGAGAACTCATTTGAGCTAGTCTTTTGCAAGTCAGGGTGCCCAGAGAAAAGTTGTTACTCCACAGCCCTTTCAGTCTTTAGTGCTGTCACCATGGATTTTACTCTTTATGCTTATATAATGGGGCATGTGAAAGATGGTGTGGCCAGCTTGGGTCGAGGGCTATATGCGTGGGCAAGGTTGTGGGCTTGGTGCTATGTTAGCACAAGCGAAAGATGGTGAATCCTAGTTGGCTACGAGCTATGCGTGTTTGATGTGTTGGGAGATCGATGTGCGGGTCGGACGAGGGCTGAGGCAAGTCGTGGCGTGGGGGCGTGCAGGAGAATTTGATGCTAGATGTGAGGAATTCTAGTATGGGGAGATTCTAGCTCGGATGCATGCAAGGATGTCACGGAGCTGGTAGATGTTGCAATGTTGAGGGTCGATGGCATGAGACGAATCGAGACGGATAGATTTATGGGTAGGGCCCGGTGCCGGGGGCCGACACATGTTGGCACGGGCGATGCGTGCTTGGGCCAAGTCTAAAGGGTGAAAGAAAACGAAGGCCTGAGAAATTGTGGCTGCTGGGATTCGATGCATGGCTGATGCGAGAGAGTGGCGTGGGGCAGTTGCTCAGGGCCAACTGTGAAGGGTTGTATATTGAAAGCAAGCCTTTTATGCTTGTATACATTGATACCTTGTATCCACTGTTATTCTTCTATATAAAATATTGTTATTGCATGATCATATTATAGTCCAATTATCTCACACCTAGATTATACGGTGTGTGGTTTATCACAAAAGATCTTATAATCGGTAAAGTTGATATAGAAGTCGTGTTCACAGTTGAAACAACTTCGGACGAGTTGTCGGTTTAGACTGTAGCATAAATGGAAAATAGTTTGTCTTAGATATTTATTTATGCTAGTACATTTATGTATTGAATGGATCACAGTGAGATCTTAACCTTAATTTAATTAATCAGTGTGAATTATTAACTGTCTATTGCTTTGATTTATCATGGGTGAGAGCTTTGTCTGCAGCTCAATATACTCGATATCTTGGGTGATAGCGACTGTTATTTGATACGCGATTGAATTGCAATAAGGATCTGTGTCCTGCTAATAACAGGTTGATAATATCCTGTGGAGGAACTTAATAAATTTATCGTATTTAAACCCTACAGGTGGAATTAGTTCCGATACGATAATAAGTTTAAGTGGTAGCACTCGAGATGTCGTTTATGATTAAATGACTGATTAATTAATTAATGGACCGTCAGAGGAATTAATTAATTAATGGATATTGAATATCTTAAACGCAGAGATTAATTAAGTCAATTGCTAGCCTCGGCTCACCTAACGAATTTAGTGGTAATTCAGTATTAATTTTCTAGTGGAATAAATTAATACGTGTGTCTCGATTTATATTCTTAGGCTGAATATGGAAATCGTTCACTGGGAGGCCAATACTTTATTCGAGCTAGTAGATCCCCATTTGGCCCAATCAAGGCCTAGCTCTCTATGGGGCCAGCCATCTATTATTAATCCATTTAAGCCTTTGGGCTTATTTTGATGGATCTAGTTAGTGGGCTTATTATTTTAGGTATTTAATTACCTAGTATAAATAAGAAGGAGTCCACTAAAAATTCTCTTCACTTGTCACTTACGTAAAAACAAAACAGATAGAAATCTGAGAGAGGAGAGAGGCTGCGGCAGTCATCCATAGAAGGAGAGAACTCGAAGCTTGTAGCCACTCTACATCGAGTACTGACGTGGGAAACAAACGGAAGATCAACTCTAGAGTCGTTAATCTCTTAATTCGCAGGTATCTCTTGTTTCCTACTTCTTTAGGAGCATACTTAGGAAGGATTTTATATGTATTTGTTAGACATCCACAATGGATCGTGGGCACACGAACTAGCATTCAAAAGTCGGTTCCTACAATTGGTATCAGGGGCCGCGTTCAATAATCTCGACTGTGTCGGATTAACAAGTAGTAAATCCTTTTTTATATATGTAAATTTAAAAATTGTCGTTGTCTTATCGTGGAATGATTTATTTTTTTCTGTCGGTTTGCCGGTTTGGTTGTATTACACCACGAGAAAATCCGTGGCTAGATTAGGATTTCCTCCTGTATTTATCTGTGGGCAGTGTTTGAGCAGCAGCAGTAGGTGCGCTTCTCCCTCCTCGCAATTCCGGCATAAATGGATGAACACGGTGGGCCGCGGCTGTCACGTTTTTTACAGTAGCAGCGGCTGATGTTTCTTTTCTTTGTTTGCCGGAGACTTACACAGTGGTGGGGCTCGAGACTGTAATGGAGGTTGCAGTGGTGAGCAGCGCTCGCCGACGCTGTGGCATTCGGCGTCGCGGGTTGCTTTGCAGTGGTCATTGACTTGTACAACGGCTGTGACTGGGCTCCTTCCTAGCAATTCCTGTAGATTTTGGAGGCGAGGATGCCGGAATCTGTAGCAGTGTTTGCTGCATCTTCTTTGTCAGTTTTCCGATGACGAGACGACGGTTGTCGCAGGGGCGTCGAGCAGTAGTCGCGCGCGGTATCGTTGTTCAACGGCGTGCATGTGATGGTTCTCCGTTTACCTCGTCCAGATCTGTGCAGCAGCAGCTCCACCGACGGATTCCGGTGGAGGTCGTGGCGGAGAAAGCCGTGCGTGGTGGCGTTGTGCATCAGCGTGTGTGCTTGGAACCCTAGGGTTTAGGGACCGCGGGCTGCGAGCATCTAGGCCCAAGCCCTGGTCCAGCCCGCAAGGGTAATGGACATGGGATGCTGGTTATTGGGCCATCTTCTGGTTTTGGGCTTGGGCAGTTGACTTTGGCCCTATTATATAAGAAGGAGATAAGGGGAAGTGTCTTCCTAAGGGGCTTTTTTTTTCCTCCTCTGCCTTTGTAGCCCTGAGCTAATGCAACGACTTCTATTCGAGGCATCTGAGGATAGAAGGAGTGGATCTGTTGCCCTTTGTTCTGAGTTATGAGTTATGAGTTCAAATGTTCTGAGCTATTGTAGCTAGGCTTAAGGCAGCTATGGCTTGAATGTTTAGATCCCCTAGCATTCATTCTTGATTTGCTGCTATAAAGGTTAAAATAAGAAGGATATTGGGAAAACCCATCGAAAGAAAGGGCCTTTTAAGCTACCTCGTTTGATAGCCCTTAGGTGAAAAACGAGTATTATCAATACTAGTGTTTTTAGTAGCATCTAAGTTGTGAGTAGTTATTGTTAGAGCTTTGTTTTGATAGATAGGATATTTGGGAAGAGATATCCCTAGGGTCTTATCTTCTTTACAATCCTTTGTTTCTTAAGATTCTAAGGAGAGGAGATAAATGTATCTTACGGGGCTTGGCTTTATTAGCAATTCCTTACCTGTTGCCTTGTCGCTACTGCAGCTACAGCCGAGTGAAGCGATGCAGCCAACCCATCATAGATGTCACTTATTCCTTATGTAGTATAACTTTCCCCTTTAGGAATACTTGTCTTTCTTATTGGTTGCTCTAGAAAATAAGCCCTTTTCCCTCAACAACTAAGGGTGAGCAAACCCGACCCTAACCCGTTAACCCGACCCGGGCCGGGTTAGGACTGATCCGAAGGGAGTAATGGTCCGAGTCGGGCAGATTTTTCAGGACCGAAAAATGTCCGGGTCTGTCCTGGTCGAAACCCGCTCGAACACGTTGGACCCAGACCCGGCCCGTATTGAAATATAATTTAAATTTTTTATTTTATAATCACAAATATATATAGTTTCTTTGTATTTTTCTTCAAACCCTATTCTCTCTTCGCTAGTCTGTGCGCCGCAACCCAGGAATCTCAAAACTGAATCTTCATCTCTCTCGCACAGCACGGCACTCACTCGAGCGTGTCTTCTCATCGGACAACGGCGGCGAGCCGGCGACGCCTGATCATCCACCGGCGCCGCTGCTCTCTCTCTCCGCTGCCCTCCCTCTCCGACGCCCTCCCTCTCCGCTGCTTTCCATCTCTTCTCACCGGCGCCGCCCCTCTCCATCTCTATGACTGTATTCAAGCTCAAGCAGCCCTCCCTCTCCGCTGCTTTGCAGTAAGGTAATTTTTTATATTCTTAATCCTATAATTATTACCTAATCAATTAAGGGAATTGTTATAGTATGTAGTATCTTATTCTTAATTGATTCCGTAGAGATGATGGCATGATGCTTTCTCTTCTTACATTTTATGGCTACTGTTTATTTCTTGTATCTTAATGCCACATCCTCCAGTATTCAAACGTAATCTCGATTTTGTGTTGTTCTAGTGCAGATTTTTTTTTTTTTTTTTTTTTTTTTTTTTTTTTTGTGTAGTTGCAGATTTTGTAGTGCAGAGTGTTGTTGTAGTGCAGATTTTTTTTTTGTGTAGTTGCAGGTTGCAGATTTTGTAGTGCAGAGTGTTGTTGTAGTGCAGATTTTTTTTGTGTAGTTGCAGATTTTGTAGTGCAGATTTTGTTTATTTCTTTAGTGCATGATCGAATCTGTAGTGCAGATTTTGTTTATTTTCTTGCTTATGTCTAACTTGTGTTCTTAATGTTTTGATTAATTTGAATCTTATTATGTAGGCTTGAAGAACCTTTCTATCAATGACAAGAGTGAGGAGAGTGTGGGAGCCCAAACCCAACAAAGCCAAGTTGAAATGACGGACATCAATACAAGTTTGGGTTAAATTTGAAGAATTTAAATTTGTTTTTATGAACTTGTTATTGCACATTATGTAATGGATTGCTTTTAATTTATGTTTTTGATGTGGATTGAGAATATTTGAGATTAAGAGATATTTTATTGTTGATTTTATTGCTGGAAATTTCTGTTGCATATTTGAAATAGACAAAAAATACCGTTGTGTTATTAATTGTGTTATTTATGAATAGGTTGGACCGAACCCGGACCGAACCCGAACCCCGGGTCTGGGCCGGGTCAGGGTCGGTCCTGACCTCTTCTTCGGTTCGGGTCGGTCCAATTTTTTCCAAAGGACCGGGTCATCGGTCTGAGCGGGTCGGTTCGGGTCGGTCCGGTTCCGACCCGATGCTCACCCCTATCAACAACTCATTAAACGCTACTATTACTTAGTGTTTATTTGAACACTTTCAACTACAACTTCCTCTTTATTCAGCTTTTCAGTCCTTTAAAGCGTGGATTCTTTCTTTCCTCAATATTAGACTCTAAGGGTAAAAGTGAAACCAATTGATAAAAGTAGTTCGACTTGTTCGTTTTCTTGCTGAGGCATCACTCTCTACCGTAGGATTATACGGAGATTTCTTACTCCCCTCTCCTTATAGAAATGATTGAAGACTAACTACTCATTAAGGAATGAAGAAGAGCATGTTGTAAGCGAAAACTTTTAATACGAGATGTTTCACGGATAATATTAGCAAGTCCAGGTGTTCTATCAACAAGTGTATGTATCAAGGGTTTAGATCTATTAATAGAGAAATCATTTAGAAAAGGTATCAAAAACCTCTTAGGAAATACGCGATACCAATGCTTATAAGAATAGGACAATTTATGATTAGGTTTATCCTTTTCAAATCTTAGGAGTACATGATTCATTTTCTTGTGTATTCTTGATAAACCAGCGTTTATATATAGATGTAGGAGGATCCATTTGGGAAGTAAGAAGCCCCTTTGACATCTCTTCTTCTGCAAATAATTCTCGATGTGAAAACACAGAGCCAGGGGAGCTGATCTTTGAATAGTATATACTATACATTGTCAATTGATACTTGAAATCCCTTAACTCAGGTATCCCGGCTAGCAACACCGACAACATCAGCAAAGAACGAAGTAACAAGGCCTATAACAAAAGGAAAGAAAAACTAATAACACTTTCGACCTTGAAGCTCGATAAAGAGACTCTTCTACTCATAATACGAACCAGAGTAAAAGCTTTCGAACCCCGAAATCAAGAGAAAAACGACTAAGATAGTAAGCATAAAGGACGGGTAGTCTGCGATGCATCCCAGTTATATTGCGAATCTTTTAGATAAACCTCTTAAAGAATTAGAAGGCTTAGTATATTGCGATGTGAGATTTGATCAAAATTTTGTAATACAGATTCAGAATGAGAAACTGTCATCCTAGTCAATCAAATTGGGATGCCCTGGATATGATATGTTACTCGGTAAGAGTACCATGAAGCTCAGACTTAGGGGTGTAGTCAATACTCCCAAATCAAAAAGGGAATTTATCTATGGTCGATTTTGGAACAAATAAAAATTTTCTATTTGTACCTCGTAAAAAATATTTATTTATTTTGTGGAATTAAACTTCTTTTTCTTTTGGAAAGAAATTATGTTCAAGCAAGCAAATATGTCATGGTTACGGGAGTCTATCCATCGCATATAGGCTTTGTTTAAGGACATCGTGGCAGAACCGCCAAGGTTGAGTAGGGACATAACAGATCGAATGGAACAATACATAGACAAGTAAATCCCTTATGAACTTGAATTCCAAGGTATTCTTTAATTTCATTTTTGAATTCTAATTAAAAATTAAGGAATTTATCATTCGAATGGAAGTAGACTACTAAAGAATTTCATATTTCATTTATGTCGTAATTGAATAACGAATTCAGAAAATCTGAATAATATTAATAAATAAAAAGAAGGCGAAATTGATGAAATCTTGCTTGGTCTTCACTGGGAACTTGAGTAAGGAGTAGATCTTTTTGTTTTGGAGTTTTCTATAATTTGAAAGCGAGAACTCCTTTATTTAGTTGGTGTACCTACTTGAGTCGGATGAAATGAAACTTTCACATCCGATTTTGAAAGGGGGAGATCCTATAGGATCCTAGCCTAATTTTTCTTTTGCTATGGAGAATCACTCGTGTATTAGTCTTTGCGAAAGTGTAAAACGGCTCCAACTGGTCTTGATCGGTCTATCGGTCCAAAAAAGATGACAACTCTAGTTCTTTCTCCTGTCCGGTCGGAAACTGGTATTCCGTTTATGGTGTAAGGGTCGGAAGCAAGCATAGGAGCTAAGGAAGAAATAAGATTTAGAATAATAAGAAAAATTGAATATCGAGCATTAGTTTGGGAGGTATAAGCCCGGAGCCTCCAAAGGGGGAAGGTTGAACGAAGTCGAATGAAAAGAAGCAATTCTGAGCTTTCATAGGCTTAATAGGTTGTGCTAGACATAGTAGGAAAGGAAGTCACGAAAGTCGCCAGCGAAAAGTAGAGCTTGGCTTAAATCTAAATCTTGGTTCTACAATCAAGATCCACTTTTCAAAATGTTACTTTGACGCGCCCTATAGGTTATAGGGGGATCCCTAATTTGGGAGCCAAAAGCGTGATTTAACGCATTTGGAAGGCCTCTGGGGAGCAATAAAAAGTTTGATCAACACGTAATCGTGTGGCAGGGCCACCACTGATGTTCGCCAAAGCTGCAATAGGCGACCCGAACAGAGCTGTATGTATAAGCCCAATCAGTATGGGTGGTCCAATGTATTACCCCGCTGTACCAGGTAACCAAGGCTAATAGCACCAAGAGGAATGAGATGGTATTCTTTATGCCATTGTTGGCAAATGAAGTAGAGAAAGTTGTCCCCGCGGGTTAATCTGACATACATCGATAGTTTATTTGTGAAGGGTGGCTGACATCCTCAAGAGGGCGGCGTCAAAAGATAAGATCATGTAGTAAAGTGGAACTTATCTGTATTTTATGTTTGTTTTATTTCACATATGACTGTTACTCCACTACTGAATGTGCTTACTGCAAAGCGACTTACCGGTCCAAATTTTTTGGAATGGAAGCGCAACCTGGTATTTATCCTAGACGTTGAGGAGTATAAGTTTGTGCTTACTACTCCTGCTCCCGTGAACCCAACTTCTCGGTCTTTCGATGAGCAAAAGGAGGTTCACCGGAGGTGGCATAGGGCGAATAATATGGCGAAAACCTATATGATGACCTCTATGACCTCCAACCTTTAGCTGCAGCATCAGTCGATGCAGACTGCGACTGAAATCATGAAGAACCTCGAGGAGCTCTTTGGTGAACCACACCGTTCAGCCCATTTTGAGCTTATGAGGAAACTCATGGCTTCTAGAATGACGGAGGGTTCGTCTGTGCATGAGGATGTGCTCGGGATGATTAATCATCTCAATGAGCTAGATCTACTCGGTGGAGGTATAAAAAATGAGGCTAAGGTCGACACGATACTCCCCCCAAGAGTTATGAGAACTTCTGTCTCAACGCAGTGATGGGCAAGAAGAAGTTCACTTTGAACAAATTGCTCAATGAACTCGTTGTTGTTGAGGGAGTTATGGGGAAGAGTCCACAGGCATTGGCTACTGCCAAAGGCTCTCACTTTGCACTGAAAAAGTGGGAAGAAGTGGAAAAAGCCAAGTAGTAAGAAAGGTCAAGGAAAAAGTGGGAGCAAGAATGTAGGCCCGATCGGTGGTGTTAAAAAGCCAATGCCAAAGGGGAAGGGCAAATGCTACAAGTGTCAAAGAACTGACATTGGAATGTTGATTAAACCTTGATGAAGAATGCTCAAGGTACGTCTCTAGCTTTAGTAACTAAAAAGTGTTTAGTTTCGAGTACTGCCCATTCGTGGGTGGTGGACTCGGGTGCAACTGATCATGTGTGTTACACCATGCAGGGGTTCCTGCAGAAAAGAGTGCTGAGTAGAGGCGAACTGACCGTCTCCATGGGAAATGCAACAACTGTTGACGTCGCTGTTGTTGGAGATGTTCATTTATCTTTTGAGGGTCATGTTTTAGTTTTGAGAGACGTACCCGCCAGTTATGGAAAGATGGGTATTATGTTTTTTTGGATGATCGTGTTACATTAATGAAAGATGGAAAGGTTTTGTTTTATAATGCAGCTGATTCTCTCTATACTATTACATGCATGTATGATTATTCTTCGTCTGTTAATGCTTTAACTTCAGACCAAAAGAAAAGAAAGGCTTCTTCTCTTGAGAACCAAACTCTTCTTTGGCATCTAAGATTGGGTCACATTTATCTGCGTAGGATCCAAAAACTGATTTCTGATGGAACTTTGGAGTCATTCCAAGTTGAACCAATCTCAATCTGTAAATCCTGCATAGAAGGCAAGATGACGACTCGACTTTTCAAGGCCAAGGGGTATAGAGCCAAAACAGTGTTACAACTGGTTCACTCTGACTTGTGCGGACCTATTGATGAACTCACATTTGTGTCCGTTTTTCGTGTCTCTTTGTTATGTCTTTTGTATCTTTTTCGAGTCTTTTCATGTCTGGGAGGACACAAGTAGGAGGAAGTGAATGCAGGGCAGAACATGTGCGTTTATGGGCATAATCTGGTGGAAAATTGCTTTTGTGACGTTGGGCAACGATACAATGCAATATGGGCATAGGACTGAAGTCTGTAGCTTGGAATGAAGGGACATATTTTGAGCAAAGCTACAGGTGAAGGAGTACCTCTCCCTAATCTTATGGCCAAAGCAGCAGAGTACCCAGAATGATGCACGTTGAGAGCAAGACTGAAGTTGATGTGACCAAGGTAGATGGATAAAGCAGAGGGCAATGGATGAAACTTGAGCGCCAAGGAAGAAGATAAGGAAGGAAACTTCCATCCTTATCAAGAAGAGACCGGTAAAAGTCGGACTCAACAAGAAAGGAAATCCAATGCGCCGATATCAAGCTAAAGAAGGACGGAATGAATTTATGAGCCACTGTGAGAGGATTTGAGCTTTAATTGTTGTACATATATATGCAGTATATCTCTTTTCTTGTGAGTGATATGACCATGAGACTTAATGATCTAGAACTTGCCTACATTTGTGAGCTTATTAATTTGATCAATACACTTCGATGATTTAGGCTTATTTTTTGTTCATTTAGCCCAGAGCCTAAAAAGTCTTACCCTTAATGTTTATCATTTGTTTAGCCCCTTCGAGCTTGAGATAATTTTTTTTATTCACTTAAAATAAGCTTTGAAATTATAGCCGTCCCGGTCATGAGAACTCAGGTTTAAAAGAATGAATGAGGGATGAAAGGAGGGCAAGGGGTATATTATCATGGGCATAACACCTTACATTAGAATGATGCTTAGCATGCATAGAATTTTAGAGGTGTTGTTTATAGGACTTATTATTCAGTAAAACAAAAAGTAGAAAAAAAAAAAGTAAAAAAAAGAGAGAGAAGAAAAAGAAAAAAAAAATTACTTTCAAATAAAAGTCCTAGTGCTAAGGCTCAAAGCTATTAGGAAGGAATGAAGAATCTAGAGCATACTTTGGCCAGAGAATCTAGATCACCAATAGAGTTGAGGTCAACGCAAGAGTGTCTATTGTGCTCGAATAGATAATAGGTATTGGAGAGCAGTCGATGTCTTGGGCATCTCTTGGCTGATTTGGGTCTAAAAGATATTAATGCGTCTTGATCAATACACCTGCTGAAGGGTCTTCGTAAGTGTGTTTGATCAAGAGAGGAGTTTTATCTAAAGTGTCTCTGGCATACTCAAATTTAATAGGATAGATATAAGGATAAAATATTCTTAGCCGTGACTTCGTGACAATAGGGCATGAATTAATTTATTCTTTAAACTGAATAGTAAAGGCACGCGGTTGAAATTCATTAGCCCATGATCGAGTAAAAAGTATTGATAATTACTGATTTGAAATCCAGTCCAAGTCTCTTTTGTTATTGATCAAATCTATTTTCAGTTTCAGTTATAGATTTCAATGCTTGTTGACCAAGACGAGTGAAGTACAAACCAACACCTTTTTTTTGTGACAACAGTTTGTGGAAGAGAGAATACACCAATTCCCTTGGGTACGACCCTGCTTACCACTGGCTATTACCTACTGTGGGCATAGAAGATTACAAATTTATTTGCACGAAGTACAAACGACAGCTTCGTCAAATTGGCGCCGTTGCTGGGGAATTGGTTCCAAGATAGTTAATCTTCAAGTTTTGAGTTCGGCTTATGCCCAAGACTAGAGCAATGGAAGGACAATTGATCTACATTGAGGATCTTGAGTGTGAAGCCAGAGCATTACGAGCTCAGAAAAGAAAAGAGACTCTGGTAAGCAGAGTAAATGAACCTGAAGGCGATCTTAGCTTGTCAAGCAAGGAAGGTGTTGAGCAGAATGATTCTTACTCTGACCAAGAGAGTGAGGAATCTAGACCAGCAGAAAAAAGATGGCAGAGAGAACTATTAGGGAAATCATGTTCCCTGATGACAAGGGCATTAAGCCCTCAAGCATCAAGCTACCCGAGATCACCGGAAATTGGGAGCTTAAGCATTCTTTGATCTAGATCTTGCCCAAGTTCAGCAATCATTCAAGGGAGGATCCACAAACCCATCTTCAGAATTTTGAAATGGCGTGCAACACCATTAGGGTCACTAACCCTTATGAGAAATTCGAGAATTACGTAAGGCTGCTCACATTCCCCTTATCACTACTTGATAGGGCACGAAAGTGGCTATATACCTTGCCCGAGGAAGTATGGACACATGGAAGAAGATGCAATAGGCATTCCTAGACAAGTACTTTTCTGTTGGTTGCATCGAAAGAGTGAGGAGTGCAATTTCGTCAGTCAAGATGGGCATGCATGAGATCCTATATGAGTACTATGAAAGATTTAAGAAGATACTATCACATTACCCACAACACAGGATTGAGGAGATCGACCTAGTTGAGTATTTCATACGTAGATTGCGAGCATCAGAGAGAAAATAGATCATCAAAGCTTGTGGAGGAGGAATTGTCGATCAATCACCAGCTGAAGTGTTCAAGAAGATAGCTGCTATGGCCGAGCAATCGAGAGATGAAGATGGCATTCCTAGAGGGGGTACCCATGACCACGGTGGGAATAAGGATGCTCTGGTCAATACCATGAAGGATTTCATGGTCAAGATGGATGATAAGATTGAAGCTTTGAGCAAGAAAGTGGATGGGAAAGAAGTTACTATAAGGAAAGCCATTAAAAAGTGTGTTGGGAAATTTATTAAAAGTTTTGATTGATTCCAAAACCAACTGACCCCAACCGAGTAGATGTTGCCAGATCCTAATGTTGGTAGTTAGGCTTGCTGTTAGAGCATTGTTAAGATTTTATCTTTACAGGACTCCAGTTGAAGATGGCAACAAGGCTTCACTCGGATAGAACATCAGGTGTAAGAAAAACACCTGAGCGTTCAAGTCTCAGAACAACAGCTAAGTATTCAAAGGGAGAAGATGCAAGAGAACATCAGTTGTAAGAAAGACAACTGAGCGTTCGAAGCCAACTGATCAGAGTCAGATACAAGAAAGACAACTGAGCGTTCAAGATGGAACATCAGTTGTAGGATTCAATCAGTTAGATAAACAGCTTGAAGTTCAAAGTCAGCTGAGAGTTCAACTGTTCTTACTCAGACAGAAGCATTCAGATAGAACATCAGCTGAAGACCAATCAGATGAAGATCAAACGACTCAACCGACTATCAAATGTTGGAGGTCAAAGGTTAAGATTTGAATTTCAAACAAGGAAGTCACGTGAAGGTTTGACTCTCTGTCATTACCTCATTTGGCCTAACACAAGGCTGTCTCAGATGGAAAGCAGAAGCACGCAGTTGCCAAATTCGGAAAGTCTGCAGAGATGAGAGACAAGCCATCGCTTTCAAAGAACAGAGATCAACGGCTCCTCCAACGGCTAGTTGATTCTCTCCGCCTATAAATAGAGTCCTTCATTCATTCACGAAAATGACTGAAAAACGAGACAGACAAGAGCAAAGAGATAGACTAGCGAACATCACCAGCTGAGAGTTCATATCGCATAAGAGCTAAATTGCATTCAAACTCTAAGAACATCATTAGTTGAGAGTTCTAGAGTGTTAGATTCTGTCTTTGTTTGTTTTCGATCCAACCTTAAGAACATCACTAGTTGAGAGTTCGTAGAGTGTTAGATCATAGCTCACTTCTTGTTCGAGCTATTAGTTGGAACCCCACCCTTTCACATATCCTCTCAAAAGGATTGTTAGGACCCTACTCTTCCCGAAATTGAGTAGATAGGTTGATTAGTACCCGTAAACTAATCTGTAAGGTTGATAAGTACCCGTAAACTTATCTCAACGGTTGCAAAGCCCGCGTAAGCTTTGTGGTTTGTCCAGAAGAACTTGGACTGAGTTGTGTGGACTCACAACTCCCCGTGGACGTAGGAGTTATCTCCGAACCATGTAAATCCTTGTGTGTTTGTGTTTATTTTTCAGTTATTTATTGCATATTCAACTGACTAACTAACCAGCATACAAATTGCATCTTTTCATATCAACTGTCTTGGTTATTGACCGACCTTGCATAAGCGTGAGTTAATTTTATACGAGTTGTTATTTTCCACCACATTCCGCACAGCCCCACTCTTCCAACTGAGTACTTTTACTCAGTTGTGAATCCAGTTGAGTCCCTGTTTACTCGGTTGTGATTGTTTTTCAAGAGTTGTTTTTAAAAGTTTTATCTGGTGTATTCCCTCCTCCATACACCAGAACTCGTATCGGGACCATCAAGTGGTATCAGAGCAGTGGTTTAAAAGACTGCTGACTCTGTTTCACAAGGTGTGAATTCGAGGTGTTTTCTTCAGTGGTCAACTGAACAGATCTCTTTATCACGCTAGTGCATATCTGCTTGCATTTTTCTTCTGTTGTTGTGTGCAGATGGATGTTAAAGACAAGATCGTGGTCATGTTCTCGGTTGTGAACTACACATCCTGGAGAACTCGGATGAAGAAGATCCTACTGTCAAAGCATCATCGAATGCAATAAGTACTCACATCCGGACCGATCATCATCAGAGAGAGAGTCACTCGCACTCCTACAAATCCCAACGATTGGGATGCAACTGTGGAGTTAGTGGAGAAGAAGCTAGAAGATTTCACTCCATAAGAAGCGAAAGTGAGCCAGCTGGACATCTGGGCTCAGAGCACAATCATGTCCACAGTTGGACAAGACTATCTTCCTTGGATAGAAGAGTGCAAAACCGCTAAAGAGATGTGGGATATCTTGGCATCTCTGAGTGAAGGAAGCGACGAAACTAAGGAGAACAAGTTCTCACATGCCTGTCAAGACTTTGACAACTTCTGTCTGAGAACTGATGAAACCATTGATAAGTTAGAGCTCCGGTTTATGGACATCATCAGAAGGATCCAGTCCATCCGAAGAGGAAAATATACTTTGAGAGAAATCAACCTCAAAGTATTACAAGCTCTACCAGCTGAGTGGGATACCTTCACCAATATTCATGAGAGCCAAGCTGACCTTGGTGAGATGGGAACTGAAAGATTGTTCTCAATTTTGAAGGAAAATGAGTACAAGGTGAACCGACGAAGGTCAACTCAGTCCTCGGTTCAGACGAGTCGACATGAGGATGTTGGTTCAGCCACAAAGTCAGTAGCACTCCGAGCTGACTATTCAAAGCCGCGAACATCAAAGCCAACACGATCTGCGGACATAGCTACGAAGGAGCCAAGCAGAGAAGAGCTGCAACAGAATATAGTCGCCCTGTCAAAGAAGCTAGCTGACATGGACACTCGGTTTGGAAAATACAAGAGGTTCTACAAATCTAACCGAACTCGAGACAACTCAAAGCCTGTGAACAACGGTTGCTTTGAATACGGCAAGGAGGGACATTTCAAAGCAGATTGTCCAGACCTCTCGAAGAAAGAGAGAGAAGCGTTGAGGGCCAAGCAAACTGGAAAGAACAAGGCTATGGTTGTAGAAGAAGCAGCTGACGACATGGACATCTTCACTGACACTGAAGATGAGGATGAGCTGACTTCCACCATCAACGCTATCGGTCAGGATCAATGCCTCATGGCACTTGTAACCAACCAGGATTATAATGAGGTACACTCTAGTCCTTCTAATTTAAATTCTTCCAATATTTCTAACATGCAGGAAAAACTGGATGAAGAGTTGGAACCCTCCTGGAGTGACTTTCAAGAACTCAGTGAGGAACTACATCAGCAATCGGTTGAGTTTAAGAGTCTTCAAGAACAGTTCACCAAACTTGAAGAATCTTTAACCAAAAAGGACGATCTGATTAAGAGCCAAACTGAAGAGATTGATAATCTCAAAAATCAACTGAATACGGCCAACCGAACTAATGCTCCAACTGATGAGGAGTTGAAGAAGCAAATCCAGGAGCAGCATGATCAGTTGAGAAAGCAAGAGGCTCAGATCGACCAGCTGATAAAGAAGTCAGACGGACAGACCGATCATATAGCTGTTCTCCTCAAAGAGTTGCAAACTGAGAAGGACAACTTGATAAAGCTATATCAGTCATCCAAGATCATTGAGAATCTCATCAGTTACAGCCGACAGATGGATGACGTGTCAGGACTCTGTTATGATGTGATCAAGGATACTGGAATTCCTCCAGCAACCTTCATCAAAGCTGTGGAGGTCAAGGGTGTCGAACCTAACACGGTTGAGTCTGAATCTCCCCAAATTAATCCAACCTCCACCTCTCAGCAAGCTCAACCAACCAAGGGAACCACAACTGAGAAAGGAAAGGGAGCAGTGGATGGAGAACAGAACATTCCATCAGTTGGGACATCAACCGAGGGGGAATGTTCCAAGTCTCAGAAGAGGAACCAGAGGCGTCGGAGATACAATCGAAACCGAACTCAGAACCGATCTCTGAACCGACCTCAGAGCCAACATCAGAAAGAATGGAACCGATCGCAGAACCGACAAGGATCCAACCATCTGAATCAACAGCGGTTCCATCATCAGTTCAACCAGAGGTTCCAACCGAGTCAACCAATGAGGAACAGTTCGAATAGCTGGAGATATTCATGCCACAACATGAACCAACAACAGGGCATGAACAGCTATCATCGACAATCAGGAAGATGGAATCAGAATCAGCCACGAAGATTCCAACAAGGCGTCCAAGCTCATCGACAAATCCAACAGGATAAAAAGCGCCATCAAAACAGAGGGAAAGCTTCTCCTCCTAAAGCCAACAATGGGAGAAAACCATCTCCTCCCAAGAAATAGAACATCACTACCAACAACAAGCCTAAGGATAACCGAGGCGTTGTTATAGTTGATGATGAAGGAAAAGTGATCTGGAATGATAAATCTATTCGATTATACAGGGAAAAACGACCCACAGTTCAAGGGGGAACTGGTTCTAACCCTCCAGGACCCAACTAAAATTGGGGACCTAAGCGAGTTTCTCTGTGCAGGAACAGGAGAAACAGCTGAGGAAGAATAAAGTATCATGAACCATGTGGGTGATGGATAGTGGATGTTCAAAACACATGACAAATCTGAAGGATTTGCTTGGGAGTTTCATGGAGAAAGAAGGACCATCAGTTACCTTTGGTGACAACTAAAAAGGTCACACCAGAGGCTACGGTACCCTTGAAACCAATCACGTGTCAATTTCTAATGTTTCATATGTTGATGGATTGAAGCATAATTTGCTCTCCATCAGCCAATTCTGTGATAATGGTTTCTCTGTCAAGTTTGATGCACAGGGTTGCAGGGTTAAAAATGTCAGATCAAAGCAGGTCATATTGTTGGGAAATCGATCCCCAACCGGGAATGTCTACTATGCTGACTGGAATAGTAGTCCTCTTGACACATGTCTGTTATCAAAGAGCAGTTCAGATGTGAGGTGGCTGTGGCACAAAAGGCTCAACCATCTGAACTTCAAGACTATGAACCAACTTGCCAGACAAGAACATGAAAAAGGCATACCAAACCGAGTGTTTTCAACAACACATATCTGCAGTGCATGTCAGCTGGGAAAGCTCGCTAGATCCTCCTTCCGGTTGAAAACAACTTCATCAACCGACCGAGTATTACAGCTGATCTATATGGATCTCTTCGGGCCAGTTACACCAAAAAGCATGAATGGTAACGAGTATACCCTTGTTGTTACTGATGATTATTCTAGGTACACGTGGACCATTTTCATGCGTCACAAGAGTGAAACCCGAGATGAGCTACCCAAGCTGATGGATCGGATATCAAACCAACAAGAGATGAAAATTATTTCCATCCGATCAGATCGTGGAACCGAGTTTCTAAATGAAACCATCATCAAGTACTGCGAGAAGCACGGAATTACTCATCAAACATCAGCTGCGCGTACTCCACAACAGAATGGAGTAGCTGAGCGAAGGAACCGAACGCTGAAGGATGCAGCTACATCCATGTTGACAAGCTCAGCTCTGCCAAAGAGATTTTGGGCTGAGGCCATCAACACAGCCTGCTACACCCAGAACCGGTCTCATCTGACCAAGCGGTTGGGAAAGACACCATACGAGCTATGGAGACGCAGGAAGCTAGATATTTCTTATTTTCGCGTTTTTTATTCTAAGTGTTATATTCACAACAATGGGAAGACTCAGTTGAAAACTTTTGATGCCAAGGCTTCGAAAGACATATTTCTCGGATATGCCGCTCGGATAAAGGCTTATAGAGTTTTCAACAACAGCTCTCGTGTTGTGGAGATAACACCTCATGTTTGTTTTGATGAATCTACTTTTGAGTACAGAGAACAGGCTGAAGGACAACAAGCTGATCCACATGTTCCACCAGCTCTCACCAGATCGCAAGCTCTAAGGGAAAAGAATCTAGCTGAACCATTGGTATGGGCAACCGAGGATGATGATCCATATTCCTCTGAAAATGAATGTGAGGACCCCAGCTCATCTTAAGGGGGAACTTCAGCTGATGTCACTCCAACTGCATCAGCATCCGAAGCCCAACCAAGCTCAGTTCAAAATATTGTCAATGTTGAGGATCCAGACTCAACAGCTGATCAATCACCAGTTCTGAAGATTCCAGCATCTCCCACAGCTCGGGATTCACCATCAGTTGAAATCTCGGAACAGCCAATGTTGGAAGAAGAAGAAAGACGCAACAGAAGATGGTATGAAGATCATTCCACTGACAACATCATTGGGGATCCAACCGAAGGTGTGCGTACAAGGAGAAGAGTTGCAAATCCAGATTCAACCGAGGAAGATTCCAACACTTACGCTCAATATGCTGAGGAATTCGCAGTTCTTGAGGAGTTCGAGCAAGCAGGAGATGTTGCCATGATTTCTTGTTTTGTAGCTGATGTGCCAGAACCGAAGAATGTTGTAGAAGCTCTCAACTGTGTTCACTGTACAACAGCCATGCAAGAAGAGCTGAATGAATTTCTACGCAACTGTGTATGGGAGTTGGTAGAAAGACCAAATGGTGTCAAAGTTATTGGACTAAAGTGGATTTTCAAGAACAAAAGAGACGCCATTGGATTCATCGTGAGGAACAAGGCAAGGTTGGTAGCTCAGGGATATTGCCAACAAGAAGGAATCAATTTCGAGGACTCCTTCGCGCCGGTTGCAAGGCTGGAAGCCATCCGAATCTTTCTAGCTTATGCCGCATTTCACAAGTTCAAGGTCTATCAGATGGATGTGAAGTGCGCCTTCCTCAACGGTAATATCAAGGAAGATGTATATGTTGAACAGCCTCCCGGTTTTGAGACTGGAGATGGAAGAGTGTATAAGTTGAAAAAAGCTATCTATAGCTTGAAACAAGCACCCAGGGCTTGGTATGACACTATTTGTGGTTTTCTTCTGAACTCGGGGTTCAAACGAGGGTCAGTTGACAAAACACTGTTCACCATCAAAGTTGGAGAAAATATACTTGTTGTGCAAATCTACGTCGACGACATCATATTCGATTCCAAGTCAGAGGAGCTGTGTGAAAAATTCTCAAATCTCATGAAGGAGAAGTTCGAGATGTCGATGATGGGTGAGATGAATTATTTTCTTGGATTACAAGTGAAGCAGTCGCCAGAAGGGATTTTCATCAATCAGTCCAAATATACAAAGGAGCTCATCACCAAGTTCGGATTGCAGACAAGTAAAACCACAAGGATCCCTATGAATACTAACTGGAAGATTGAACCTAGAACTGAGGGAAAGCTCGTGGATGCCAGTAAATATAGAGGGATTATCGGTTCTTTGCTATATCTAACCGCCAGTCAGCCAGACATATCTTACGCGGTTGGAGTGTGTGCTCGGTTCCAAGTTCAACCGAAGGAAGCACACATGTTGGCAGCAAAGAACATCATAAAGTATCTGAAAGGAACAGTTAATGTTGGGTTGTGGTATCCAACCGACGACAATATCCAACTGACCGGATACTCAGATGCAGATCTAGCCGGAGATCGGTTGGACAGGAAGTCCACATCTGGACACTGTCAGTTCATGGGAAGCAAGCTAGTTTCGTGGTTCTCCAAGAAACAAGCATGTGTTGCCACTTCTACAACCGAGTCAGAGTACATGGCTGCCGGTAGCTGTTGCATGCAAGTGTGGTGGCTCAAGCAACAACTGAGAGACTATGAAGTTGCAACTGGACAGGTTCCCATTCATTGTGATAGCTCAAGTGCCATTGCTATCTCTTTGAATCCTGTTCACCATGCTCGGACGGAGCATATTGACATCCGACATCATTTCATCCGAGATCACATTGAGAAGAAGGACGTATCCATGGAGAAAATTCCAACTGAGATTCAGAGAGCTGATATCTTCACCAAACCTCTAACCAAAGCGCGGTTCAAAATGCTATGTGATCTACTTGGATTGTTGGATCCATCAGATGAGGAACCAGCTAAGGTGAAGAGATAGATATCCATCTGAGAGAGAAGCTCAGATGAAGGGGGAATCTCAGATACGGATTGCCAACCGACGACATCAGACGTCAGCTGAACAGACGAACTCGAGTCAGCTGATGGTATGCCGCAACATTGGATCAGACGTCAGCTGAACAGATGAACTCGAGTCAGCTGATGGTATGCCGCAACATTGGAACACAGCTGATTCCAACATCAGCTAGCAGGTGAACACAACTGATTCCAACATCAGCTGGCAGGTGAACACAATTGATTCCGACATCAGCTGGCAGGTATCATTTATGGCTGAAGGTGTTATGATCTTAAATGAGAATGTTTGAAATAAATTCAAACATTCCTGAGCATGTCAGTTACATTAAAATAACCATCATGCCGCATTTAATGTAAAGTACGGCTGAACATCAATAGCCTACTTTATAGTGCGATTGGGCTGACATGAAAAACAGTTCACCTTCTCACGCGCTGGTTGGAATTCGGTTTGTGACGTCAAGTCAAAGCTAGTCAACAGTCGCGTGATCACAGCTATTGATGGATTCGCGCCATTCAACCCTAGCCGTCGATTTCAACTGAGCCTAAAACCTATAAAAGGCGGAAAATCAGGAAGTGATCTCTTACCTTCCTCATTCGTGTTTATCTGCAGTAACTGTTCATTATCTTCTCAGATTCTGTCTAACCATTTACTGCAAGTTTTTCTTTCCTTCTTATATATACCTTCTCAGACGTATTAAATGGCACCCAAAGAAAAGAAAATGGCTTTCTCCGGACCCTCTCTAGTCCTCACATCTTATGAAGAATCGTTCGACTTGCTGATTTCGAAGATACATTTTGAGCAGATCCTTTCAGAGGATGAATTGGAGTCGCCAGTGCTGTCTCCTCTCGCTGATATTCTCTAGGAGAACGGCCTACTGGAATGGGCGAAGCTCTTCCCCTCCCATCTTCTCAGGCGCCAGGTCGGAGAGTTCTACGTGAATATGCAATCGCCCATCGATAGCAGAGATGGCGTCGTTACAGAGGTTTCGTGTCGGCAACGCGACGTTCCGGCCAGAACCATCCGCCGTGTGACCGTCCCCATTGCAGTTTCCGACTATCTTCGCTAAGTCATTCCGCCGAATCATTCCGCCACAGACACCATCGACAACATAACCGACACGGAAGCCGATGAGTTTCTGGAGAGTGCTCTCATCACTCCGAAAAAGTTGAAGAGTAATATGTAGAGGACGAAGTTGAAGCCGGAGCATCGACTTTTGTTCGATGTTGTCTCCAAGGTCGTGTTCGGTTACAGTGGTGCATTCGGTGACATCAGCCGACCGAAGCTCAAGCAATTAATTGCTTTGGAGCACAAACACAAGCACAACGTCGACTGGTTCAAGTATTTTGAACACTAGCTGACTGTGGAGAGGCAAAAGATCTCCGAGACCACAACCGAATCCGGGGAGAAGTTGTTGAGTGTCAAGGGAACTCTCAACTTCGGTTGCAAAATCTCCGCTCTGATCCTGCTCGCAACCAAGGGTCAGAACATGGTCTGGGAGGACTGCGAGGAGACCCCCGTGAAGAAGTTGATGCTGTTCCCAACAGCGAAGAAAGCTCTGGACGTAGTTAGGAGTGTTTATATTCCTAAGGAGAAGAAGGATGCTGTGAAGACAACTGAAGAAAGGGATACAGCTGAGGAGATGCCACCAGCTGTCAACCGCCCCACAAAATTGAAAGCTGCTCGTCGACAACGAGCTGAGTCAGAGAAGGAGAAAGCTGAGGAGCCTGCCAAGAAGAAGCTGAGAGTTCGCTTCAAGAAGACGGTGGCAGTACCAGCTGAGGAGGTTCCAGCTGAGGACATGCCAGCTGAGGAGCCAGCTGAGGATGTGCCAGCTGAGGGTACGCCAGCTGAGGAGGAGGTACCAGCTGTGGAGATGCTAGCTGAGACAACACCAGCTGAGGAGCCATCCGAGTCGAGCCACTCAGCTGAGGCAGCTGCCTTCGAGATCGTTCCTCGCGCTACTGGAACTGATGAGGCTGAAGGGATGGAAACAGATCTGACCACGGATGCTTCTTCCTCCTCTGAGGAAATTGAAGACATTCCAACCTCCCCCACGGCAGGAGCTGATGCCGTACCACCCAAAGAGCCTCTCGCTCTCACAACCGACTCACAACCAGAGATTCCGAGCTCATTGCTCGATTCCAACATTGAGACCATCTCTTCGACCAATGTTGAGGAACCTATTGATACCCCCCTCCCCACAGAATCCAAAATTCCGAGCTCCCAGCTCGATGCCAATGTTGAGACCGACTCTTTGGCCAACATTGATGAAACCTTTGAACCGATACCTTATGAGAATATATCTCCCTCTCCAATCGATGACGAAGCTGATCGTCAGGCCGTCGCGATGGAGCATGAAGGCAAGGTGGCCTACTGCTTCCAGAATCTAATTGGGATGTTCCTTAAAGCGCGTGACATGCCGATTTTTGCTACGCTTGGGACCGAGTTGTTGTACCAGTTCAACCTCATCTTCAGTCACTGGTATGTGAAGGAAGATACTGTAAGGGTACACAGCTGGAACCAGCTGAAGGCAGACGAGTCACGCATCTGAGATTTTTTCAACTACACAAATCTGGAGGTCGCCTACAACAACAAATTGACACTGCTCACACGTCGTCTGGACCTGAGCAAGGCGGAAGGCTCAGATACGAGAGAAATGGCTGAAGAAGATTGCATCAAGTTCCTGGACAACATGCTTGCAAAATCTGCTGACTTTATTGTTGATCTTGATGTAGCTGCAGCAGCCGCCAAGGAAGAAGAAGAAGAGCTTCAACTGTACCTGGCCAACCGTCAAGCCATGGTTACAGTTGAGCAGCCAACTCTGATTGAACACCAAGCTCCAGCTGATCAGCCAGCACCCTCAACTGAAGAAATCTGTGAGCTGATAGCTGAGAGGGTGAACCAGCTGAGGACGGAGATGCTTGCCAACTTCCAGCAAAACAAAGAAGATCGGCTGAGGATGTTGGAAGCACAGGAGGAGAAGAACAAGCAGCTGCTGGAGGAGAATGTTTCACTGAAGATAAAGCTGAACGAATTCTCAACCTCTTCCAGCTAAGACATTTCTGATCTGAAGTCAACTGTTCTGGGGATCAAGTCCGAACTGAATGTCCTCCAATCCATTTCTGATTCCAACCTCGCCAAATCCCAACATACTCAGGATGAAGAATGGGAATCTCGGTTCGAGTCACGCTGGGCTGAGTTCGTTGCTTTCCAGACTGAGGTAAATGAAACATTCACTGGATTGAGAAAAGCCGAACAAGAGCGCCATGACTCTGAACTGGCGAAGAAGGTCGGAATAGAGTGCGCGGTCGATGAACTCTTCAACCGCATCCAACACGCCGAACAACAACTCACCTCTCTGGATGGATCAGTAACAAGCCTTGTTGCTGATGCCAAAAAGGGGGAAGATAAAAAGGGGGAAGAGGAGTTGTAGGGGGATGTTGAGATGCAGGGGGAAGGTGAGACCCAGGCTGAGGAAGCTGCAAAATCTTAGCCGAAAAGGAGGTCAGCCAAGAAGAAGAAGTTCGCTCCCAAGTCAACCGACGTAGGTGGAGCTGAAATGGCAAAAGACTTGGAGCAGGCGGAGCAGTTTGGAGTTTCTTACAACTCCATAGCCGAGATCGCAGCCGAGCTTGATTCAGAACTCGACGGTATCAAAACCGAAGAGTGTATTGCTGCTGCCAAGGCTATGGATGTTGCAGAGAAGGATTACATGAATCCCGACTGGATCAAGAAGTTCGCAGCTAGCCAAGCTAAGCGAGTCAACCAGTTCGAGGATGAGCGGGACAAAGTGACTAAGAACTTGGACCGGAACATCGCCTCCCGCAGCTGTCGCCGAATTGACAAACATCAGGTTAAGGCCGAAGCTCGGCTGAAGCAACAGAGGCTGCCAGGGAAGGTTAAGGTCCAAAGTCGGTTCAGGCATGTAGATAAGTGGATGCCAGCCGAGTGGAACGAGGACTGGGAGTCGTTCAAGCAGGAGTTTGTGAATGACTTCTATTATAGGAAGGTATTCACAACTGATGATCCGAGGAGAGCTTTCAAGGAAGCGCTGATCAAGCTGCACACTGGGGACCCAGGCATGTTCAGCCAGTTCAGGCGAGCCATGATAGAATCAAAACTGGACATGAACACAATTCCGTTCCCTCAGAAAGTTACATATCAGCCTCTCTTCCTCCCAGACTCTCGAAACCCCAACCGACAGAAAATAGCAGCTGAGGCAAGACAAGTTTGCCGAGAGCACGGGGTTGACATATCGAAGGAGTCAAAAGCTAAGCGAGAAATTTTTGTTAGAATATTTAGCAAGTATGGGCTTAAGTTTTAGCTCAGTTAGTTTTTGAGCAACTGATATAATTTTTGTTTTTGTGCTTATCTTTGTAACCATCAGTTGTAATAAAAACTATTCAGTTATACGATTCAACTTGACTTACAATCTCTCATTGTCCAAGCTCTGAATCGCAAAGTTATTTCAATATCATGTTATAACTGTGCTAACCCTTTGATGTTTTTAATCTTATAGTCTGTCTAGAATTTCAGCTGAGATTTTGGATAGGTCAGTAGGATTTAGATTAGTTTGATCTGTAAAGATTTTCATAAGGGTTTTGGCATCATCAAAAAGGGGGAAATTGTTGGGAAATTTATTAAAAGTTTTGATTGATTCCAAAACCAACTAACCCCAACCGAGTAGATGTTGTCAGATCCTAATGTTGGTAGTTAGGCTCGCTGTTTGAGCATTGTTAAGATTTTATCTTTACAGGACTCCAGCTGAAGATGGCAACAAGGCTTCACTAGGATAGAAAATCAGGTGTAAGAAAAACACCTGAGCGTTCAAGTCTCAGAACAACAGCTAAGTATTCAAAGGGAGAAGATGCAAGAGAACATCAGTTGTAAGAAAGACAACTGAGCGTTCGAAGCCAACTGATCAGAGTCAGATACAAGAAAGACAACTGAGCGTTCAAGATGGAACATCAGTTGTAGGATTCAATCAGTTAGATCAACAACTTGAAGTTCAAAGTCAGCTGAGAGTTCAACTGTTCTTACTCAGACAGAAGCATTCAGATAGAACATCAGCTGAAGACAAATCAGATGAAGATCAAACGACTCAACCGACTATCAAATGTTGGAGGTCAAAGGTTAAGATTTGAATTTCAAACAAGGAAGTCACGTGAAGGTTTGACTCTATGTCATTACCTCATTTGGCCCAACACAAGGTTGTCTCAGATGGAAAGCAGAAGCACGCAGTTGCCAAATCCGAAAAGTCTGCAGAGATGAGAGACAAGCCATCGCTTTCAAAGAACAGAGATCAACGGCTCCTCCAACGGCTAGTTGATTCTCTCCGCCTATAAATAGAGGCCTTCATTCATTCACGAAAATGACTGAAAACGAGACAGACAAGAGCAAAGAGATAGACGAGCGAACATCACCAGTTGAGAGTTCATATCGCATAAGAGCTAAATTGCATTCAAACTCTAAGAACATCATTAGTTGAGAGTTCTAGAGTGTTAGATTCTGTCTTTGTTTGTTTTCGATCCAACCTTGAGAACATCACTAGTTGAGAGTTCGTAGAGTGTTAGATCATAGCTCACTTCTTGTTCGAGCTATTAGTTGGAACCCCACCCTTTTACATATCCTCTCAAAAGGATTGTTAGGACCCTACTCTTCCCGGAATTGAGTAGATAGGTTGATTAGTACCCTTAAACTAATCTGTAAGGTTGATAAGTACCCGTAAACTTATCTCAACGGTTGCAAAGCCCGCGTAAGCTTTGTGGTTTGTCCAGAAGAACTTGGACTGAGTTGTGTGGACTCACAACTCCCCGTGGACGTAGGAGTTATCTCCGAACCACGTAAATCCTTGTGAGTTTGTGTTTATTTTTCAGTTATTTATTGCATATTCCACTGACTAACTAACCAGCATACAAACTGCATCTTTTCATATCAACTGTCTTGGTTATTGACCGACTTTGCATAAGCGTGAGTTGATTTTATACGAGTTGTTATTTTCCACCGCATTCCGCACAGCACCACTCTTCCAACTGAGTATTTTTACTCAGTTGTGAATCCAGCTGAGTCCCTGTTTACTCGGTTGTGATTGTTTTTCAAGAGTTGTTTTTAAAAGTTTTATCTGCTGTATTCCGCCCCCACCCATACACCAGAACTCGTATCGGGACCATCAAAGTGTGAAGTGTGTCAAGCTACGACCCACATCACTTCAGACTGTCCTAGTTGGTTCATTGAAGAAGAAGTCAAAGCAATGGGACAGAATCAGCAAGGAGCCCCTCGGCAACAGAGATTCAGTTATGGACAAAACAACAACTTTGGATATTGCCAAAATGAGAATCTGAGGTACGGTAATAATAATTACCAAATGTCACCTCTACATCAGCAACCTCAGCAACCTGCCCAACAACAACAACAGCCATATGTTCCCCCTTATCGTGACAAGAATACAGTGAATTTATGAAAGACACCCTCGACCGCTTCCGGAAGGACTTCGAAAAATTTCAGATAGAAAGTAGAGGGACGTCTAATAACCTCCAGGCTCAGTTGACTCACATTACGCAAACATTGTCGAAGCTTGTAGAGGAAAAGAGTGGGCGACTTCCTGCCCAAGTGGAGATAAACAAAGAGCAGGTCAATGTTGTGGCCTTAAGGAGTGGAAAAACATTGCCTGAGATGGTGCCCAAAGTACCAGTAGAGGAACCTAAGAAGATGGAAGAGACCAAGATCGGATCAGGCGATTTGGATGAGATGCATTATGAGCTGGAAGCCAAGCGTAAGGAGGCCACTCTGGCCAAAGAGCCTGTCTTCAGTTCAAAAGAAGACGAGATGATGCTCGAGTCCCTTAAAGCTGAATGGGAAGCAATGCTATTGGCCAAAATGACCAAGCCCAATGGTCTACCCCCACCATATTCAAGGAGATTTGCCCATGATAGAGAACAGCAAGAGATGAACGAAATGCTTCAAGTCTTTCAAAAAGTGGAGATAAATCTTCCCTTGTTGGTGGCATTACGCTCAATGCCTAAGTGTGCTATGTTCCTAAGAGAGATGGGCACAAAGAAGACAAAATACCATGATGATGCCAAGTTTCATATGTCTAATGTCTCAGCAATCATGAATCCACACTTTCCCATTAAGCAAAGAGATCTAGAGATGTTTGCTATTCCATACACGATAGGCACGACCATGATACCAAGGGCAATGCTCGATTTAGGAGCATAGATCAACGTCATGTGCAAAGCCATGTTCGATGAAATGAGGTTGGGACCACTGGCTCCAACACGTGTCGTTATTCAACTGGCAGTGTAATACCCCAAGCTTTTATAAGTCCTTGAGTGCGTTTTAAATGCGTTTCTATATTTAACTAACGTGCCTTGAGTGATAAAATTTTTCAAGAAAGAAATCTTCTTAAAAATGACCAAAATGCCCTTGTGTGCTTTGACGTGAATTTTTCATGTTTCAATTATTTGAATCGAGTATGTGATGCATTGATTGAGTTTATTTATATGAGAATGAGCATGAGTATGAATTTCGGAGAATTCTGAGAACTTTCACTTTTGACGATTAGTGCCGATAAGCCGAGAAATCACTATTCACCGACGAACTCAGAATTTAACCTAATTAGTGTCTTTTGAATTTAGAATTAATTCTAAGACCCCTGAAATATGTTAGAAGCTTATCCGAGATCACATGAGAGAATTCTAAGAGTTTAGTTCTTAACGGATAAATTAGCCGAGCAATTTTAGGTTTTCTTCGTTACTTGGAATTTTAACCTAAAAATTAGATATCCGGAATCCTTGATTTAATTCATGAGATATGAGATAGATTTGAGGTGTTTTTAATGTCGGAAACGAGTCGAGGAGAGTTAAGAGCCATTTTCACACTAAACAGAATAATATGGATATATTCTACCAGAAAACTTTTTCATCCGGGGAAAATTATATTAGATTAAAATAAAATAAGAATCTCTCTCCATCTCTCTCTCCCTCTCACACCACATGCTCCCTCTCTCTCTCTCCCTAATCTCTCTCCCTAGGTACCTATTTTCTACTCTAAGAGGGAATATCATGATTACATTCATTTCATTAAGCCATTTTATTTCTTTTCTTAGATAAGGTGATGAACTTAGCCAAGTTCATTCATTTATCTCCTATCTCTCTTATCCCTCTCTCTCTCTCTCCACCGTGCTTCACTAAGAAAGAAAGAAGAAAATTCTCTCTTCTCTCTCCCTCTCCAAACCGTAACACACACACACACATAGTAGAAGAGAAATCTCCATTGAAGCTCAAGAAATCAAGCTTCCAACTCCAAAGAAGATCATCACCATCTTTAATCCTCCAAACCCTAATTTAGAGGTAAACAAATTCATCAAGTTTTGAGTTCAATTCCAAAGCAAATCATCTCTCTTTTTCTTCTAAAATTTCGGCACTCGTAGCCCTAGAAAAGGTGATTAATTTTGTTCTATTTTTCTTGAGGTTCAAGATGAGATCCTCCATGGAAAATTCAAGCTAAAGATTTGAGCCTTCAATTCCTTCATTTTCGGTCCAAACAAGATCAAGAGAAGAGCTTATATTTAATTCTTTTAAGTATCTTATTCATTTGATTTCTTGTAAATATGTAAGCCCTAAGCTCTAAAAGAAAAGAAAATATGCAAGCTTTAATTTATGTTTAGGCAAACTAGGGTTTGAGATGTGAAAATCGATGTGAGGAAATTACTAGAAAATCGAACCCTAGGAATTAATCTAAGAATTAAAAGAGAAAAGAGAAATAAAAACCCTAAGAAAATGATGAAAACCGAAAATAGGGAAAAAGGAAGAAGAAAATTTAACTCCATGATTTCTTGATGATTTATTTCATATATGTGTTTATGGTGATGTTTGGAATGATATATTATGCATAAGAAAAAGAAGAAATCTTTTTATCCTATTTCTATGTAGAAACCGTGAGTTAGGGGTTTGTGGAGAAGTATTTGGTTTAATTTATTGTTTGATGATTTAATGATGTTATGAGTATGATATGAGTATGAGATTATGGTGGATTTAATTTGTTATATTATCTCTATGATAAAAATCGATATTTATGAGATTATGGAAGAAATGATATTTTGATGAATTTTGATAATTTTGATGATATGATGATATGAATGTGTTTGTGCTTAATTTGAAGTATTAGATGTTCAATAGAAATTTTTGAGATGAATAAAATGAAATTTATAGTACAAAATTATGCAAAAATCGATGGAAATGAGTTTGAATGCCTAGTGTGTGTTCTAGGTGTTCTTGGTGAATTTTTGAAGATTTGAGTGTGTGTTCTTGGTATTCTTGGTGAGAATTATGAAGATTTGAAGATTAATAAAATTAATCTTAAAATAAATTAAATTAGTTATTTAATTAATTAAAAAAATTGAAAATTTTGAGAATAAAATTAAATAGAAAATAAAAATAAAAATTATTAAATTATTTGTGAGATAAAGAATTGAGTAAAAATAAAGAAAAAACATTTCTTTACGAAAAAATTAAATTAAGAGGAGAAAATTAAGTGAGTTTAATAATAGAGATTAAAAAGAAATAATAATACTAGTAGAGAAAATTAAAAGAGAAGTTAGCGTTAAGAAAATAGAGTTAAAAAGTTGAGTGTAAAATTTTAGACGAGTTAGTCGAGGTTAAGCCGTTCAATTAAACGAGAATTGAAAAAAAGAATTAATCTTAAGTTAAAAAGAATTTCTTTTGAGAAGAGAAAAATATTTGAATCGAGCATAAGAAGTTAAATAAAGAGTTAAGTTGAGCTTAGATAATTTAATAATAATTTACGAAGAGATAAGCCGAGTAAGAGAATCTTATGAGTAAGGATCCAGTAAGAGTTATTCACCAAAATAATAAAATCAAATTAAAAGAGTTTTAAGTATTTAATTAAATAAGAAGTGTTAGAAAAACGAGAGAAAACTTAATAAGAGTCGTTTTAATATGAGAATCGAGTTTATTAAATGGTGAGTGTATAAGTGTTCGTATGATTGTTAACGCTTGAGTGACATTAATTGAGTTTGCTTTTGAAATCTTTTTAATTTGAAATAGGACGATGAAGTTATCGAGTTTTGAACTTTAAGTTAAAAGTCGAGTTTTCATAGAATAAAGAAAACGAGAATTTTATTAAAGAAAACGAAATTCTAAGAGTCGAGTTATAAATAGAAAACGAATTTCTATTAAGTATAGAAAATAAGAGTTTAATTGAGAATAAGAAAAGAGATATAATAATTATATAAGATAAGAGTACGCATACGAGTATGTGTACGTAGTTGAGGAAAGACGACGTATTTGAAATAATGTCGTATTTTAAGTCAAGAAATGTTAAATGACTATTTGAGATTTTAAATTCAAAATACTTATTGTTTGAACTTTTGTTTAATTTATTATGCTTGATTGAACCTATGTGCTTGAGTGAAATATTTATATTTCGTTTATGATAAAATGACTCGATCAATTGTTGAGAATGCTTATATGATTGATTTGAGATGACGATAGTTGAATCAAGTATTCGAGTAAGAATTTGAGCGGCGTAATTAAGATAAATAATATTTCTTTAACTAGCAAGAAATACTAAAATAGAAATGATTTAGAAACGAGAATGCGAGACGAAGTTATTTAGTAACCGAGTAGAGTCGATAACCGAGGACGAGAAAGTCGAGAAAGGATATTGATTTAGAAAAGATAAACATAGAGAGACCCGAGTCAAGTAGAAGTCCTTCAGTTGAAGCCAAAATCTACTTTACGTCTTACGCGTCGAGAGTCTTATTCTTTACTCGATGTCAAAATGTGAAGGACCGAGCGGGATGGGAAATGTAATACCCCGGAAAATCTCAACTGACTTAAAAATTCAAAGTTAATAATGAAAATGGCTTTGCACGCCTAAGTTTACGATTTTAAATTCTAAAACCAACGGTGAAATCCGTTTCCGAAAATAAATTATGGAAGTCAGTTAGATGACTACTGTATTTAGGGATATCGCGTACGAAACTTTTTAGTTCTAGAACTCAGAACGGAAAACCGTCTGATTTTTACATTCACGAAATCGCGATACGAACTCGCCCGAGAAAGTTCGTTTTTATGACTTTCCGGACGAAACTCGGACTGTGTTGTCCCGATTTTTTGTTGGAATTAAGTTTTTAAATATTACTTTCCGATTAAGTTAAATACGTTGGAATTTTTGGTCGAATCGAAATGTGATGATTTTGTGCCGAACTACGTTTTTCGTCGTTCGATTTCCATAACGTCGTATCGCGCCAGAAAAGCGCGTAATTTTCTTCTTTTCCCTCTCTTTGCCGACTTTGCCACTCTCTCTTACACTAGATATTTTCAATTTTATATAGTAATTAACCATGACTCACTACTTAGATTTTTTATCTACCTTTACACCTATTAATCTAAGTATTATAACATAACACATTTTATTCATCATCCTCACTACTCTCTCTCTCAAAATTTCGAAGCACACACACACATCATATCTCTCTCTTTTTTCTTCATTTCACCATTGAAGAACTCAAGTTCTTGAGCAAAATTTTTCACACAAGTCTTCATCCAACCATCGAAGTCTATTTCATCCTTTATTAATTGTCAAGGTAATCTCCTCCTCTCTAATCTTATCCAATTGGATTCCTTTTCTTTTTATTTTCAAGATGGATCGATTTTCTTGGGTGGATGAATTAGATGTTTGATCTTCGATTAGTGTAATTAGATGTGTTAGATATGATATTTAGGGATTAAAATTGAAAGAAATCAAGAACCCTATTTTCCTAATAAGTACCGAAAATTTGGGGCAAACATGTAGGATGTTTAAATTCTTCAATTGATGGTATAATCATGCTTAGGAGGTATTCAATTAGTGATTAGAACAAAAAAAAATCAAAACCCCTATGAATATGGATGAAAACCGAGTTTATGCTAGGGTTTGAATTGGGGATTTCTCAATTTATTGTGTAATTAGACTTGTAAATGTTTGATTGATGATATACTAGTATGATTAAGAGATTAATGATGATGTTTGATGAAGAAAATCACCCCCTTTAATTATTTCTTATTACCAAAAATTATGAGAAAATAGGGGTTTTCATGTAGTTGATTTGGTTGATGTTTTGTTGATGAAATTATGTTTCTAATGTTATTAATTGATGCTAGGAATTTAATTGGAATTTTCTAAAAATATTTTGTGAGCCGTAAGAGACAAAGAACTCGATCTAAGTTGAGATTTAGTAATAATATGAAGTGATGATATGCATGATAATGATCTATGTTAGATAATGTTTGATGACGTAGAAAATGAACGAAATCCGATAACTTTTGAAATCTCGTAAGAGACGAACGAGTGGACATAAGTAATAACCGAGAAGTCGAGTAAGAATTCTAACTTGATAATAATGTTCATGATGGACTAAGGAATAACTTTGTATTTGACGACGTGAGCTTTCGAGCTATTATAGTATGAGTTGTAGTTATAGTCGAGAACTAGAACGAGAATTTGTTAACTTGATTTTGGTTTAGTAATTGGTAGTTGAGACGACGATGTTTAGAACGTCGTGCTAAAGAAACGAGTTTTGAAAAGGAGTCCTTCACGTACGGGAGTACGTGTGACTGCCTTGAGAGTGAAATTTCGTGAGAAATCGAGTACGAGAACTTAGAACGAACCTAAGAAGTCATACGTCGTTTTTAACGAGCCGATAGGGTTAGCCTCGGCAGTTTTGCGACGTTCCACGGAAACTGCAATATCTTTTAGCTCGTTTATCGGAATCGAGATCCGCAAATTGGAGAGTAAACTAGACACCCGAGGTTATCTTTTGGTACAGGGCACGACCCCTGCTTCGCAATTCCCTGTTCTGGACAGACTACTGACTTCGTGCAGTATATGTTCGAATTGTAATTTCCTAAGTTGTTTTCTTCTCAACTTAGCTTCTTTCGTTATGAGTTAATGAATGCCGTTTTCTTACTGACCTCAGTGTCAAGTATAGAGCCTTGAGTGCTAAACGAGATGAGTTCGTATCTTGTATCCGTTTAAGTAAAGAAATTTAGTTAAGCGTGCAAATGCCTAAATCGTCTAAAGAACTAAAACTTAATTTCCTAAGTTGATTCCTTTCCAACTTAGTTCCTTTTGATCTTTTAAGTCGTAACAAGTTAACGACTATCCTCTCTACTGACCTAAGAGTCGAGTATGATACCTTTCGAGCTCTAAACGAGTTTTGTTCAAGTCTCGTTCCCGCTTAATTAAAAGAATATAGATTAGCGTGCAAAGGCCTAAAAGCTTAAAAACTTGTGAAACTAATTTGTTTTTGATTTCGAATTCCATTTTCTTTTATCGACTCGATGACTTATCGAAGTTATGATTATTTACAATGAAGGAGAAAGTCAGCAATCGGGATAAGACGAAGGATCAACAACAAAAACTCGTTTATTAGTTCTGTATTTTAAGGTGGGCTTTCCTACTTATAACAAACAAAATGTGGGTTTTTCCACACATCGAAAGTGACATTTATGGCTTTGATAATTGTGTTTTATCAAACGTGATTATCAGGCATAAACTGTTTTATGTTTTATGTGAGTTCTCTTGTTCCTTTTGAGTTGGCTGAATAGCTTTCCAGATTTATTAGTTAGCTGACTAGTTAACTTTCGATCGGCTTTGAGTTAGCTATATGCTTTCCAAAGTATGTGCACTTTGTTGCCCGTGGTGTATGTGGTATCCTGTTGAGGGGTAACCAGCCACGGTGAATGAGAATTGGACAAGATTTGAATGTAACATCTGTCAGAAAATGCTTGGCCAAGCTACATTGTGAAAATAATAAAATGTTTAGTAGACACGGGTTCTTTTCCAAACAAAACCCCGATGTGGTACAAGGACTAAATGCCTGATTTATCTATACTTATATTATGATTTCGGCATTGTGCCCACTAAGTACTTTCGTACTTAGCCCTGCATATATTTCTAAATGTGCAGGTTGAAGCGACGGAAGCGATGGACGGTTGAGTTAGGATTGAGTTGAGTTGAAGAATAGGAAGACTTATGTACTTAGTCTCAAAACTCTAGACACTCAAAACTCTTTTGATGTTATGTAAATAAACCACTGTAGTATAAGTTCTGTAACTTATAACTTAGATGTTTTTGAATACTTTGTTCGAGTGATCCTTCGAGATCAACTCCTTCTTTTGTTATAAAGTCTTGTTCATAGAAATTATGTAGTCCTTTATGTATGTTTATTTCAGTCAGTCCCCTTCTTCCCCGCTTCTTTAATCTAATCCCAGTCGCACCCCGGCTTCTGCCGTCCCTCGGGATTTGGGGCTATGACAGAGTGGTATCAGAGCAGAGGTTCGTTTTCTGCTCTGGTTATGAGTCAATGTTCTAGTCTGAGTCATTCTTTTTAGTGATACCACAGAGTGGTATTCTGCTCTATATACGAGTCATCCTTCGAGTAGTAAAATTGAGTATTCGTTCATACTCTATATCGAGTCTTCATTCGAGTTGTGAGATAGAGTATTTGTATATACTCTAGACCAGAATCTTCTTTCAAGTAAAGTTAAGATTTAGTTATGACACTAAGATTAAGATCGTAGATGACAACTCAACCTCCCGCTACGTCGACTCAACGAGGAAAGAAATTTCAGTAATATGATTTCTTTTTAATAAGAAATTTTTGAATGACTATTCAACGAGTTAAGAATAAAAATGGTGCCAAAATACTTTTAATTTATGAAAGTATAAGAATTTATACTTTGTTTGGTTATGTGATTATGTGATAGTACGAGTACTATCTTATGTGAAATTATTTGCGCAGTAATTTCTTACTTTTTGAAAAGGTTTATTTGGTACAAGAATCTAGATGGATCCTAGGGATTTTTCCCGGTTCTTTGAGAACGTAGACTTTGAAACCTAAGGTCTTCTCCGACTACTCGAGAACTTAGACGTTTTAAGAAACGTTATTCTAAATGATTTCGAAAGAAGATCCCCAAAACGGGAAGAACTTCTACAGACGGATGTCACGTGCGTGTAGTGACCTGAACAAGACTCGACAGAATCGAATCTTGTTTTTATACTTAGGAGCCGATAATATTTCCTTCGAGGAAATGAAATGAATAATGATGGGATGAATTAACTTGGTACCAAGTGAACGAAAGAAACGAGTAAACGTACGAGAAACGTTGGCTTCATATCAAGAAGGATGTGATCGAGACGAAGAGGACAGAATAAAGGGAATCAAAGACGAATGAAATAAATGAATGTTACTTACGTATAAGTAACGGGAACGACGTCGTTTGGTGTCATTTCGTACCGTTTTGTTTTTCAGCGTAGTTCGCTATGTACGGACTTCGAGAGGGAGATACGTATAAATATTAAGAATCAAGCACAAAGCTTGATTAAATTTGTCAAAAATTGATCGAATTCAACGACGATTAGAACTTATGTTCTAAAGGTTATTCCCTAATTATCATTCCAATTTCTTTTGGAATTTATTTCTACACTTCATTTTGAACGAAGACTACGACGAGTACGTATATTAAGGGTCATGAACGACGAACTCTTACGTAAATGAATGTTACTTTCGAATAACTAACATGAACAAAGTGAACGCACTTGTTTTAACGAGTGAGAATCGATAAGAAATTTTCTTTGTGAAAAAAAAAATATATAAGATAAGGAATGGAAATAAAATCTTAAAATTTTATTTCTATATATTGTTTGTACGAGTGCAATTTTCTGTGAAATTGCCAGATGTTTAAGATAGGGTTGTCGTTTAAGTGGGGTGATATTACAATTGAATAAGGAATATTCATTGTAATTTGAGGTTTTCCGTAAGATAAGATATTGTCCTACCTGTTACTGATCCATGTATCTTAAAAACCTTGTAGGATGACTTCTAGTAGTGATATGGCTCAGGAGAGTCAATCCCCACCACAGCGTACTTGGGCAGATCATATTTTGGATAAGTATCGAGTTTTCGAGGCAAACCCGAGACATGATATAGGACAAAGGATTAGTAACTACTCGGCATGCTATTACAGAGGATTAGGCTATATTCGACTTGATTAGATAACTGCCAGAGGAATGTTATGGTTGGGCACATGTTACGACATGGTACTATTTTGGAATGTTTGACGACGACGTAGAGCCCACAGGTGATTACAATGGATTCGCTTTAGAGGTATACAGGCGGTTCTTCCAAAACGGACACATGGCAGCATATCCCATTCAGGCGCATCCTCCCTACACTTACTTCCAGGCGGATTCAGAGTCAGATCATGGCGAGATAGGTCCAGATATGGTTGCACAGTTAGAGATTCCTCCAGCGATTGTACCCTAGCAAGGGCACATAGGGGTTAGCGACAGAGGCTTAATACCCAGTGATTGACGTAGAGACAACTGACAGGTTAGGGTTACCTATTCTTTTCCTACCCGAGCCTTCTGTGAGAGTTCGAGGACCGTTTGAGGCAGGACCAGAGTACTTAGACACAGACACAGAGCTTACCGCCCTATTACAGTTACCAACTTCATACAGACCCCTTGACGAGATTTGTGCGGAATTGGCTAGAGTTAGAGCAGAGTTTGAGGCAGGACCATCCAGGGTCCGTTCCAGGAAGAAGTACGAGTCTAGTTCCCTTCCCGACCACCTACTGCCTCCGAAGAAGCGGGCGTTAGTAACCTGCTAGGATTACCTGGTTTCAGATACCGAGATGACAGTTTCAGAGATGTTTGCACCGCCACCACTTACACTTACGGACGACACTACTATGAGAGTTGACGAGGCACTCCAGCTCGTTTTTGGTTCAGATTCAGAGAAGAAGAACACTGATAAGGATCAGGACGAGGACCAAACGAGGACCCTAAGAAGGATCAGGCCATAGAGGACAGTGGGAATTTGACTGCAGCGAGTTGAGCAGTGCGTTAGGGACGCTTATCAGCAGAGTTAGTAGTCTCTTTTGTTACGTATATAGTCGGACCAGTAACTAGTTTTGTAGTACCCTAACGGATACGAAATTTTGTGAACCGTTTCAGTTCTAGTACTCCCAGTAGTACAGAAATACATTCTATTAATGCAACCTATATAGTGATAGGCAGATAGCCTAGTTTAGACTCGTAATAGTCTAACTTTTCGTGTAAGACCTCGTTGGAGGCAAAATCCATATCCCTTTGATGTATACATATATACATGACCCATGAGAGGGTTTTTAATCGCGAGGAAGTTTTTATAAATCGTAAAAATCAAATCAGAATGCAAATGAACCCGTGTAACGAAAATTAGGTTTAACCTTGACTGTTAAAAGATTAAGGAGATAGTATCGAAGTTATGTTCGAATTTCTTTTCCGCGAACTTGATTAAGTTGGAAAGTGGGTTAGTGAGTAACAGAGGGCTTAAAGGTAAAGCGCTAATGGAAATTTTCTATTCCCTATAGTTTAAGGAAAATGCCGCCGAGAAACATTAATAACAGGAGAGGTCGAGGACCTAGCAGGCCCAGGGGACGTGGAAGACGTCAGCCAAAGAATGAGAGAGAACAAGAACAGGAACACTATGATACCCCTTCACCATCACCCCCACCACCACCCCGTAGAATAATTGAGGATCTCTTCCTCAAAAGAAACCCCCCAAAGTTCGATGGAACAGGCAGCCCTAGCGATGCTGAGCTATGGGTGCGATCAACCAAGAAACTTTTCAAGCTCCTCAGGTGTACCGACGAGGAAAGACTAGCATGTATAGCGTTCCAAAGAAATTGTGAAGTTGCACGGAGTTCCGAAGACGATTACCTCTGATAGAGATTCGAAATTCACCGTCCATTTTTGGGAAAGTTTCCATAAAGAGTTAGGAACCCAATTGCAGTTCAGCACTGCTTACCACCCTGAAACCGATGGTCAGTCCGAGCGAACGATCCAAATTCTCGAAGATATGTTGAGAGCCGTTTTGTTAGATAAATGAGTCGAGTGGGAAAAAGTTTTACCTCTTGTTGAGTTCGCATACAACAATAGCTATCAGAATACGATAGGAATGGCCCCGTATGAAGCTCTTTACGGAAAGAAGTGTAGATCGCCGTTGTATTGGAATGAAGTCGGTGAAAGGAAAGTGTTAGGACAAGAAGCGATTGAGGAAATGATAGAATCTGTACGTCAGATCCGTGAGAAGATTAAGGAAGCTCAAAGTCGACAGAAGTCGTATGCCGATAATCGAAGATCCAAGTTAGAATTTGAAGAAGGAGATAAAGTGTTTTTGAAAGTGTCCCCCTCGAAAGGAGTTTATCGTTTTGGAGTTAAAGGAAAGCTTAGACCTCGTTTTATAGGACCGTACGAGATCCTCGAGAGGATTGGATCCGTATCGTATCGTTTAGCGTTACCGTCTAGTTTCGGAAGTTCGCATAACGTGTTTCACGTATCGCAGTTGAGAAAATACGTCTTCGATCCGAAGCATGTAATACGTCGAGAAGATGTTGAGATGAAACCCGATCTAAGCTACGAAGAGAAACCCGAAGAGATTTTAGATTATAAAGTCCAGCAGCTTAGAACGAAATCGATTCCCTTAGTGAAAGTCAAGTGGTGTCATCACGATCTTGAAGTAGCCACTTGGGAGCTCGAAGAAAAGATGAAAGCAAAGTATCCCGAGTTATTTTCTTAAGGTCAGTAAATTTCGGGACGAAATTTTTTTTTTAGAGGGTGAGGATGTGATACCCCGAGTTTTTATCCCTTTAAAGAGCGTCTAATTAACCAAGTAAGTTCAAAGATGAGAATTTAGGAGTAAAATTTTTCTTTTCTAATCGATGAGTTTTGAATAAAACGTTTAAATTGCCTTGTGAATCTTGTATGAATTTATCTGTTCTAATTATCTGAGATGATAATGATGTGATATGTTTGTTGAGTCGTTTATATGAAAATGAGTATGAGATTAAATTCCGGAAAAATCCTGAGAAGTTTGTTTAATTAAGATAACATAACGTTAATCGCCGAGAAATATGTTTACGCCGATGAACTTAGAATAGAATTAAATTAGAACCTTCGAACTTAGAATTTCTTTTAAGATCACTGAGATAGGATAAGAACTTATTCGAGAATTGAGAAGAGAAATGAGGCATTAGTCTTGAAAAGGATTAATAAACGGAATAATAAGCCGATTAAATTCTTTTAAGAATTAAAGGACTAAAATGATCGAAGCCTTTAATCTTTTAATTTGAGACGTGACATAGGATTGGGATGAGTTAGTGTCAAAAGTGAAACGAGAAGAGGTTAGACCCGTTAATAGAACAAAACGGAATTAATACGAATCGTTTTACCCGGAAAACCTTTACGACCGGATAATTAATACCCGCAACGACACGACGACGACACGTGTCATCCACCTCTCTCCCTCTCTCGCCACCTCACAACTCCTCTCCCATCATCCCTCAATTTCCAAGACCAACACACCATAGTGATGTCTTATACATAGATTGCTTAAAGTATGCATACAATTTAAGTTCAAATCAACCATCAAGTCTTGTCTTTTGCAATTTCCAACAAGTATTTCTTTTTCACTTTGTTGAATTTTTAACCTTAGTCATCTAAGACAAGTAGGGAAGACACAATTCATTATCAAACTCCATCTCTCTCTCTCCATTCGATCTCTCTCTCTTGCAAGAAAAGAAAAACTCTCTCAACCTCTCAAACTCTCTCTCCCTCACGGCAATCTCTCTCTTTCATACCTCTCTTGATTTTTCTTCACATGCAACCATGGATTCAAGATCTCCATCCATGGAAATGAAGTAGAAGTCATTAATCTCCATCCATTTCATCCATATTTTCAAAGAAAGGTAAGAATTTTCCAAGTTCTTGAAGTTGAATTCAAGAATTATCCAACACTTTTCTTTATTTTTATTCTCAAACCCTATGGATGATTAATCCCATATTATTTCTTTTTCTTTGAGGATTCAAGAAGACATTCTTCTTTCTTTCAAGATCCAAGCTTTGAAGCTACCATTTCCATCCATTTCAATCCCAAGAGCCAAGAGAAGAATTTCCATTTAATTAAGTATGAATTCATTTGATTAGTTGTAAAAATGTATGTCTATAAGTCCTAAAGGAAAGATCTATGCATGCATGTTATTTAATTTATGTTTAGGCAAACTTAGGATATGCATGTGCTAATCGAGTGAGAAGAATTCGTTAGGAGAATCGAGCACTAGATATCAATCGATGAATTAAGAGAAGAAAAAGAAACTAAAACCCTAAAAATTGATAAATGCCGAAATTTTTAGTAAAAATAGGAAAAATATGAATTCTTTGAGTTATTGTTATTTTGATGCTTGATTTGTTATTTTTATCATGTTAGTAATGAGATTATATGCATGAAAAATTGAGAAATAAATTGCACAAAATGTGTACATGTATGCCGTGTGTTTTTAAGCAAAAATGGAGAAATTATTTTGATGATTTTGTTGATGTATTGAGTGATGTTTTGATCAATGAGATGATTGTATGTTATGTTAGTATAATCATACATGTGTTTAAGTGAAGAAAATGAGATTGCATATTGAAGTTTTGAAAGAATTTAATTGTAAAAATAATTGGATGTTTAAGTATTTCAATGTATGTATGAATGATAGTTTGAATATGGAATAAAGATAGAAGTTTTGACAAAAAGACTTAAAATTGAAAAGCTTTTAATTAAATAAAAGATGAAAAGATGTATAAAAAGATTTATTAATTAAATGTCCTACATTAAAATTTAAAGATTTGAAATTTTTACTAAAAATACAACAAAAAGATCTTTTATAATAAAGTGAGTTAATTCATAAAAATGTTTATCAAAAGATAAAGAAATTATTAAGTAAGAAATAGCTTAAAGGTTTAAAACAAAAAAAAGAAGAAATTATTAAAGAAGTAAACAAAATAGAGAAAACCGAGTTTAATAAGAATTAATCGATAATAAGTAAAAAGAAAGTTAATTTGAGTAAAGAAAAGATACTAGACGAGTTAAGATAGATACTCGTATAAGTTAAATGAGAAAACGAGAATAAAATAAGATGTCGAATAATAAGTTGATAGAAGATTAATTAAATAATTAATTTAGGGACGTCGTTCCAACCAAGCGAAGAAAAGATAAACCGAGATAATTATTAAAGGAATAATATTCAAGATAAGAAATGAGAATCAAGTTAGAATTGAACAAGAATTTATAATTTCATAAGTATTAAGAGCTAAGAGAATTTTTGTTAAATAAATAAAAGTTATAAAATACCTTATAAGATAGCGGATATAGAACGGAGCGTTGTCTATATAAATAAGAAAGATAGATTTAATAGTTTAAGCCTCCATAAAAAGGAAATGCATAATCGAGTTAGAATTTAAGATCCAAATGGAATGCATGTTAATGTGTCTTGAAGTGTGCTTGATTGATTTGAATTCATTATATGTTTGAATAAATGTTTAAATGCATGATAGTATTATACTGTGAAAAATGATTAAACTATTGTATGCAAGATAATTGATTGTTAATTTGAGAATAAACTATAGTCTTTAAAAGAAAGCTCGAGTAATAATTTGTAACAATGAAGTTATTAATTAGAACGAGAAATGTACGATGTTAAGTAGTAGAGTTAACCTTTTTGAATAGAGTTAATAAAATAAAGACGAGAACGTGAGATCTTTAGAAAGGTTAGAACGAAGAGAGCGACGACTCAAATAGAAGTCCGTCAGTTAAAGTCCAACGCCTTTGTGTCCGTCTTTCATATATCTTATCTACCGATGTCGAACTATGAATGATCGAGCCGGACGGATCGTTAAGCGAGGACAAATAGCCCTAGACCACCTAGCTAGTTCTTTGGAAGTCAGGTGGGCTTTTCTGAACCAAAACTATCGATGAAAATTAGTATGCTATTGAATATTATGATATGTTTTTCAAATGTGATTGACTTGCCATTTTATTGAAGTTAGTATGTATTATCATCTATTTATATGAAGATGTGATTATCCTGTGAAAGTAGGAACCCACGTGTGGTATATGTTGAGGTGACTGTGAGCCTTGCTTCGGTTGGGCCGGTCACAGTGTTTGAGAAGGAGGCCTACTTCTCGGCACAGTAAAGTTATTGGTGATAGATGATACATGCTGTTATATTATGTTATTTGACTGCGCAGTCTGTTTTAAATAAAAATGTTTTGACATGCACAAGTAAAACCGTTTTTAAAACTGCTTATATACTTGTGATGTTTGGCAAGGCAAGTTCAATTAATATAGCTTTAAAAAGCATCTTTATTCAAATATTTTGGCTTGTGTTCACTGAGTACGAAGTACTCAGCCCTGCGTGTGTTTCTAAACATGCAGGTTGACTGGATAGCGATGGCGTGGATACTTGGTGGTGTGGTTTGGTTTTGTTGGTTAAGTTTGATAGAATTTCGGACTGCCATTTGTACGTCTTCATACGTGCAAGTGTTGGGAGTTGATGCTAATTTACGCTGCAATCTTTTTGATCTAATGTCTGTTGATGCTAGTACTCTAATATTCATGTTTTTTATTCCGAGCGTTGTGCTCGAAGACTTTGAATGCTTGTTGAATTCATAACCTTTTAACTTGTAATCCCGAGCGATGGGCTCGTAACTTGATTGTTGTTGAACATGATCCCTTTTCTTGATGTATATATTCGTATGATTTCTCCTTTTGTTGGAATTCCTTTCCCATCAGCATGATTTACTTGTTTGAATTCCAGTTTAAAGTGAAGTTAAGATGCTTGGTTATTAATTCATTATGCTTTTGAAAACCAAATTCGATTGCCTTATGTTTCATCTTTGTTTTCCCCGAGCATGTTCCCTTTATTTGAGTTAGTTGTTAGTTGTTTAGGTTTGTTGTTGTTCGTAAGTTGCATCTCGAGAGTCGGGGCGTGACAATAGAGCTCAGAAGGAAGCTGAGTTCTATAGTTTGAAGCAAGGAAAGCTGACAATAACTGAATACGACGCAAAATTCTGCGAATTATCAAGGTATGCGCCAACTTAGGTGGACACTGAGGAAAAGATGTCTAAGAAGTTCCAAGGGGGACTAAGACACGAATTGGGACTCGCTTTAGCTAGTCACGGGGGACTGAGTTATACGGACGTTTTAGGACGAGCACTGGAAATGGAGGCCGTTGTGCCTGATGAGAAGAAAACCATAGCACCTACACCAGCTCCAACCCAAAACCAAAACCGAGGCTATTATAACAACAATAATAGCAACTTCCAAGGAAAAAGAAAATGGGATGGAGGAAGTAGCAGTGACTACAATCAGAATCCTAACCAGGGTAATCAACGAAAGGAAAATCAGTACGGCTACCAGCAGCCTAGCCAGAACAACAAAAAGAAACAATGGAAGGGAAACAACCAGTCAGGGTTGTATTTGCAAGGGAACAATCAGGCCAGACCATGGAAAGGGAGTAATCAGCAGAGACAACCGCAGGGACAACAACAAAACTCTAACCAATGAGGAAATAACCCAGGGAGGGTTACTTATCCGGTTTGCCCAAAATGCAATGGAACCCATCCTGGTATTTGCCAAGCTGGCACGGGCGTTTGTTTTAACTGTGGACAGTCAGGGCACGTAAAAAGGGATTGCCCTATGCTACTAAGAACAGCCGGACAGAATCAACAAGGACAACCCCAGCCTTTGAGGGCAATTCAGGAGCAGCCTCAACAACAGATGGCACCGCAACAGTTCCAACAGTACGTGCAGCAGCAGCAGAATGCAAGGGCATGCGCCAATAGGCAGACTGGGAAGAATAATGGAAAAGGAAACTTAGCAGGTATGGGAAAACTTCACAACATCCCTATTTGAGATATTGTTTGATACTGGCGCATCGCATTCCTTTATTTGCTGGCTCGTGTGCCGATAACCTAGACATCAGACCTGTAAGAGCTGCACACCTTATGAGAGTAGCTACGCCTTCAGGAGAGATCACTACTTCTATGCATGTTTGCTCTAACTTAGAACTAGAAATCGAAACTCTTAAGGTTAAAGCGAACAACATAAACGTTATGATAATGTGGGCGTAGACATAATATTAGGAATGGATTGTTGTCAGAGAATTATGCCTCGATTCTCTGCAACGAGAGAAAAATCTCTTTTCAACCCCCGGGTAGAGAACCAATCGAATTCCACGGAATTTCAATGGGTAGAGGAATACCGATTATATCAGCGCTATAAGCCACGGAGTTAATAAGGAAGAAAGGTATCAAAGTTTATCTTGTGTACCTAATAAGAGAACCAGGAGCCAAGAAGACCATCCAAGACGTTTTTTCAGAAGTTTTGCCGGGATTGCCACCCGATCGACACGTAGACTTTACGATCGACTTACAGCCAGGAGTAGCTCCTAAATCCTAAGCCCCATATAGGATGGCACCAAAAGAACTAGAAGAACTCAAAATCCAGTTATAAGACTTGTTAGACCTTGGTTTCACCAGACCAAGTGTCTCACCTTGGGGGGTGCCAGTATTGTTTGTTAGGAAAAAGGATGGTTCGGTGAGGATGTATCTAGATTATCGAGAACTGAACAAGATCACCCTCAAGAACAAATATCCTTTGCCAAGGATAGAGGATTTGTTCAACCAGCTCAAGGGTACAGGAGTGTTTTCCAAAATAGATTTACGATCAGGGTATCAGCAGCCGAAGATTAAACCCGAGGACGTACCTAAAGACCGCTTTTCAAATCTGATATGGCCATTACGAATTCTTAGTAATGCCATTTGTTTTAACCAAAGCCCCTGCAGTATTCATGGACCTTATGAATAGGGTTTTACACCCGTACTTAGACAAATCCGTCTTAGTATTCATCAACGATATTCTCATTTACTCCAAAAATGAGAAGAAACATGAAGAACATCTGCGGATAGTGTTGGAAACACTTAGAGCCGAGAAACTGTATGCCAAGTTCAGTGAATGCGAATTTTGGCTGAAGGAAGTAATGTTCCTTGGTCATATAGTTTCGGCCGAAGGAATCAAAGGAGATCCCGCTAAGGTAGAGACAGTGCACAACTGGAAGTCACAAACGAGTCAGAACGAGAACATAAGTTTCCTAGGTTTAGCCGATTATTATAAAAGATTCATCGAAGGATTTTTCCACCATCCCTAGGCCAATGACGCAGCTACTTCGGAAGGAAACCAAATTTAAATGGAGGGACGAGTGATAGCTTATGCTTCACGACAATTTCGACCTGACGAAGTTGAGTACCCAACCCACGACTTAGAACTCGCAGCCGTATTGCATGCATTAAAGATTTGGAGACACCATCTCTATGGTGAGGGTTGAGATTTTCACAGATCACAAGAGTCTGAAATACTTTTTGAACAGAAAAAAAAAAACTGAATATGAGACAAAGGAGATGGCTCAATTTGGTCAAGGATTACGACTGCGGAATCAACTACCACCCAGGATGTACGAAGATGTATCAGGACATGAGAAAGAATTTCTGGTGGAATGGACTAAAACGAGACATTACCTCGTTTGTAAAAAGATGTTTGTCATGACACCAAGTTAAGACTTTACAACCGACGACCGTATGGATTGTTACAGCCATTGGATATCCCAGAATGGAAATGGAAAGGAATAGCCATGGACTTTGTGACAGACTTGCCTAAGTCAAGAAGAGGAAACACAACCATTGGGTGATTATCAATAGACTTACGAAATCAGCTCCCTCCTTACCAATTAAGACTACCTATGGATTAAAAATTTCAGCAGTTGTACGTTCAAGAAATAGTACGTCTACATGGAGTACCGAAGGTCATAATATCAGATCGAGACGCCAAATTCACTGCCAGATCTTGAGTCATTATGCAGAAAGAATTGGGAACCAAGCTTAACTTTAGTACAACTTTTCACCCTCAGACAGATGGACAGTCCGAGAAGACGATTCAGATTTAGGTTGATATGTTAAGGACGATGGTTTTGTACCGGAGCGTGAATTATGAAGGTATTTTACACTTGGTCGAACTTGCGTACAATAACAGCTACTAGGCGACGATAGGAATGACGCCTTACGAGGCTTTGTATGGGAAGAAATGTAGGTCACCACTTTACTGGGATGAAGTGGGTGAAAGGTAGAACCTAGGACCAGACGCGATTAATGAGATGATCGAGAATGTTCGGCAGATTTGAGATAGAATGAGGGAAGCCAGAGCCGACAGAAGTTATATGCCGACGATCGTCGTGAGGATCTTAAGTTTTGAGATTAGGATAAAGTTTTCCTTAAGATTGCACCTTCTAAGGGAATCGTTAGATTCGGCGTTAAGGGTAAATTAAGACCGAGGTTCTTAAGACCTTACGAAATCCTCGAGAAAATAAGAACCGTTGCTTATAGGTTGGCCTTACCGCCAAGTTTAAGAAGTGTCCATAACGTGTTTCACGTTTCTCAATTGAGAAAATACATCTATGACCGTAAGCGCGTTATTAGACAACAAGACATAGTTCTTGAATCTGACTTAAACTACGAAGAATAACCAATATCGATCTTGGATAGAAAAGTTCAAGAATTAAGAACCAAATCGATACCAATGTAAAAGTATTGTGGAATCACCACGGGCAGAAGGAAGCCACGTGGGAGCTCGAGGAAAGGATGAAGGAGAGGTATCCTCATCCTTTGCAGAAGATATGCAAATTTCGGGACGAAATTTTTTCCAAGGGGGGTAGGATGTAATACCCCGGAAAATCTCAACTGACTTAAAAATTCAAAGTTAATAATAAAAATAGCTTTGCACGCCTAAGTTACGATTTTGAATTCTAAAACCAACGGTGAAATCCATTTCCAAAAATAAATTACGGAAGTCAGTTAGATGACTACTGTATTTAGGGATATCGCGTACGAAAACTTTTTAGTTCTAGAACTCAGAAAGGAAAACCGTCTGATTTTTACATTCACGAAATCGCGATACGAACTCGCCCGAGAAAGTTCGTTTTTATGACTTTCCGGACGAAACTCGGACTGTGTTGTCCCGATTTTTTGTCAGAATTAAGTTTTTGAATATTACTTTCCGATTAAGTTAATTACGTTAGAATTTTTGGTCGAATCGGAATGTGACGATTTTGTGCCGAGCTACGTTTTTCGTCGTTCGTTTTCCGTAATGTCGTATCGCACCGGAAAAGCACGTAATTTTCTTCTTTTCCCTCTCTTGGCCGACTTTGCCACTCTCTCTTACACTAGATATTTTCGATTTTATATAGTAATTAACCATGACTCACTACTTAGATTTTTATCTACCTTTACACCTATTAATCTAAGTATTATAACATAACACATTTTATTCATCATCCTCACTACTCTCTCTCTCAAAATTTCGAAACACACACACACATCTTATCTCTCTCTTTTTTCTTTATTTCACCATTGAAGAACTTAAGTTCGTGAGCAAATTTTTTCACACAAGTCTTCATCCAACCATCGAAGTCTATTTCTTCGTTTATTAATTGTCAAGGTAATATCCTCCTCTCTAATCCTATCCAATTGGATTCCTTTTCTTTTTATTTTCAAGATGGATCGATTTTCTTGGGTGGATGAATTAGATGTTTGATCTTCGATTAGTGTAATTAGATGTGTTAGATATGATATTTAGGGTTTAAAATTGAAAGAAATCAAGAACCCTATTTTCCTAATAAGTACCAAAAATTTGGGGCAAACATGTAGGATGTTTGAATTCTTCAATTGATGGTATAATCTTGCTTAGGAGGTGTTCAATTAGTGATTAGAACAAAAAGAAATCAAAACCGCTATGAATATGGATGAAAACCGAGTTTATGCTAGGGTTTGAATTGGGGATTTCTCAATTTATTGTGTAATTAGACTTGTAATTGTTTGATTGATGATATAATAGTATGATTAAGAGATTAATGATGATGTTTGATGAAGAAAATCACCCCCTTTAATTATTTCTTATTGCCGAAAATTTATGAGAAAATAGGGGTTTTCATGTAGTTGATTTGGTTGATGTTTTGTTGATGAAATTATGTTTCTAATGTTATTAATTGATGCTAGGAATTTAATTGGAATTTTCTAAAAATATTTTGTGAGTCGTAAGAGACAAAGAACTCGATCTAAGTTGAGATTTAGTAATGATATGAAGTGATGATATGCATGATAATGATCTATGTTAGATAATGTTTGATGACGTAGAAAATGAACGAAATCCGATAACTTTTGAAATCTCGTAAGAGACGAACGAGTGGACATAAGTAATAACCGAGAAGTCAAGTAAGAATTCTAACTTGATAATAATGTTCAAGATGGACTAAGGAATAACTTTGTAGTTGTCGACGTGAGCTTTCGAGCTATTATAATATGAGTTGTAGTTATAGTCGAGAACTAGAACGAGAATTTGTTAACTTGATTTTGGTTTAGTAATTGGTAGTTGAGACGACGATGTTTAGAACGTCGTGCTAAAGAAACGAGTTTTGAAAAGGAGTCCTTCACGTACGGGAGTACGTTTTGACTGCCTTGAGAGTGAAATTTCGTGAGAAATTGACTACGAGAACTTAGAACGAACCTAAGAAGTCATACGTCGTTTTTAACGAGCCGATACGGTTAGCCTCGGCAGTTTTGCGACGTTCCACGGAAACTGCAATATCTTTTAGCTCGTTTATCGGAATCGAGATCCGCAAATTGGAGACTAAACTAGACACCCGAGGCTATCTTTTGGTACAGGGAACGACCCCTTCTTCGCAATTCCCTGTTCTGGACAGACTCACTGACTTCGTGCAGTGTATGTTCGAATTGTAATTTCCTAAGTTGTTTTCTTCTCAACTTAGCTTCTTTCGATCTTTGAGGTCGTTATGAGTTAACGAATGCCTTTTTCTTACTGACCTCAGTGTCAAGTATAGAGCCTTGAGTGCTAAATGAGATGAGTTCTTATCTTGTATCCGTTTAAGTAAAGAAATTTAGTTAAGCGTGCAAATGCCTAAATCGTCTAAAGAACTAAAACTTAATTTCCTAAGTTGATTCCTTTCCAACTTAGTTCCTTTTGATCTTTTAAGTTGTAACAAGTTAACGACTATCCTCTCTACTGACCTAAGAGTCGAGTATGATACCTTTCGAGCTCTAAACGAGTTTTGTTCAAGTCTAGTTCCCGCTTAATTAAAAGAATATAGATTAGCGTGCAAAGGCCTAAAAGCTTAAAAACTTGTGAAACTAATTTGTTTTTGATTTCGAATTCCGTTTTCTTTTATCGACTCGATGACTTATCAAAGTTATGATTATTTACGATGAAGGAGGAAGTCAGCAATCGGGATAAGACGAAGGATCAACGATAGAAACTCGTTTATTAGTTCTGTATTCTAAGGTGGGCTTTCCTACTTATAACAAACAAAATGTGGGTTTTTTCACACATCGAAAGTGATATTTATGGCTTTGATATGTGATACCCCGAGTTTTTATACCTTTAGAGAGCGTGTAATTAACCGAATGAGTTAAAAGATGAGAATTTAAGAGTAAAATTTTTCTTTTCTAAACGAAGAGAATTGAATAAAACGTTTAAATTGCCTTGTGAATTTTGTGTGAATTTATCTGTTCTATTTATCTGAGATGATGATGATGTGATATGCTTGTTGAGTTGTTTATATAAAAATGAGTATGAGATTAAATTCCGGAAAAATCCCGAGGAGTTTGTTTGATTGAGATAACGTAACGTTAATCGTCGAGAAATATGTTTACGCCGATGAACCTAGAATAGAATTGAATTAGAACCTTCGAACTTAGAATTTCTTTTAAGATCACTGAGATAGGGTAAGAACTTATCCGAGAATTGAGAAGAGTAATGAGGAGTTAATCTTTAAAAGGATTAATAAACGGATTAATAAGCCGACTAAATTCTTTTAAGATTTAAAGGACTAAAATGATCGAAACCCTTAATCTTTTAAATTAAGACGTGAAATAGGGTTGAAATGCTTAGTGTTGGAAGTGAGACGAGAAGAGGTTTGACCCGTTAATAGCACAAAAAGGAATTAATACGAGTCGTTTTATCCGGAAAACCTTTACGACCGGGTAATTAACACCCGTAACGACACGACGAAGACACGTGTCATCCACCTCTCACTCCCTCACGCCACCTCACACTACCTATAAGCTATACCTAGATGTCATCATACCTACTCTCTAGAAATGACCAACATACTTAGTAAATTGTGAAACTAAAGTATGCATGCAATTAACATCACATCAACCTGTCTATTCATGTCTTAATACAACTTCCAACAAGTTCACTTTATTCCTTTTGTTGGATTTCAAATGCATTCATCTAAGACAATGAGAGAAGATTACATTCACTCCATCACTCTCTCTCTCTCATTCGATCTCTCCCTCACTCCAAGCAAGAAAGAAAAACAACAAAATTCTCTCTATTCTCCCTACTCTCTCTCGGCAATCTCCCTCTCTCATACATACCTTGATTTTTCTCTACATGCAACCATGTATTCAAGCTCCTCATCCATGGAAATGAAGTAGAAAGTATCAATCTCCATTCATTTCATCCATATTCTCAAGAAAAGGTAAATATCTTTCAAGTTCTTGAAGTTAAATTCAACAATCATCCAACACTTTCTTCATTTTTAAACCCTAAAGGGAATGGATGATTAATTTCATGTTATTTCTTTCCTTTGAGGATTCAAGAAGACTTCCTTCTTCCCTTCAAGTCCAAGCTTTGAAGCTTCACATTCCATCCAATTCGATTCCAAGAGCCGAGAGAAGGATTCCCATTTAAATTAAAGTATGAAAAATTCATTTGATTAGTTGTAAATATGTATATCTCTAAGTCCTAAAAGAAAGATCTATGCATGCATGCTATTTAAATTATGTTTAGGCAAACTTAGAATGTGCATGTGACAATCGAGTGAGAAGAATTCGTTAGGAGAATCGAATATAGGGTTTAATCGGTGAATTAAGAGAAGAAAAAGAAACTAAAACCCTAAAAGAATTAAAGAATGCCGAAAATTATAGTAAAAATAGGAGAAATATGAATTCTTTGAGTTATTATTATTTTGATGCTTAATTTATTATTTTTTATTATGTTGAGAATGAGATTTTGTGCATGAAAAATTGAGAAATAAAATGCACAAGAAGTGCATGTGTGTGCCGTGAGATTTGAGCAAAAATGGAGCTTTTATTTTGTTGATTTTGTTTGTGAATTGAGTGATGTTTTGATCATTGAGATGATTGTATGTTATGTTAGTATAATCATACATATGTTTAAATTAAGAAAATGAAATTGCATGTTAGAGTTTTTGAAAGAAATTAATTGTAAAAATAATAAAAAGATTGGATGTTTAAGTGTTACAATGTATGTATGAATGTTAGTTTAAATATTGAATAAAGATAGAAGTTTTTGACAAAAAGATTGAAGTTTGAAAAGCTTTTAATTAAATAAAAGATGAAAGATGTATAAAAAGATATATCAATTAAATGTCTTGGTATTAAAATTTAAAGACTTGAAATTTTTACTAAAACTACAACAAAAAGATCTTTTATAACTTAACTAATAAAGTGAGCTAATTCATAAAAATGTTTATCAAAAGATAAAAAAATTATTAAGTAAGAAATGGCTTAAAGGTTTAAAACAAGTAAAGAAGAAATTATTAAAAAGATAAGTAAGAATAAAGAAAACTGAGTTTAAAAAGAATGAATCGAAAAGAAACAAAAAGGAAGTTTTAAATCAAGTAAAGAAAAGATGCTAGACGAGTTAAGATAGATACTCGTATAAGCTAATCAAGAAATTGATAATGATGGAATAAGATATCGAGTAATAAGTTGAAAGAAGATTAATTAAATAATAAATTGAGTAGGTTGTTGCCAACCAAGCGAATAAAAAGATAAACCGAGATAATAATTAAAGAAACAATAGTCGAGATAAGAAATGAGGATCGAATTAAGGATGAATAAGAAATCCCAATTTTATAAGAGTTAATTATAATTAAAGAGAAATTTTGTTAATTGAATAAGGGTTATAAAATACCTTATAAGATAACGGATGTCGAACAAAGCGCTGTCTATAAACAAGGAAAAATAGAATTAATGGTTTGAGCCTTCATAAAAAGAAATGCATAATCGAGTTAGATTTTAAAGTCTAAATTAAATGATTGTTAATGTGTCTTGAAGTATGCTTGATTTATGTGAATTCATTATACGATTGAATAAGTGTTTAAATGCATGATATTAGTTATGATGTGAAAAATAATTGAATGATTGAATTATTAATTGTTAAACCAAGAATTGATTAAAGCCGTTGAAAGAAAGCTCGAGTAATAGAATATAGACGATGACATTATTAATTAGAACGAGAAAAGTGTACGATGTTGAGTAGTAAAGTTAACCAATTCGAGTAGAGTTAATAATTTAAAGACGAGAACTCGAGATCCTTTAGAAAAGTTAGAGCGAAGAGAGAGACGACTCAAATAGAAGTCCGTCAGTTAAAGTCCAACGCCTTTGTGTCCGTCTTTCATATATCTTATTTTTCCTATCGATGTCGAACTGTGAAGGATCGAGTCGGACGGATCATTAAGCGAGGACAAATAGCCCTAGACCACCTAGCTAGTCTTCGGAAGTCAGGTGGGCTTTTCTGAACCAAAACTATCGATGAAAATTAGTTATGCTATTAAGTATTATGATATGTTTTCAAATGTGATTGACTTGCCGTTTTTATTGAAGTTAGTATGTGTTATCATCTATTTATATGAAGATGTTATTATCCTGTGAAAAGCAGGAACCCACGTATGGTATATGTTGAGGTGACTGTGAGCCTTGCTTCAGTTAGGCCGGTCACAGTGCTCGAGAAGAAGGCCTACTTCTCGGCACAGTGAGATTGTTTGTGATAGATGATACATACTGTTATATTATATGATATTTGACTACGCAGTCTGTTTTAAAGAAAACGTTTTGACATGCACAAGTAAACTGTTTTTAAAACTACTTATATACTTGTGATGTTCGGCAAGGCAAGTTCAATTATTATAGCTTTAAGAAGCATATTTATTCAAATATTTTGGCTTGTGTTCACTGAGTACGAAGTACTCAGCCCTGCGTGTGTTTCTAAACATGCAGGTTGACTGGATGGCGATGGCGTGGATACTTGGTGGTGTGGTTTGGTTTTGTTGGTTGAGTTTAGTTGAATTTCAGACTGGCATTTGTACGTCTTCATACGTGCAAGTGTTGGGTATTGATGCAAGTTTCTGCTGCAACCCTTTTGAATTAATGTCTATTGATGCTAGTACTTTAATACTCATGTTTTTTATCCCGAGCGTTGTGCTCGAAGACTTTGAATACTTGTTGAATTCGTAACTCTTTAACTTGTAATTCCGAGCGATGGGCTCGTAACTTGAATTGTTGTTGAACATGATCCTTTAACTTGATATATATTCGTATGCTTTCTCTCTTTGTTGGAATTCCTTTCCCATCAGCATGAATTGCTTGTTTAAATTCCTGTTGTAGGTGAAGTTAAGATGCTCGGTAGTTATTTCATTATGTGTTTGGAAAACCAAATTCGATTGTCTTGTCTTCCATCTCTGTTTTCCCCGAGCATGTTTCCTTATTTGAGTTAGTTGTTAGTTGTTTAAGCTTGTTGTTTTTCGTAAGTCGCACCTCGAGAGTCGGGGCGTGACATGATAACTGTGTTTATCAAACGTGATTATCAGGCATAAACTGTTTTATGTTTTATGTGAGTTCTCTTGTTCCTTTTGAGTTGGCTGAATAGCTTTCCAGATTTATTAGTTAGCTGACTAGTTAACTTTCGATTGGCTTTGAGTTAGCTATATGCTTTCCAAAGTATGTGCACTTTGTAGCCTGTGGTGTATGTGGTATCCTGTTGAGGGGTAACCAGCCACGGTGAATGAGAATTGGACAAGATTTGAACGTAACATCAGTCAGAAAATGCTTGGCCAAGCTACATTGTGAAAATAATAAAATGTTTAGTAGACACGGGTTCTTTTCTAAACAAAACCTCGATGTGCTACAAGGACTAAATGCCTGATTTATCTATACTAATATTATGATTTCGGCATTGTGCCCACTAAGTACTTTCGTACTTAGCCCTGCATATATTTCTAAATGTGCAGGTTGAAGCGACGGAAGCGATGGACGGTTGAGTTAGGATTGAGTTGAGTTGAAGAATAGGAAGACTTATGTACTTAGTCTCACTTTTCCGCTGCCAAGTGGGCTTTTCTAAAATCAAAACTCCGATAAATGCTATTATTGTTTATTTAGTATTATTATTATGTGAGTTTTAAATTCAATTGACTTGCCATTTTTATATGAGTTTGGTATGCTTTATCATCTGCTTGAGATATTATTGCCCTGTGAAAGACATGAACCCACGTGTGGTATTTGAAATGTTTGAGGTGACTGTGAGCTTTACTTCGGTTTAGCCAGTCACAGTGTTTGAGAAGGAGGCCTACTTTTCGACACAGAGATAAGTTGTAGATGATTCATACCTGTATGTTCATAATATGTTTAACAGCGCTGTCGTTTCAAGAAAAATAAAATGTTTTTGCATACACAAGTAAACGTTTTTTATTACATTAATACTTGTGATGCTATGGCAAGGCAAGTTCAATTGTAAAGCTCTAAGAGCAACTTTTCCAAATGTTTTGGCATGTGTTCACTGAGTACGAAGTACTCAGCCCTGCATGTATTTCTAAAAGTGCAGGTTAGCGGGATGTGGATGGCATGGACGGCTGGGTGGTGTGTTCTTTTGGTTGAGTCGAAAGTTGGCTGGCAATTACATGTCTTCATACATGTAGTTGTTGGGAATTGAGTCGAAGTCTCCGCTGCAATATTATATGTTTCTTTTGTTATGTTTTTGAATAGCACTTTGATACTTTGTTTAAATTCACGAGCGATGTGCTCGATACAATTTATCGTTTTCCTTAATTCTCGTTGCATGTGAACTTGACATACTTATTCCTTTTGGATTCAATATGTAAATTATCTATGCTCGTTTGGTGTTTTATCTATGACTTGGAAGCATGCCTTATTTGTTATCGCTTTCAGTCAATAATCCCTTGATTCCCCGAGCATGAACCCTTATGTGAGTTGAGTTAGTATGAGGTTTAGTAGTGTTAGTGTCATTCGTCGCACCTCGGGAGTCGGGGTGTGACAGGCAGACCTCTCAACGGTCTACCCTGATGGTATTTTGGAAGATGTCTTGGTCAAGGTGGGAGATCTAATATTTTCAGCTGATTTCTACGTGTTGGATATGGGAAGGCAGACGACCAAGAACCCTGTGATTTTGCTCGGGAGACTATTCCTAAGAACGGCAAGAACAAAGATCGACTATGAGTTAGGCTAGCTAACTGTTGAAGTAGGAGGCGAGGTGGTGGAGTTTGATGCTTATAGGCAGAACAAGCATGAAGAAGTAGAGACAGTAAACAGCCCATGCTTGCTCGAAGAGAAAATGGAATAGGTCAATACTCTAGAGGAGATTGAAGAAATGAATGAAGAAAACGAATTTCTAGAGGATTATGACCATGACGAGCTTGATGACAACCTCCCACAAGTTTGGTTCGATGAAGTGATTGAGAAGTATTGGGGGGGGGGGGGGGTTGAGGCTCTTGAGCAGCAGATTGAAGAAAATCTTGGTCAAAATGAAGAGGATCATGACCAGGAAGAGATGGAGGAATTGAGTTATGTAAGAAATGAAGGCAATGTGTATCCTAGCTTTGAGCAACTTAGCATTCCAGAATTAAAGCCTGAAGATAGATTGGTGCCTTCGCTCCAATTGGCACCAAAGCTAGAGTTGAAGACACTGCCCAAACACTTGAAGTACACCTACCTAGGAGAGAATGAGACCTTACCCGTGATCATCAATTCAGCACTTAAAAACGATGAGGAGGAGTAAGTATGTAAACTCCTAGGCAAAGATACAAGAAGCAATTGGGTGGACGTTGGCTGACATCAAGGGCATAAGCCCAATGGATTGCATGCATCACATCTTGCTCGAGGAGAATGCAGTCCCGGTCAGAGACCCACAAAGAAGATTAAACCCTGCCATGAAGAAGGTCGTCATTAAAGAAATTCTGAAACTCTTGGATTTGGGCATAATCTATCCAAGCTCAAATAGTCGATGGGTGAGTCCAGTGCCTAAGAAGTCAGGAATTCAGGTAGTCGAGAATGATAAGAAGGAGATGGTGGCCGTGAGACTGCAAACTGGATGGAGGGTGTGTATTGACTACCGAAAGCTAAATCAGAAGACAAGGAAGGACCATTTCCCCTTGCTCTTTATCAATGAGATGCTGAAAAGGTTAGCAGGTAATCAATATTATTGTTTCCTTGACGGATATTCTGGGTATATGCAAATATGGGTAGCTGAAGAAGATAAGAGAAAGACAACTTTCACATGCCCGTTTGGAACCTTTGCCTATAGAATAATGCCATTTGGATTATGCAATGCTCCGGGCACATTCTAGCGATGTATGATGCACATTTTTCTGACCTTCTCAAGAAATGCATTGAGGTATTCATGGCTGAGTTTACTGTGTATGGAAAAGACTTTGACTCGTGTCTTATGAATCATGGGAGAGTTATAAGAAGATGCGTTGAGAAGAGCCTAGTGTTGAACTATGAAAAATGCCACTTCATGGTCAAGGAGGAGATAGTCCTTGGGCATGTTATTTTAGAAAGAGGTATTGAGGTGGATAAAGCCAAGATCGATATCATAGGAAAGCTGCCATATCCCAACAATATTAAGCAACTAAGAGGGTTTCTTGGGAATGCTGGATTCTATCGAAGATTCATGAAGGACTTTGCCAAGATAGCTCAACCGATGACCAAGTTATTGCAGAATGATGTGCCTTGGGAGTTCGATGAAGAGTGCAAGAAGGCATTCCACATTTTGAAGAACAACTTGATCATAACACCAATCATACAACCCCTTGACTGGGGTATGCCATTTGAGATCATGTGCGATGCTAGTGGATACATCGAGGGAGCTGTACTTGGGCAAAAGAGGGGGAAGAAGAGATATGTCATCTATTATGCATCAAAGACATTGAATGCTTCCCAATGCAACTATGCAACTACGGAGAAGGAGTTGTTGGCCGTGGTCTTTACTTTTGAAAAGTTTCGTTCTTATCTTCTTGGGGGCAAGACTGTAGTCTACACTGACCACGCTGCACTTAAATACCTGATGACCAAGAAAGATGGATCCTTCTCTTACAGGAGTTTGATGTGGAGATCAAGGATAAGAGTGGTGCCCAGAATGAAGTCGTTGATCACTTGAGCAGAATACTCCAAGTAGAGGATGGAAATCCGATCAAGGAGATGTTTCTCTATGAACATCTAAGATATACACAGGACGAGCCATGGTATGCAGATATGGTGAATTATTTGGTGACTGGAGCAATACCAGCGGAGTATGAAAATATCAAAGGAGCAAGCTCAAGGCGGAAAGTAAATACTATGTATGGTATGAGCCTTATTTGTGGATAGAATGTTCTGATAAGATCATAAGAAGGTGTGTTGAAGATCGTGAGCAGAAAAGTATATTGGAGCACTGTCATAACAAAGAATGTGGAGGTCATTTTGGACACCAGCGGATAGCAAGGAAGATTCTGGAGTGTGGTTTCTATTGGCCAACACTTTTTAAAGACAGTTATGAATGGGTGAAAAGCTGCGATCGATCTCAAAAGGAAGGTAATATAACAAGGAAGAATGAGATGCCCATGATGCCAATCCTTCCGGTCGAGGTGTTTGATATATGGGGTATGGACTTTATGGGGCCTTTGCCCAGCTCTCGTGGAAATCGGTATATTCTTTTAGCAGTGGAAGCTCGAGCATCACAAACCAATGATTCGAAGGTGGTTGCGAGTTTTCCAAGGACTGAAATTTTTAATAGGTTTGGCATCCCTCGATCCATCATTAGTGACCAAGGCTTCCATATTTGCAATGCTACGATCACTGCCTTGTTTAAAAAGTATGGGATTCACCACCGTGTATCTATTGCCTACCATCCTCAAGCCAATGGGCAAGCTGAGTTGTCCAACCGTATCATCAAGACCATTTTGAGGAAGTCAGTGGGCACTACGAGAAAGGACTGGAGCATGCACATTGATGACGCGTTATGGGCATATCGGACTGCAAATAAAACTCCATTTGGGATGTCTCTTTATTGTATGGTTTATGGGAAGAGATGTCACTTGCCTATTGAACTAGAACATCGTGCCTATTGGGCAATAACTCAGTTAAATTTTGATTGGAATGAAGCGGGTGAGGTAAGGAAGTTGGAGATTCACGAGCTAGAAGAAATAAGGCTTCAGGCTTATGACAATTCCAGCTTGTACAAGGAACGCATGAAGAAAACCCATGACCTGTTGATCAAGGTGAAAGAATTTGACTATGGGCAACAGGTGTTGCTCTATCAAACAAAGTTTAGACTCAAATTGGGGAAGCTATCTACTAAGTGGGTAGGTCCATATGAAGTACAAGCCCAATACGCAAATGGAGCAGTCGACATCAAGGATCTTAAGAGTGGGAAAACTTTTAAGGTTAATGATAAAGGAATAAAGGATTATCATGGGCAGGAGAAGCAGGATGTTGAGGAGCCATCTGGGTTCCATGACAAGGAAGAGTAATGACCAAAATGCATGACGTCGTGCCCAAGACGATTAAATAGGGCGCTGACAAGGAGGCAATCTGGTATGTTTTATTTTCTTTTCTATTTTATTTAAAAAAAAATAATATGCAAAAAATATAAAAAATATATTATGTTTCTTTTTATTATTTATTATTATGTTAAGTAATTTAGAGTTGACCGTAGGGAAGAGTATTTTCTTTGAATGTTTATTGAGCATAGTACAGGATACCATGTGCATTGGAGAAGGACTTGCTGCATGAAGAGAAGAGTTGTACGAGTGGTATTGGGCATGATGAGTGGTGCTGGGCAATAGACAGAACCGAGCTATCAAATCAGTTGTCAGTTGTGTCATAACTGAAAAAGTCGCACCCATTACACTCTTAACTTACGTTTCCCCTCACTCTCCCTCAATCTTCAACCGTAACTCTACAACTTCCCTTCTTCTCTTGCCCTCGTCTTTCCTTCACCATTTAAACCCTCAATTTACAGCATGATAGCCACCAGAAATAAGAATAAATTAAATAAAATTCCCTTCGGCACTCGCATCGATCTTGAGCAGTCGCCGTCGAAAACCAAAAACTAAAAAATGCACGCCTATGGAGCAAGTTTCAGCGATCCCATCCAAGTCTTTCATGGCTGCTGATAGTCCACCTCCGGTGGATTTGGAGTTGTTGTTGAGCGAAGAAGAGAACCCTTCTCTCCTTAAGCAAGAAATAGCCGTGGGAGGGGATGGAGAATCAGGGCAGAATGAGTTGAAGGGGAAGGGCTCGAGTGCTGTGACGGAGGAAGAGCAGATTGAAGGAGACGAAGAAGGATATGAGGAGAAGGAACCTAATGAGCAATTGGTAAGGAGAAAGAGAGTAGCGAAGAAGGAGGAAGCAATCGCTGCTACACCATCGAAGAAGGCCAAGACAGTGGTCTCTGATACTGAGTCAACTCGACAAGGGGAGTCTACAGGAATGGCCGCCCCTAATGAGTCCACTGCCAAATCCCAGTCCAAGGGCAACGAAGAAGGAGAGGGGGTCATCACTGTGTTCGATGTGGCCCCCATTAGTGTTTTCAAGGGCAAGAAGCAGGCCAGCGTGGGCATAGCAAGGAGGAAGAAGCCCATCCAACCTACAAATCCTAGTATCGTTAGGGGGATGGCGAATCCTAGGGTGTTGGATGTGGGCTTGTATAAGGATTTGGGGGTTTAGGATGAGGTCAAAGAGTTGTTCGAGGGCATAGGATGGGGTAGGTTTTTATAGTGGCCAGTCGTGGTCTATGAAGAGTTGGTCAGGAAGATGTACAAAGATGTCAAGGTGATAATCGATCCAGATAGTGGGCCTATGGCCATCCAATTAAAGCTTCTGGGCAATGAGTACAAGTAGTTTATCAACGAGATTGATCAGTTGTTGGGCATGATAGGGGTGAAGGATACTCAACGACCGGAGTACAAGAATGAGGAGCATGGGGTCCCACTATATGAGTAAGATGACTCGAAGGCAGCGTGGATGGAGATAGGAAATGGAGATTCATTCAAGTCGCAAGCAAACAATGGGCATAAACTTAAGAGTCATGCCCTTAAGATCTGTCACCGCAACCTTGCCTACAATCTTTATGGCAAGTCAGATAGCGGTAATTTTGTGGCTAACAAGGAGCTTTACATCCTCTGAGCAATGAAGAATAAGGTCCGACTCAACATTGGGTCGTTCTTGGCAGAGCACATCAATGCAATAATCACAAAGCCTGGGCAGCGCTACTCCTGTGGGCATTGGATCACAGTTTATGCCCAGGAGATGAACTTGATGGACAAGATCTCTCACCTCAAACTAATGAAGGAGGAGCACCTCGACTTCGAGGCCGTGAAGAGAATGAAGGACATCAGAGAAGACCCCATGGGCAAGATAATTTTCATTGAATATCCATCCAAGGGAAAGGAGGTTGAGGTCAAAGCTGCCAAGGAGATGAAGCCTGCCATTACCAAAGGAAAATATGCTACTGCCATGCCCGATATTGAGGAGGATGTTCCCAGGATAGAGCAGATGAAGAAGATATTAAAGGAATTACTCGACGGTCAGCGCGCCTACTTTGCCCATCAGAATTTCAGGTACCCACCTGAATCTTCTTCTTAATGTGTTTCCTCCAATGTTTGTAGTTTAATTTTTTTTTTTTGGGTTTGTCTTTGTTTTAAGCTTTTGTGTTAGTTTTATTTTGTATGTTTGTTGGTCGGGAAAGATTGAGTATTGCCTTCACCCACAATTTGCTCTGCAAATTGTATAGTGAAGGCATTCAAATTTCTTCCCAAGTTTGTGTTTGGTGGTCATGACTCTACCCAGTTTGCCCAAAGCAAAGTGTGTGGGTGGAAGTCGGTGTTGTGTTTAAATGTTAAATTGTTGAGCCTGTTGATCAGCATGTTTGGGGTGTAGGTCAAGGTCAAGTATGATTTTATGCTATGATTGAGTATGTCGTATGTAGATAGGTAGGACGGAATGAATTATAAGCCACTGTGAGAGGATTTGAGCTTTAATTACTGTACATATATAGGTAGTATATCTCTTTTCTTGTGAGTGATATAACCATGAGACTTGATGATCTAGAACTTGCCTGCATTTGTGAGCTTATTAATTTGATCAATACACTTAGATGAAGTGTTGCAAAATTTGAAACTGAAATTGTTAAGTATATGATGTTGCGAATTTTGAAATTCGTAACTAACTTTGCATTTTCATATGTTTATTTGAAGTTACTGAATTGGTTTAATTGTTTGCTTATTACAGATAGAATGGATATTCAAGCGAAAGAATCTTGCCGCCAAACACCACCGGATCATGTTATGTTACGAAATTAGCATTTGTATTGAATATTCTGTTACGATTTTGTCATTTCGTATCACTATGCCTTGACTTTCTGTTAAGATTTTATCATTTCGTATCTTGTTTCTCTGTTACGAATTTTACATTTCGTATCAATATGCCTTGTTTCTCTGTTACGAATTTATGATTTTGTATCACTTTGTCATAATTCCATGTTACGATCTTATGAATTCGTATCAGTTTGTCATGATTCCATGTTACGAATTCAATATTTCGAATCAAATGTGTCTTGTTTCTCTATTACCAATTTATGATTTATTAACACCACGCTACATGATAAAGCAATTACGAAAACAAACAAGTCGTAACACCAAAACAAAATTGTAACAAATCGTATCATTGCGAAATCAACAAATAGTAATAAATCAGTTACGAAAATAACAAATCGTAACACAAATACAATATTTAATTTGTGTTACGAATTTCAAACATTCGTAACACAAGACATTACGAATTCATACAATTCGTAACAACAATATCATCAATCGTTGATTTCGTATTACGAAATTAATAAATTCGTAACATAACAGATTACGATTTTGGCATTTCATATCACTATGCCTTGACTTACTATTAAGATTTTGGCGTTTCGTTTCTCTATACCTTGATTCCATGTTACGATTTTGTTATTTCGTATCACTATGCCTTGACTTTCTGTTAAGATTTTATCATTTCGTATCAGTTTCATGTTACGAAATTCGTACATTATGTCAAAATTCGCAACATCAAATACTTAACAATTTCAGTTTTGAAACCTTCAAATATCCACAATCATGTTACGAAATTGTAATTTCGTAACATGTTATAATGGAAATTCCAAAAATGTGATACAAAAATATGAATTAGAAACAGATTATTCAATACGAATGCTAATTTCGTAACATAAAATGCTTCATTTCAGAATTCGCAACATCAAATACTTAACAATTTTAATTTCGAAACCTTCAAATAGCCACAAACATGTTACGAAATTCTAATTTCGTAACTTCAAATAAACTTATGAAAATGCAAAGTTAGTTACGAATTTCATAATTCGCAACACTATATACGAAATTCGTATATTATGTTGCGAATTGTCAAATTCTTAACATGTGTACTTCAAGAATTCAGTTTCTAAACATTCAAATAGCCATAAACATGTTACGAAATTCTAATTTTGTAACTTCAAATAAACTTATGAAAATGCAAAGTTAGTTACGAATTTCACAATTCGCAACACTATATACGAAATTCGTATATTATGTTGCGAATTGTCAAATTCGTAACATGTGTACTTCAAACATTCAGTTTCTAAACATTTAAATAGCCACAAACATGTTACGGAATTCTAATTTCGTAACTTTTAATAAAATTATGAAAATGCAAATGTTGTTACGAAATTCACAATTCGCTACACTATTATACGAATTGTGTTAAGAAGTTTGAATTTCGCAATATTATACACCTAAAAAGCTACAACCAATCGATGGCGGCAGCAACAACACACCTCAACGGCGGCGACAGGAGGGCGACGGCGGCGGCGACTGTAGAGAGGCGGCGGCGGTAGAAAGATGAACAACGAGAGAGAGTGACAACTCGACGGTGGTACAGAGACGAACAGCGAGAGAGAGAGAGGCGCAGCTCGATAGTGCCTGCTGTGATGGCGGGAGGGCGACAACGGCGGCGACTGTAGAGAGGCGGCGGTGGTAGAAAGATGAACAGCGAGAGAGAGTGACAACTCGACGACGGCGGTACAGAGACGAACAGCGAGAGAGAGAGAGGCGCAGCTCGATAGCACCGACTGCGACGGGAGGCGGGACGGGACGACGGCGGTGAGGACGTGTTCAGATCCGCTAACGGGAAGAAGATTGCCAAAAAAATGAAGAAGAAGAGAAGCAGGAGAAAAAAAAACGAGATGGAGGAGAAGAAAGAAAAGAGGAAACAGAGATAAGGAAGATAGAGAGAAAGAGAAAAAGTGAGAAGAAGGGGTATTTTTGTCCACAAAACACATTTTTGGCTACAATTTAACCATATTAAGTTACTTGACAACTATTGTAGTCAACCTAGTCAAACTGGCTATATGGATGGATTTCCTCATAAAGAAACCACATTCTGCACTATCTCTTTCTCTATTATCATGGCTGCAAATTGCAAAACCATCTCTGATCCTCCGTGGCCATCTCTATTCCGGTAATAGACCAAACAAACCAAAAGTAATCACCAAAATTACATACGACACAATTATCATAAAATCATCTCCAATTAAAGTGAGATTCCCTATTTCCCCAAAATTTAACTCATCTGTCTGCTTCAAAACCACCATCAACGTCCTTCATATCTTCAACTAGAAGCTACAATTAATCCTCAACAACCCAGAAATTCTATCACCGAAACATCCAATTACTCTAAATTGAACCAAATACTATGCAATTCCTGCGGCGAAACTTTCACCAGAATCGATTGAGATTTGTTTTGCGCCGATGCGCTTATTCTTGCAGAACTCCTCTTTTCTGGATTTTCTATTTCATGGCGAAGCCATTGACATCGCGCCATTTTTCGGATCTGGATGTTGGCCGGTGTTGGATCACCGCCGTCATAGGCTCATCGAAGTTTAACTTAAAAGTACTCACTCCGATCCATTCATATTGTCATTTTCCAAATAAAAAAAGTTTTAACTCTTCAAAATTTGTCAAAAGTGATAAGACCTAACTATTTTCTATCTTTTTACTCTTATTCTTAATCTCCATACTGAACAATAACATGACAATATAAATGGATCGGAGGGAGTATAAGATGTTCATTGCATCAGCGTTGACAGTAAAAGATTTGCAGACGAGATATGGTGAAGGTTGGGTGGCTGTAAGAGAGAGAGATAATTTCTTTTGAAAATTAATGTTATGTTTAAATTTTATTTTATTTTCACAAGTGAATTTTGTTCGAGAGAGAGAGAGAGAAAAAGAGAGACGGAGAAATTCTTCTGAAAATTAATATTATGTTGAAATTTTATTTTATTTTCACAAGTGAATTTTCAATTGCATACCGTTTGACTTTTGTTGCAAATACATGGAATTTTACTTTTATGTTTAGTGTAGGTTATTGTCACAAGGTTTTCACATACCAAAATTTTTCGCCATGATGGTGCTGGATCACTGCAATCCGACCAGCCCATCTCCCTCGATGACACGTTTTTTTGGCACTCAAGTGTATGATGCTCATAAATTTATATATGAGATCAAACTTCACACGCAGCGGAATCAAAAGACATGAACAACGAAAGCACACACAAACAATTACGGGAACACCCAACCCCAACCTTCAATATTATTACCACAACAATATTACAAGGAATTTGCTCTCAAACTCGCACACACTCTTCGTCTATGGCTCATTGCCTTATATTACTGATTATAAACGCGAAGGATATCCCCTTCACTAGGAAAAATCGTCCACTAGGCTACAAGTAACTGTCGAACAATTTTGTGCACCACTACTCGATCCAGCCAATCAGCATGCGGGCAGTTTGTAGGAACCAACTTTTGAAGGCCGGTTCGTGTGCTCACGATCCATTCTGGATGTCTAACAAATACATATAAAATCCTTCCTAAGCATGCTCCTAAAGAAGTAGGAAATGAGAGATACCTACGAATACATTCTGGATGTCTAACAATACAACTCCAGAGTTGATCTTCCGTTTGTTTCCCACGGAAGTACTCGATGTAGGGTGGCTACAAGCTTTGAGTTCTCTCCTCCTATGGATGACTGCCGCTGCCTCTCTTCTCTCTCAGATTTCTATCTCTTTTGTTTTTACGTAAGTGACAAGTGAGGAGAATTAGTGGACTCCTTATTATTTATACTAGGTAATTAAATACCTAAATAATAAGCCCACTAAGTAGATCCATCAAAGAAAGCCCAAAGGCTTAAATGGATCAATAATAAACGGTTGGCGCCATAGAGAGCTAGGCCTTGATTGGGCCAAACAGAGATCTACTAGCTCGAATAAAGTATTGGTCTCCTAGTACTCGATTTCCATATTTAACCCGAGAATATAAATCGAGATACAAGTACTAATTTATTCCACTAGAAAATTAATACTAAATTACCACTTAATTCGTTAGGTGAGTCGGGGCTAGCATTTTGACTTAATTAATCTCCGCGTTTTCAATATCCATTAATTAATTAATTCCTCTGACGTTCCATTAATTAATTAATCAGTCATTTAATTATAAACAACATCTTGAGTCCTACCACTTAAACTTATTATCGTATCGGAACTAATTCCACCTGCAGGGTTTAATACGATAAACTTATTAAGTTCCTTGAGAGGATATTATCAGCCTGTTATTAGCAGGACATGGATCCTTATTGCAATTCAATCGCATATCAAATAACAATCGCTATCACCCAAGATATCGAGTATATTGAGCTGCAGACAAAGCTCTCACCCATGATAAATCAAAGCAATAGACAATTAATTATTCACACCGATTAATTCAATTAAGTTTAAGATCATTTAAGTCTCTGAGATCTTGATTCTTAATCAGTCAGAATATAAGAATACATCTCACTGTGATCCATTCAATACATAAATGTACTAGTATAAATAAATAGCCAAGACAAACTATTTTCCATTTATGCTACAGTCTAAACCAACAACTCGTCCGAAGTTGTCTCAATTGTGAACACGTCTCAACTTTACCAATTATAAGATCTTCTGTGATAAATCACACGCCATATAATCTAGGTATGAGATAATTGGACTATAATATGATCATGCAATAACAATATTTCATATAGAAGAATAACAGTGGATACATATCAATGTATACAATCATAAAAGAATGTTTTCAATATACAATCCTTCAATTCTCCCACTTATACTAAAGCAAACTTTTAGTATACAGTGCGACTGTTCAAATAGATAATACTGATAATATCCATCTATCTATTACACTTTCTCCCACTTATACTAAAGTTTAATTTAGTATTGGGAGGTTGCGTACCTCAACTCCTTTAACATGCTTGTTGAACGTCAAGGCTGGTAGACTCTTTGTAAATAGATCGGCCAGATTATCAACTCCCGCAATATGCACTACTGCCACTTCTCCTTGCTTCACAAGCTGTCGGATATCGTGATAGCTACTGTCAATGTGCTTTGCAGCTTGATGATACCTTGATTCCTTACAGTTTGAAACTGCAGCCTCATTATCACAATAAATTGTGATAAATATAATTTTGCAACATGTTATAACTCAAATTCCAAAAACGTGATACGAAAATATGAATTAGCAACAGATTATTCAATACGAATGCTAATTTCGTAACATAAAATGATTCATTTCGGAACCTTCAAAAAGCCTCAAACATGTTGCGAAATTGTAAATTTGTAACTTCAAATTAACGAATCAAAATGCACAGTTAGTTATGAATTTCACAATTCGTAACATTATATACGACATTCGTATATTTTTGTTGCGAAATGTGAAATTCGCAACATCATAAACTTAACAAATAACCACAAACATGTAAGAAAATTGTAATTTCGTAACATGTTATAACCGAAATTCCAAAAACGTGATACGAAAATATGAATTAGCAACAGATTATTCAATACGAAATTCGTATATTTTGTTGCAAATTGTGAAATTCGCAACATTATATGCTTAAAAATTTTAGTTTTGGAATCTTCAAATAGTCCCAAACGTGTTGCGAAATCGTAATTTTGTAACGTCAAATAAACGAATAAAAATGCACAGGTAGTTACGAATTTCGTAACACTATATACGAAATTCATATATTTTGTTGCGAATTGTGAAATTTGCAACATTATTTACCTAAAAATTTCAGATTCGAAACCTTCAAAAATCCTCAAACATGTTGCGAAATTGTAATTTCGCAACATTTTATGACCGAAATTCCAAAAACGTGTTACGAAAATATGAATTAGCAACAGATTATTCAATGCGAAATTCGTATATTTTGTTGCAAATTGTGAAATTCGCAACATTATATGCTTAAAAATTTTAGTTTCGGAACCTTCAAATAGTCCCAAACGTGTTGCGAAATCGTAATTTCGTAACGTCAAATAAACGAATGAAAATGCACATGTAGTTACGAATTTCACAATTCGCAACACTATATACGAATTGTGTTATGAATTGTGAAATTCGTAACATTATATACCTAAAAATTTCAGATTCAAAACATTTAAAAAGCCTCAAACATGTTGCGAAATTGTAATTTCGGAACTTCAAATTAACGAACCAATATGCATATGCACAATTAGTTACGAATTTTACAATTCACTACACTATTATACGAATTGTGTTACGAATTGTGAATTTCACAACATTTAAAAAGACTCTAATATTTGCGAAATTGTAATTTCGTAACGTCAAATAAACGAATGAAAATGCACAGGAAGTTACGAATTTCACAATTCGCTACACTAATATACGAATTCTGTTACGAATTGTGAATTTCACAACATTATACACCTAAAAATTTCAGATTCAAAACCTTCAAAAAGCCTCAGACATGTTGCGAAATTGTAATTTCGTAACTTAAATAAACGAATGAAAATGCACAGAAAGTTATGAATTTCACCATTCGCTACACTATTATACGAATTGTGTTACAAATTGTGAATTTCGCAACATGTCTGAGAAAACAGGTATGAGAAAAAAAAGCAGATCTACTTTCAGAAGAAGAAAAAAACACAGATCTACATGTCTGAAAAAAAAACCAGATCTGAAGAAAAACGATGGAGCGGCGGAGCACGGCGAACTGCAGACGACGGAGCGGCGGAGCACGGCGAACTGCAGACGACGGAGCGGCGGAGCACGACGGACGGCAGACGATGGAGCAGCGGAGGGGAAAAGGCTGGGAAGGAGAAGAAAAGAAAAAAGTGAGAGAGAGGTAGAGAAGAAGAAGAGGAGAGGGGAGGGAGAGAGAGAGAGAGAGCATCAGCAGAGAGAAAACTTACCGGCGAAGAGGCAGTGGCGGACGGCGGATGGTGGAGCAGCGGACGACGGAAGGTTGGGAAGGAGAAGATGAGGCGGAGGAGACGAGGCGGGGAAGGAGAATTGTGGAGAATGGAGGTGGCGAAAGTTTTGAGGTAGAAAACTAGGGTTTTCTGGTTTTCTGGTGTGGGAGAGTTTTTTTAGAGAGAGAAAAAGTGAGATGGGAAATGAAATAGGGGATGACACGGTTTCTTTATTTGAAAACTGAAAATAACTTGTACAATGTAGTAAAGGTATAATTGTCCTAAAATTACATTTTTGGCTATATTTTTACCATATTATGTTCTTTGACAACTATTGGTATATAAGGGGGGTTTTTGCTATATGGGTCTTTCACTCTTTCTTTATTTTCTATTTATTTTAAATAAAATTTACTTTCACATGTGGACTTTTAGTTTCATATGTGGATTTTAAAAAAAGAGTTTTATTTAATTGTTTATATATAACATGATTTGTAATCATTATAATTCAAAAAAATATATATTGTTATACATCACTCGATTGTATGATCGAGTTTCCCATCGAGTTGTCCATCGTATGAAAAATGATAAGTTCGGTGGTGGCACACATCGACTTTATTTGTGTATTCATAATACATCACCACTACTTCCTTATCCCCCCAACCCCCAAAGCCAAATGACCATAGTTCAACGCCTCCATCATTTCCTTTATTATTTAAGTTGGTAGCAGAAATGATTACTTTATTTGTCTTATGTTTTTAATTTCTCAGAGACGCAGAAACACAAATTTATTTATTTTTTTCATGAAAAGTAGAATTTTTTAATAATATATTCGGTGGTGGCACTCAAGTGTGGCATCCACCGAACTACTTGGTGGTAGATTCGATGGATTATTCGATCGAGTAATGATAAATTAGCGTCACTGAATGTAATTTTTTTTTTTTCAATTTTGTTATGATATTAATAGTACGTCAGTTTAATTTGGCATGATATTTGGCTACAATGGCTTTTAAATATTGTATCCGTTGATTTTTCTTGATTAATGAATTTGATTTCCTCTAAAAAAAAATAGTACCTCAGTTTAAAATGACATGTTTATGCTAATGTTGTTTATAATGAGGTTTATTAACACTAATGTATAACAAGGTTTATCCATAATAATTAAAAACAAAGACATATATTTTGTCACCACTCGATGGGAGACTCGATAGGACCACTTGATCGAGTGCCACCATCGAGTGGTGATGACAAAAGTTTGTTTTTTGGCATTTTATATAGATTTTTTATGATTTTGAAGGTTCATTGAGTCATAAATAAATATATTATGGTAAATTGATCGCAAGCTTTCATAAATAAGTGCATTGATACCGTTTAAAGTGAATCGATGAAGGAAGATGTATATCAAGCAGAATTGAACAGATATGATCATATATGTATAGATTCAAAGGTTGTTGTGCTCTATTGTCTATAATGATGTTGATTAATAATAATTAGCGTATAACAAAGTTTATGTTGGGAAAATTAGTAAAAGTTTTGATTTATCCTAAAACCCAAGTGACCCCAATTGAGTAGATGAAAGCCATCAGTCTGAACTTAGCTAGAGCTCACTGTTTGAGTGTAGGAATTTTTATCTTTACAGGATTCAGGCAGAAGAAGTCAGCCAGACTGAAGTAGACAGTTTATGAGGAACTTGGTCATCCGGACCTCAACTTAGTTGACTCCATAAATGAACCGTGCAACTCAAGCATGAAGAGAAGTTGTGTTGATGTCAGACGTCACAAAGCTAAGAAGAGAAGACTTTGAAGACGTTGAAGGCAGAAGAGTTGGAGGCCGAATTCAAATCAACTAGGAAGCACAAGTCAGCTAGAAACTTACTATAAATTGACCGACAACGGAGATGTGCAAAAAGCAAAGGTCACAATTGCCATTTTAGGAAAGTTTGAAGTGAAGTAGGTGAAGTGCCATTGACGAGGCTGTCATTCGCACTCTCAAAATGAATTTATAGCCTATCCTCACAGCTATATAGTTAGCAAGTAAGTACAGGGTCGATCCACAAGGAGTTGATTGTTACTATATCTTGAAACCTCCTCCACCTGTAAAAAAAGTTTGGTGTTGCTATCTTGGTCACTGGGACTCTCTTGCCCAACACGAAAACTTAAATAAACACTGAAAAGAAAACAGATAACTTGGTCAATAATAAAAACGACTTGATCTGGACTAAGACATCGTTAAGTGAAAACTCTAGCTTGGTCATTAGTGCAAATATTTTCATTACATGCATGCATCGTTGGTTATAGGACTTGAATGCTGAGATCCCTTTTTACTTGTCACGCTCTCAACAAACCCTTCCCTGACCTATCCTTACTTAGTTGGTGATGCTCCGCCGGCTCCCTACCTTGGGCAATACCTCTGTCAGAGTCATTATTCAATTTCTTGCCCAAGGAGCATTAATCACTAGAAAGGCCCAACAAGGAATCATCACGTCTAACCTAATAGGGTAGACATCTTTCTCTAATATTAATCGATCTTAATTGAGATAAGTTATAGAACACACTCCTACTGCCCAATTGATTGGTGATCTAATATTTCCTAAGCGATTAACAGCCTATTAATCTCTTAATCGTATTACACCATATTAAAACAAGTTCATTAACATATCGGGAACACATGCATGCAATAATCTTGCACAAATTTGACCTCTCAAGCTTAAGTTATCACCTAACTATTTTGCCCAAATCAAGTATTAAAACTTAGCTAGACATGAAAGTAAAATTACGAACACAATAAATTAAGGAACTCATAATAAGAACTATATTAAGAACTTACGAAACACTTGAAAGTAAATCCGGCCAAAAGTGGCGATGGAAAATAGTATGAACAAAAACACAAATAAAACATTTCCCATAGGACTTGTTCTTCTCTCCTCACAATCTCTTAATATAAACCAGGAATGAAAGCATAAAGTCGGCGTTCTCCGCAGCAGCTAGTCTTTAATATATATATAGACGAGCACTTAGGGTTTGGGCCCCCAGTCCTTAACATGGAAGGAATCCACGAGCTACCTTGGAATGCAAGTAATACTTGATAAGCATGACCCCAACATGACAAATCACATCTATCTCCAAGAGATCCCTTGCGGATCCTAAATCTAGTCGGATAAGGAAAGATATTTAAGTTAGATCATCTTTTCCTTATCCTTCTAGACCTAGGAGAGAAACTCGCTAGGAGACCAAAGCACTCCGCCTATCTTGACCAATCTCGCTCTGCCCAAGCTGCTTCCAGAAATGAAGCTTTTCTTCCCTGTATTGCCCAATTTCTACCTCCAAGGTAACAGACCAGGTCCTACCAAGAATGTGACCTCCAAGACACTAAAACTAAACAAAACACACACAAAGACTCGATCTAAACTACCTAAAACAGACACTAAATAGACACAAAATATGGACTCATCAGCCATGCTTTTAGCAGAGATCAAACGGCTCTTTCCAATTGCTAATTAGATCTCCCTCTATAAATAAGAGGTCTCTCCATTGAAGAATCTGAGAGAGAGGAGAGACAGAATAGAGTGAGACATGCTGAGTGAAGTGAAGCAAAAAGCACTACCATTCTCTGCAGAGTAAGAACAACCAAGTCGAAGAATCAGTAGAAGTCGAGTGTCCACACCTCCTCCTCCTGTTCTTTCATCTATCCTCTCAAAAAGCCCTTTCTTTGATCGAGTCTAGAATCTAAGTTCTTGCTTATTTATTTCTGAGCAGACTCTCTATCAAAAGATTGAGTCTCTAAGCCTTAGGAAGAAGCCTCCACTTCTCTCTGTGTAGAAGGCTTCATAGTTGGAAAAACCCCCAACCCCCAAACCTCAGGTCTGTTTTTGAACCTACAATATAAGACACTATATAGACACAAAATATGGACTCATCATGCGCCCATACTTAACCTACACTTGTCCTCAAGTGTGCACAAACAACTTGCCCAAGACACAAACAAAAGAACAAAAAAAGCAAAAGACTCCAAACATAATCAACACTGGAGAGTTAGTCAGAACAATATAACAATCTCTTAAAACATACTGCAAGTGAAGGGAAAAGAAAATGCAATGCTATCAAACAAGTCAAGACATAATTGTGATCTTCTATGATATCCTTTCCACACTCATCACTCTTGTGTTTAGGTATATTCTTTCACTCTCATAGATCATCTTGATTTCGGTGTCACCATAGGCCTGCCTGCCCTTTAAATATAAAGCTCTTATTCTAAACCTCAAAACTCATCATTAGGTCTTTTTGGGGTTTTGAAGCTTAAGGCAATAAGTATGATGTTTTTGAAACTTGGCTAAGGACCTTTTAAACTCATGCTGGGCAACAGGGGTTCCCAACTTCTTCTTAATTCCTTGCCTCAATTTTTTCAAGCATAAGCTTCAACCTTTTCTAGGGAACTTATGGTTTTTTTTCTATTTTTTCTAATCCCCTCATTTTTTTTCATTTTTTTTCATTTTTTTTCCTTTAATTGGGCATAACCTAACTATCAACACAAAACTTATTTCTGCCCAGGGTATACCCCCAATCATCTCTTTCCAGTCCCGTTCCCTTCTTTTAATTGCCCCGGTTCCCACAACCAGATAAACAACTTTTCATAGGCAATTTCTAAGTGACAGAAAGAATCAATTCAGCTCAAAGGGGTTTATCAAAGGACAATGATATCAGGTAGTCAATTTAAGCTTAATGGGCTAATGAAAGAATGGCCTAAATCATCTAAGCTTAGAGGTTATAAATCAAAGTCCAGGCAAGTTCAAGTTCTTCCTAATTAAGATGTCTTTAATCATACACAAAAAATGAATTCAGTTAAGCTTGAATCCTCACAGGGTATGCTCACAACTCAATCCATCATACAAGTCATCTTCTTGCATGCATTAACGTAGCACTGTTCAACAAGCAGCAATTAAGCACATAAATCATCATATCATCTCGCCCAACAACTCCATGATAATCAACTCAACAACTTAAAAGAAAAACACACGACACAGACACCCCACGCACACACTTTGCTTATAGCAAAGTCCATCCATGGAGGCCTCAACCTTTTACTTAACAAACCATTTTTTACAAACATTTGGCCTCCCTACGCACACACTTTACTTACAGCAAAGTAGTGGACGTAAAGAGGACAAGACTCAAACAACATGAGTTATTCACCCACCTCACCACACATTTTGTAGGGCAAACTGTGGGTGAGATATTCGATCACTCCACAGACTCAAGACACATAAAACAATAAAAACACAAAACAAAATAAAGACACAAAAACTACTAAACAAATAGGAGGACAAATTCAGGCAGAAGGATCAGGTACTGACCCCAATTTCCGGTGGTGGGCAAGGCTGTTGAGAGTAGCCTGCATGATCAGCTGTCCATTCCACATCTCCTTGAGCAACTCCTCGATCTTGCCCAACCTTTCCATTACTTCCTTTAGCTGGGCAGAGGAAGACTCAACTTATTCCTCCTCATCAACTTCTTCCTCCTCATCAATCACCATCTTCTTGGCCAACCTGGCTGACTTCTTGGGCGGTAAACGTGTTGATGCTGGTTGATCCTTCTCATGCGCATCCAATAGACGCCATCCTTTTCCATGCTTCACAACCTCCTTCATCCTGCTCAACTTCTCCATGTTGAGCACATCAGCCGGTGTCACCTCAAAGTCCTTCACCTCATCTTGTAGCTCCAACCCCTCGATGTAGGCTGTAACGAAATGCCCACACGAGTACGTTTGCCCCGCCTTGCCTATCACAGCTCTCAACTGCTCCATCAAGAAGGCTCCAAAATTCAGCCTCTTCCTTGTCAATATACAGAATAGTATGTAGACCTCCTTGTTGGCCAGCGAGTTTCCACTATCTCCCTTGCCAAACATGTTGTAGGCAAGAATCCTATGGGTAATGCGGAGGGCTGGCGTCTTCAAGTCATACGCCTTCTTGTCTCTTGACTTGAACTCTATTCCCACGCTGACCTCCTTCCACATCCGGATCCATTCTTCCTTGGGCAAATCCACAGGCACCTTCTATCTTGGCCTCCGAAACTCTGGCTTTTGTAGCTCCATCATCATGGCGAACCCCAAGATCTGGTTCAAATCATTCAGCCCAGCCACAAACGGTTGCCCATTCAAAACGAACTCGATTGAGGACGAGTTCCCTTCTCCATCTAATACAAATTCCATAGACCCATACACTTCTCTCACCAGGTCCTCATAGATGTGGCAGGGTAGCGTCAGGAATCTTCCCCAGCCACATCCATCGAACGGGCCCTTACTTCCATCGCAATGCCCAAGGAGTCCAGGTCATCAAAATTGACCTTCCTGGGCACGAACACCTTCCTGGCCGTCAAGTCCTCAGGCTTTTTTCCCTTATTCTTCCCTCTCGACTCAGACTCTTCCTTCTTCACCTTCCGAGAAGCGGATCTTGTTATCCTCTCCTCCACTATCTGGACATCGTCATCCTCCTCAAACTCCACCACTTTCTGTTTCTTTTCTGGATTCTTGGAGAAAAGTCTGGTGCCCTTCTTCTCCTCCGTGGAAGATTCTCCACCCAACGACAAAGCGGCTTCAGAACTAGCCACCTTCGTCTTCTTCTTGGCCTCCTTCTCCAGTTGGCCCTTCTTCCTCTTCTCTTTTCTCTTCTCTGCATCCCGCTTCACCTCTGTACACAACTTGTCGAAGAAGTCTTTGGACTCCTTCTTATCTTCTTGCTCTCTTTCAGCCTCATCTACGACCTCCATCTCCACATCATCATCCTGCTTTGTCTCATTCTCCTCTTGCTATAGCGGCGAGTTCTTCTGCACTACTTTCTTAGTGGTTTTCTCCGGTGTGGAAGAAGTTCCAACCACCGGAGCAGCTTCGTCGGATTTCACCTCCTCTGGTACTGCCATTGTTTCAGCAAGTGCTTTGCTGATGATTTCCTCTACCTCGGCAGTAATGGGGTATGGAACCACCCAAGAAGTGGGGTTTACTTCAGACGAAGTGGTTTCTAACGGCGGTGATTCTGGATTGGAAAGGTCGATGTGCATTCTGTGAGGGATTTTGTTGAGTTTGTTCTTTAGGCGGGTGGATACCATGGTGGGATTTTAGGGTTTTAATTTGGGGGAAAGAAAATCGGTAATGGCCGAAACTTGGGGGTTGAGGAAGGAAAGTGGATTATGGTGGTTTTGTGAATTGATAGTTTACGTGGGGAAATGGAAGGGTTAGAGGGAATAGACGTGGTAGGGTGGCAGACGGTTAAAGAGTTAGGGGTAGGTTTTGAGTGCAGTTGTCACATCACACATAGTGTGGCAGTTACTGTCCCATTAGCATTGTTGCCCAAGTCCATCACTTAGCCCAGAGCGCCGCTCTTGCCCTCTTACGCACACACTTTGCTCGAGGTAAAATGTTAGATCCTCATTATTCCTTTCGCCCAATACCTGTTCTCTGCAGGTCACGAACACGCTACCGTATGCAAGGCAAAATTTCTCTTCTCCTATGGTTAGATATTTATTATCCATAATAGAATTAAAAAACGCCAAAATTTGATGGAAAACATTTAAAATTATGGCTATTTTAATCCCTACCTTCACCTTTTTTTTGCGAAATTAAAAGGAAAAAAAATGAACAAAAGTAGAAAAACATACTAGGTTGCCTCCTAACCAGCGCCCCAGTTATCATCGTGGGCACAACGTCCTCCTTGCCCAAGTTAGAACTTGATGTCACAGATTAATTTCAAGTATTCCTCTGGTTTCTCCAGGACTTGGCCAAAGAAAGCCCTTTAATCTCTCGCCATTGACCTTGAAAATTTTTCCCATGTTAGCAATCATTACCTCCACAGTCCCATTCGGATATGTGGCTTGTACTTCAAACGGGCCAACCCACTTAGTAGATAGTTTCCCCGATATAAGTTTAAACTTGGATTGGTATAACAACACCTGTTGCCCAGGTTCAAACTTCTTAACTTTAATCAAGGCATCATGGGCTTTCTTCATTCTCTCTTTATACAAAATGGAAATATCATACGAATTGAGTCGTATTTCCTCGAGTTCATGCAGTTGAAGCTTCCTAGATTGATTAACCTCATCCCAATTATAATTCATTTTCTGAACTGCCCAATACGCTCGATGTTCAATTTCCACAGGCAAGTGGCACATCTTGCCAAAGATCATCCTGTAGGGTGACATTCCAAACGGGGTTTTAAATGATGTCCTGTATGCAAACAATGCATCTTCAAGACATAAACTCCAATCCTTCCCTGTTGGGCTAACCGTCTTTCTCAAGACAGCCTTCACAATGCGATTAGACAATTCAACTTGACTGTTTGCTTGAGGGTGATAAGCATTCGAAATCCTATGATGTACTACATATCTGCTCATTAACCATTTCACAGCTCCATTGCATAAATGCGTTCCTTGATGACTAATGATTGCCCTGGGCACACCAAACCGGCTGAAGATATTGCCCTTAAGGAATTCCACAACTACCGTTGAGTCGTTTGTCGATGTTGCCTTAGCCTCCACCCATTTCGACACATAGTTGACTGCCAACAATATGTATAGATTTCCTCTCGAGTTGGGCAATGGCCCTATAAAGTCCATCCTCCATATATCAAATACTTCCACAAACATGACTGGGGTCATGGGCATCTCATTTCTTTTACCGATGTTGCCCTCCTTTTGGCATTGAGCGCAGCATTTGCTTCATTTGAAGCTGTCTTTGAACACATTGGGCCAATAAAACCCACAATCCTTTTTGGTCCAAAATGCCCCCCACATACCTTTGAATGACAATGTAGGAGGATACTTGCTTATTTCTTTTCATCAACACATCTACGAATAACTTGGTCGGTACACATTTTCCACAAGTACGGTTCATCCCAGATGTAATATCGACTCTACACCTTTAACTTGTTCTTTTGATATAGGCTAAGGTTTCCTAGAAGTCGTCCGAAGACAATATAGTTACACAAGTTAGCATACCACGGATCTGGGTTGTCTTGGGCAAGAGCTAGATGTTCATCCGGGAAGGTCTCCTTGATCGGCTCAGCCTCTTCTTGTTGGATTATGCGACTCAAATGATCAGCCACTAGATTTTTAGCTCTGGCCTTATCTTTGATTTCCACATCGAATTCTTGAAATAATAAAATCCACCTTATCAATCTGGGTTTGGTCTCCTTCTTGGCTATGAGGAACTTTAGGGCGGAGTGATCAGTGTAGACTATGGTCTTACCCCCAAGAAGGTATGATCGAAATTTTTGGAAGGCAAACACCACAACTAGCAATTCCTTATCTGTGGTGGAATAATTGCATTGCGTAGGATTGGGAGTTCTCGATGCGTAGTAAATGACATGATTCACTTTTCCTCTTTTCTGCCAAAGAACAGCTCCCATCGCGTGGTCACTCACGTCGCACATCAACTCAAATGGCATTCCCAAATCTGGGAGTTGAATGATAGGTGATGAAACCAAAATCTCCTTTAGTGTATGGAATGCTTTCTTACAGTCTTCATCGAAATTCAACTCCACTTCTCCTTATAATAGCCTGGTCATAGGCTGCATGATCTTAGCAAAGTCTTTAACAAACCTCCTGTAAAATTCAGCGTGTCAAGGAAACCATGCAGCTGCTTCACATTGCTCGGGTAGGGCAACTTGGCTATGATATCGATTTTGGCCTTGTCGACCTCTATCCCCCGTTCTGATATAACATGCCCAAGGACTATGCCTTCCTTGACCATGAAGTGGCATTTCTCATAGTTTAGCACCAAAGTCTTATCCACACATCTTTTCAGCACCATTTCCAAATTGCTTAAACACTTGTCTGTCACGCCCCGACTCTCGAGGTGCGACTTACGAACAACAACAAACTTAAACAACTAACAACTAACTCAAAAGGGAACATGCTTGGGGGAAACAAAGATGGGAGACAAGACAATCAAATTTGGTTTTCCAAACGCATAATGAAATAACTACCGAGCATCTTAACTTCACTACAACAGGAATTCAAACAAGTAATTCATGCTGATGGGAAAGGAATTCCAACAAAAAGAGAAAGCATACGAATATATATCAAGTTAAAGGATCATGTTCAACAACAATTCAAGTTACGAGCCCATCGCTCGGAATTACAAGTTAAAGAGTTACGAATTCAACAAGTATTCAAAGTCTTCGAGCACAATGCCCGGAATCAAAAACATGAGAATCAAAGTATTAGCATCAATAGACAGCAATTCCAGCGGAAACTTGCATCAATACCCAACACTTGCACGTATGAAGACGTACAAATGCCAGTCTGAAATTCAACTAAACTCAACCAACAAAACCAAACCACACCACCAAGTATCCACGCCATCGCCATCCAGTCAACCTGCATGTTTAGAAACACACGCAGGGTTGAGTACTTCGTAATCAGTGAACACAAGCCAAAACATTTGAATAAAGATGCTTCTTAAAGATATGATAATTGAACTTGCCTTGCCGAACATCACAAGTATATAAACAGTTTTAAAAACAGTTTACTTGTGCATGTCAAAACGTTTTTCTTTTAAAACAGACTGCGCAGTCAAATATCATATAATATAACAGTATATATCATCTATCACAAACAATTTCATTGTGCTGAGAAGTAGGCCTCCTTCTCAAACATTGTGACCGGCCTAACCGAAGCAAGGCTCACAGTCACCTCAACATATACCACACGTGGGTTCCTGCTTTTCACAGGATAATAACATCCTCATATAAATAGATGATAACACATACCACTTTCAATAAAAACGGCAAGTCAATCACATTTGAAATCATATCATAATACTCAATAGCGTAACAAATTTTCATCGATAGTTTTGGTTCAGAAAAGCCCACCTGACTTCCGAAGACTAGCTAGGTGGTCTAGGGCTATTTGTCCTCACTTAATGATCCGTCCGGCTCGATCCTTCACAGTTTGACATCGATAGGAAAATAAGATATATGAAAGACGGACACAAAGGCGTTGGACTTTAACTGACGGACTTCTATTTGAGTCGTCTCTCTCTTCGCTCTAACTTTTCTAAAGGATCTCGCATTCTCGTCTTTAAATTATTAACTCTATTCGAATTGGTTAACTTTACTACTCAACATCGTACACTTTTCTCGTTCTAATTAATGTCATCGTCTATATTCTATTACTCGAGCTTTCTTTCAAAGGCTTTAATCAATTCTTGGTTTAATAATTAATAACTCAATCATTTAATTATTTTTCACAACATAACTAACATCATGCATTTAAACACTTATTCAATCATATAATGAATTCACATAAATCAAGCATACTTCAAGACACATTAACAATCATTTAATTTAGACCTTAAAATCTAACTCGATTATGCATTTCTTTTTATGAAGGCTCAAATTATTTATTCTATCTTTCTTAGTTATAGACAACGCTTTGTTTTACATCCGCTATCTTATAAGGTATTTTATAACTTTTATTTATTTAACAAAAATTCTCTTAACTCTTAATAAACTCTTATGAAATTATAAATTCTTGTCCAATTCTAACTTGATTCTCATTTCTTAACTTGAATATTATTATCTCGGTTTATCTCGGTTTATCTTTTCTTAACTTATGAAATTATTATCTCGGTTTATCTTTTCTTCGCTTGGTTGAAACGACGTCCCTAAATTAATTATTTAATTATCCTCTTTCAACTTATTTCTCGACATCTTATTTTATTCTCATTTCCTTGATTAACTTATACGAGTATCTATCTTAACTCGTCTAGTATCTTTTCTTTACTCGATTTAACTTTTTTTTTACTTTTTTCTCGATCAATTCTTTTTAAACTCGGTTTTCTCTATTTTTGCTTATTTCTTTAATAATTTCTTCTTTACTTGTTTTAAACCTTTAAGCCATTTCTTACTTAATAATTTCTTTATCTTTTGATAAGCATTTTTATGAATTAGCTCACTTTATTAGTTAAGTTATAAAAGATCTTTTTGTTGTAGTTTTAGTAAAAATTTTCAAGTCTTTAAATTTTAATACAAAGACATTTAATTAATATATCTTTTATACATCTTTCATCTTTTATTTAATTAAAAACTTTTCAAATTTAAATCTTTTTATCAAAACTTCTATCTTTATTCCACATTTAAACTAACATTCATACATACATTGTACCACTTAAACATCTAATCTTTTTATTATTGTTACAATTATAATTTCTTTAAAACTTCAACATGCAATCTCATTTTCTTAATTTAAACACATGCATGATTATATCAATCTAACATACAATCATCTCATGGATCAAAACATCACTCAATACATCAACAAAATCAACAAAATAAAAGCTCCATTTTTCTTTAAAACACACGACATTCATGCCTATTTTTGTGCAATTTGTTTCTCAATTTTTCATGCATATAATCTCATTCCTAACATGATAAAAATAACAAATCGAGCATCAAAATAATGATAACTCAAAGAATTCATATTTCTCCTATTTTTACTATAATTTTCGGCATTTATCAATTCTTTAGGGTTTTAGTTTCTTTTTCTTTCTTTAATTCACCGATTAAAATCTAACGTTCGATTCTCCTAACGAATTCTTCTCACTCGATTATCACATGCACATCCTAAGTTTGCCTAATCATAATTTAAATAACATGCATGCATAGTTCTTTCTTTTAGGACTTAGAGACATACATATTTACAACTAATCAAATGAATTTCATACTTAATTTAAATGAAAATCCTTCTCTTGGCTCTTGGAATCGAATTGGATGGAAATTGTAGCTTCAAAGCTTGGACTTGAAGAGAAGAAGGAAGTCTTCTTGAATCCTCAAAGGAAAGAAATAACATGGAATTAATTATCCATTCCTTTTAGAGTTTAAGAATTAAAAGGAAGAAAGTGTTGGATAATTGTTGAATTTAACTTCAAGAACTTGAAAGATTCTTACCTTTTCTTGAGAATATGGATGAAATGAATGGAGATTGGTACTTTCTACTTCATTTCCATGGATGGAGAGCTTGAATACATGGTTGCATGTGAGAAAAATTGAAGGTAGGAGTGAGAGAGAGAGATTGTCGAGAGTGAGAGAGGGATTGGAGAGTTTGAGAGTTTGATTTTCTTTCTTGCTTGGAGAGAGGGAGAGATCGAATGAGAGAGAGATAGATGGAGTGAATGAGGTCTTTCTCCCTTGTCTTAGATGAATGCATGTGAAATCCAACAAAAGGAATAAAGTGAACTTGTTGGAAGTTGTATTAAGACATGACTAGATAGGTTGATGTGATGTTAATTGCATGCATACTTTAGTTCACAATTTACTAAGTATGTTGGTCATTTCTAGAGTGTAGGCATGATGACATCTAAGTATAGGTTATAGGTAGTGTGAGGTGGCGTGAGAGAGTGAGAGGTGGATGACACGTGTCGTCGTCGTGTCATTACGGGTGTTAATTACCATGTCGTAAAGGTTTTTCGGATAAAATGATTCGTATTAATTCCTTTTTATGCTATTAACGGGTCTAACCTCTTCTCGTCTCACTTACAATACTAAGCATCTCAACCCTATTTCACGTCTCAATTTAAAGATTAAAGGTTTCGATCATTTTAGTCTTTTAAATTTCAAAGGATTTTAGTCGGCTTCTCAATCCATTTATTAGTCCTTTAAAGATTAACTCCTCATTTCTCTTCTCAATTCTCGGATAAGTTCTTATCTTATCTCAGTGATCTTAAAAGAAATTCTAGGTTCGAAGGTTCTAATTCAATTCTATTCTAGGTTCATCGGCGTAAACATATTTCTCGGCGATTAATGTTATGTTATCTCAATCAAACAAACTTCTCGGGATTTTTCCGGAATTTAATCTCATACTCATTTTCATATAAACAACTCAACAAGCATATCACATCATCATCATCTCAGATAGATAGAATAGATAAATTCATACAAGTTTCACAAGGCAAATTAAATGTTTTATTCAATTCTCTTCGTTTAGAAAAGAAAAATTTTACTCCTAAATTCTCATCTTTTAACTCACTCGGTTAATTAGACACTCTCTAAAGGTATAAAACTCGGGGTATCACATTGTCGAAATCCGATCCATAAACAGTAAAGTCGTCCATGAACACCTCTATGCATGTTTCAAGCAAATATGAGAATATACTCATCATGCACCTTTGGAATGTGCCAGGGGCGTTGCATAGACTAAAAGACATCCTTCTATACGCAAACGTACCGAATGGGCAAGTGAAAGTGGTCTTGCCCTGGTCTTCCTCCACTGCATATAGCTCGAGTAACCATTGAGGAAACAGAAGTACTTGTTGCCTACTAACCTTTCGAGCATCTCATCAATGAAAGGCAACAGAAAATGGTATTTCTTGGTCTTCTGATTCAGCTTACTATAATCGATGCAAACTTCCCATCCTATTTGTAACCTCGTGGCCACCATTTCTTTCTGCTCATTCTATTACTTGAATACCGGACTTCTTGGGCACGACATGAACCGGACTAACCCATCTACTATCAGAAACCAGGTAGATAATCCCCAAATCTAACAGCTTCAAGATTTCTTTCATCACTACCTCCTTCATTGCTGGATTTAGTCTTCTTTGAGGATCTCTAATGGGCACGGCATCCTCCTCGAGGAAGATGTAATGTCTGCACACAGTCGGGTTAATACCCTTTATATCGGCCATTGTCCATCCGATGGCCAGCTTATACTCCATCCAGACTTCTTTTACCCGTTCTTCTTCCTCAATGGACAACTCAGCACTTATGATTACTGGTAGTGTCTCATTTTCTCCCAAGTAGATGTACTTCAAGTGGCTAGGCAATGATTTTAACTCCAGTTTTGGTGCTTTTTCTATCGATGGCATCAACTTGTCTTCTTATTTCAGTGAGGGAATCACCAATGGTTCTACCCTTCGAAAGGGTTCTGCATCTGATCTTAGGTAGTGCACTACTTCAATTAGCTCAACGGATCTGTCTTGGGCAACAACCTCCTTTAGGCCAATTTGAAGAACTACATCCAACTTATCTTCAATTGTTATTTATGGCTAGAATTCATCCACCATCTGATCAATATGGTCAATGCTATACACCAATTCTTTGTCACTAGGTTGTTTTATTGTGTTGTAGATGTCGAATGACACTACTTCTCCTTCGAACTCACACGTTAGCTTCCTCGTATTATAATTAATCCTTGTGCGAGCGGTCTTTAAAAATGGTCTGCCCAACAACATTACTGGTGCCTTGTATGAAGATCTCCCCATGTCCAGAATATAGAAATCCACTTGAAAAATTAGGTCCCTTACCCTGACCAAGACGTCCTCTAAAATCCCTTCAGGCCATACAGTTGATCTATCAGCTAGTTGAATGGCCACCCTTGTAGGTTTGAGTGGCCCCATCCTTAGGTCATCATACATCGACTTGGGCATGACATTAATCGATGCTCTGAGATCCAACATAGCCTTTTCAATCTTCATATCTCCAATGATGCAGAGAATATAGAACATCCCTGGGTCAGTGCACTTGGTTGGCATGGGGGTGTCTTGCAACATTGCAGATACATTCGCATTCACTTGGAACCTTGCATCATCTATGTATTTGATCTTCCTTGTGCATAATTCCCTCAAAAACTTGGCACAATTGGGCATAGACTATAAGGCGGTCAAGAGGGGTATGTTTACCTCGACCTTTTGAAACATTTTGGTCAATACCTTTATCTGTTGTGCTTCCTTATCCTTTGCAAATCGTTATAGGTAAGGAGCTTTTGGCTCATAAGGTTTTGACTTAGTCACATTCTCAGCCTCTTTCATTGCTTTCGCTCTAATTTCAGCAGCATCGAGTTCAACTTTCCTTCTTATGTCTGTCGCTTCCTTTTCAATCTGTGCCCTTTTATCAACTAATAATTCTTGCCATAGCTCCTCAACATCACCTGAACCTATGGGTACCTCTTCATATTTTTCAGTTTCAGCCTCATCTTCTTGTTCAATATCAGCATCGTGCCCAAGAGACTGTTGTTGCCTAGATACAGCTCCTTGAGGTACATAATGATCATGCACTTTTACTTCAGGCAAATTGGCTCCACTGCGCAATGTAATAGCATTCACGTGAGCATTCTTTATCTCAACTTGAGATGGTAGTTCTCCCTTCCCTCCGTTTAGCATTGACTTAATCTGAGAGATCGATTCTACCAAATGGCTCAAGGTTCCATTAATATCTCTCATGCCTTCCCTTGTTTCCATACGAAAACTATCCAACTCTTGATACCCCTTTCTTTGTTCAGTTGCTAGTCTCTCCACTTCACTCCTCAGGGTATCTCTTGGTTGATCTCTATTATGTGGAGGTACATAGGGCTGCTATGGTAGTTGCCCATGTTGGGGTGCGTTCAGATAATTGTTATTTCCGTATCTCAAATTGTCATTGGGCCTCCAAGGTCCGTTGTTAAAGTTCCTTCGTTGCCCAACATCTCCTTGCTGGTACGGTTTCCCAACGGCATTAACTTTTTCATCTTTGTACAGTGATGGGCACCTATCAGTAGGATGAGTGTTGGTAGCACAAAGTTCATACTTCGTCACTCTTTTCTTCATGATAGGACTGGAATTTTCATTCCCAACAATATTATTCTTGTTCCGATTCATCATCTCCTTCATCATAGGTAAAAAATATATCAAATTTGGGATCGTTGTTGGTCGACTCATGCGTCCTGGGCATGATGGTTTCATCTTGGTTCATTTTCCTGTCTGCCACCTCAGCAAAGAGTTTGAATATTTCACTTGGTGGTTTGTTGATAACGTTACCACCACAGACTGCATCTATCCAATATCGTTCAGACTACCTTAATCCATTCATGAAGGCAGTGATTAAATATTTATCTCCCAAACTATGCTGAGGACACCTTGCAATTAGCTTCTTGTATCTAGAGTGGTAATCATATATGGATTCACCATTGCCCATTTTTATGTTCTAAATTGCCACTCTTGCATTCTAGATCCGGGCAAAGGGGTAATATTGCTCAAGAAACTTCTGCTGCATATGTTGCCAAGATGTGACGCTGCCCTGAGGTAACTGGTACAACATTCCCTTGCTCCATCTTGTAGTGAAAATGGGAACGTCAGGAGGTGAATATATTCCCTCAGTGTGTTTTCTCTAGCGGTGGTGTGCACAGTACGCATTGCCATCTCAAAGTCACCATTGCCCATTTTTATGTTCTAAATTGCCGCTCTTGCATTCTGGATCTGGGCAAAGGGGTAATATTGCTCAAGAAACTTCTGCTGCATCTGTTGCCAAGATGTGACGCTGCCTTGAGGTAACTGGTACAGCATTCCCTTGCTCCATCTTGTAGTGAAAATGGGAACGTCAGGAGGTGAATATATTCCCTCAGTGTGTTTTCTGTAGCGGTGGTGCGCACAGTATGCATTGCCATCTCAAAGTCTTGCAAGTGGCACTACGGATCCTCTCCAGGCAAATCACTAAACTTCGGCAAGATCTGTATCAGAGATTCAGCTCCCAACTGGTAGTGATAGCAGGCAAAGTGATGCCTACTGGGTTCAAGTTGACATCTGTTGAAAACATGATTTCCTTCAGAGTCTTCTCAGTATCAGCTTGTTGTTGCGCCATCTCCTCTTCTTCAGACTGTTTGCAATCTGACATTTGTGGTGGTGACCTCTCCTCGTCACTCACTAGTTCCTCCTCCCGTGCTCATTTTTCAGCTTCCCTCTTTAGTTCTTCTGCTCTTTGATGTACTTCTCCAGTTCAGGATGATACTTCAATTCACAGTCGATCCAAACAGGGTCGGAGCCAAACATGCACAGGGTCTCACCCTTAAGAGACAGTTACAAAATCAGGTCCCCGGAAACGGCACCAATTTTGATGAGGTTGTCGTTCGCACTCTCAAAATGACTTTATAGCCTATCCATAGCTATATAGTTAGCAAGTAAGTAAAGGGTCGATCCATAAGGAGTTGATTGTTGCTATCTCTTGAAACCTCCTCCACCTATAAAGAAAGTTTGGTGTTGCTCTCTTGGTCACTGGGACTCTCTTGCCCAACACGAAAACTTAAATAAACACTGAAAAGAAAACAGATAACTTGATCAATAATAAAAACGACTTGATCTGGACTAAGACATCGTTAAGTGAAAACTCTAGCTTGGTCATAGGTACAAATATTTTCATTACATGCATGCATCGTTGGTTATAGGACTTGGATGCTGAGATCCTTTTTTACTCGTCATGCTCTCAACAAACCCTTCCCTGTCCTATCCTTACTTAGTTGGTGATGCTCCGCCGGCTCCCTACCTTGGGCAATACCTCTGTCGGAGTCATCGTTTAGTTTCTTGCCGAAGGAGCATTAATCACTAGAAAGGCCCAAAAAGAAATCATCACGTCTAGCCCAATAGGGTAGACACCTTCCTCTAATATTAATCAATCTTAATTGATATAAGTTATGGAACACATCCTACTTCCCAATTGATTGGTGATCTAATATTTCCTAAGCAATTAACGGCCTATTAATCTCTTAATTGTATTACACCATATTAAAACAAGTTATTAACATATCGGGAACACATGCATGCAATTATCTAGCACATATTAGACCTCTCAAGCTTAAGTTATCACCTAACTATCTTGCCCAAATCAAGTATTAAAACTTAGCTAGAATTGAAAGTACAATTATGAACACAATAAATTAAGGAACTCATAATAAGAACTATATTTAAAACTTACGAATTACATGAAAGTAAATCCAGCCAAAAGTGTCGATGGAAAATAGTATGAACAAAAACATAAATAAAATATTTCCCGTAGGACTTGTTCTTCTCCTCACAGTCTCTCAATATAAACAACTAATGAAGCATAAAGTCGGCGTTCTTCGCATCGGCTAGGCTTCAATATATATATATATATATATATATATATATATATATATATATATAGGCGAGCGCTTAGGGTTTGGGCCCGCGGTCTTTAACAAGGAAGGAATCCACGAGATACCCTAGAATGCAAGTAATACATGATAATCACGACCCCAACATGGCAAGTCACATCTGTGTCCAAGAGATTCCTTGTAGATCCTAAATCTAGTCGGATAAGGAAAGATATTTAAGTTAGATCATCTTATCCTTATCCTTCTAGACCTAGGAGAGAAACTCACCAGGTAACCAAAGCACTCCACCTATCTTGACCAATCTCGCTCTGCCCAAGCTGCTTCCAGAAATGAAGCTTTTCTTCCCTGTATTGCCCAATTTCCACTTGCAAGGCAACAAACCACCTTCTACCCACAATTTGTCCTCCAAGACACTAAAACTAAATAAAACACACACAAAGACTCGATCTAAACTACCTAAAAAAGACACTAAATAGACACAAAATATGGACTTATCAACCATGCTTTTAGCAGAGATCAAACGACTCTTTCCAATGGCTAATTAGATCTCCCTCTATAAATAAGAGGTCTCCCCATTGAAGAATCTGAGAGAGAAGAGAGACAAAATAAAGCGAGACATGCTGAGTGAAGTGAAGCAAAAAGCACCACCATTCTCTCCAGAGCAAGAACAACCAAGTTGAAGAATTAGTAGAAGTCGAGTGTACACACCTCCTCATGTTCTTTCATGTAGCCTCTCAAAAAGCCCTTCTTTAATCGAGTCTAGAATCTAACTTCTTGCTTATTTATTTCTGAGCAAACTCTCTTCCAAAAGATTGAGTCTCTAAGCCTTAGGAAGAAGCCTCCACTTTTCTTTGTGTAGAAGGCTTCATAGTTGGAAAAACCTCCAATCCCCAAACCTCAGGTCTGTTTTTGAACCCACAATCAAAGACACTAGGTCCCTTAGAACCCGCAATCTAAGACACTAAATAGACACAAAATATGGACTCATCATGCGCACAAACTTAACCCACACTTGTTCTTAAGTGTGCACAAACAACTTGCCCAAGACACAAACAAAAGAACAAAACAAAAGACTCCAAACATAATCAACACTGGAGAGTTAGTCAGAACAATATAACAATCTCTTAAAACATTCTGCAAGTGAAGGGAAAAGAAAATGCAATGCTATCAAACAAGTCAAGACAGAATTGTGAGCTTCTAGGATATCCTTTCCACACTCATCACTCTTGTGTTTAGGTATATTCTTTCACTCTCATAGATCATCTTGATTTCGGTGTCACCATAGGTTTGCCTGCCCTTTAAATCTAAAGCTCTTATTCTAAACATCAAAACTCATCATTAGGTCTTTTGGGGTTTTTAAGCTTAAGGCAATAGGTAGGAAGTTTTTGAAACTTGGCTAAGGACCTTTTAAACTCATGCTGGGCAACAGGGGTTCCTAATTTCTTCTTAATTCCTTGCCTCAACTTTTCCAAGCTTAAGCTTCAACCTTTTCTAGGGAACTTATGATTTTTTTCTCTTTTTTCTGCTCCCCTTATTTTTTCTTTTTTTTTCCTTTAATTGGGCATAACCCAACTATCAACACAAAACTTATTTCTGCCCAGGGTATACCCCCAATCATCTCTTTCCTGCCCCGTTCCCTTCTTTTAATTGCCCCGGTTCCCACAACCAGATAAACAACTTTTCATAGGAAATTTCTAAGTGACAAAAAGAATCAATTCAGCTCAAAGGGGTTTATCAAAGGATAATGATATCATGTAGTCAATTTAAGTTCAATGGGCTAATGAAAGAATGGCCATCGAAAATGGTCTCATCCGTATGAAGATGGCATTGACTGCCAGACATCACAGGAAGTGGGAGACCATCGAAAATGGTCTCATCCGTGTGACTCAGTCAATTTTGGTTCCTTCCACTACTCCTGGGGATGGAGAAGTGACCATGAAGTTAGAGATAAAAGATCCATAGGCGTACAATATGGAAGAAAGAGACATTGCGCAGCTCGAGGACATCACAAAGAGTATCATCTCTTCCACCATCGACAAAGCGTACCTGCTGAAGATTATCTATTGCTCCACAGCAAAAGATATGTGGGAAGCCTTAGTTGCACTCTATGAAGGCTCCGACGAGATTAAGGAGAATAAATTCACCTTAGCTAGGCAGAAGTACGAGAACTTCTCTCAGCTCACCGTCGAGTCCATCGACAAGATGGAGCTGAGATTCATAGAGGTCATTATGGACATCGAGAGTATCAGAAAGGGCAAACACTCTCAGCGTGAGATGAACTTGAAAATTCTCTCCACATTAGGCGAAGACTGAGCGGTTTACACAGTCGTCCATCAAAATCGGAGTGACCTCAGTTCGATGAGAACTAAGAAAATGTTCTCCATGCTCAAGTCGAATGAGTATGACATTCTCTAACTGAAGCACACCAAGCATCAGAAACCAGAATAGACCGAGCAAAGCTCAACGACAAAGCCAGTGGCGCTTTGAGCTGACTCGGGTAGATCCAAGTTCGCAAGACCCTCACGGTCCGCTGACTCCTCAGCTAGGGATCGACCGAGCAGGTCCAAACTTCAGAAGAAGGTTGAGAAAATGACCAAACAACTCGAGGAGATGAACTCTAAGATCGAGAAGTATAGGAGGATTAACAGGTGCAGGCGGAGCTCAACTGAAACCTCCTCAAGGAATCAAAGCCAAGACACTTCCAGGTTGACTGTCCTGATCTCTCCAAAAAGGAGAAAGATGCCTTCCGAGGAAATGCCAAGGATAAGACCAAGGCCATGATCATTGAGAATGACGTCGATGACACCGACGTATTCACAGAGTCAGAAGGAGAGGAAGCTGACTCCCCATCCAGCTCAAGAGGAAAATGTAATACCCCGATCTCCTGAGTCTTAATTAATCATCCTAATTATGATTAAATATGCCTAAATGCTTATTAAAGGTGTTTATATGTGATTAAGTGCGAAGTTATGTGATGAAAATTTTTGAGAAATAATTTTCCATGTGAAATTACTAAAATGCCCCTAAAGGGCAAAAACATAATTTTCTCGTTTAGGTGAATTGAAACAAGGATGTAATGAGCTATATGAGCATGAGAATGTGAAGTTAAGTATGTGTGCGAATTTGGGGAAATTCTAAGAAAGTTGATTTTATTATGAATAATAACTGCCGACGAGAATTCACTATTCATTGACTATTTCCGAATTTCGTCAAATTAGTGTCATTTGAGTCTAGAATTTATTTTTAGACCATTGATGAATGTTTGAGAATTTTCTGAAATCTTTTGAGTTGAGTTTGGATTTTATTTCTTTGAGAAACAATATGAATAGTACATTTTTACGTTTTCTTCGTTATTCGGAATTTTGATCCGAAAAATAGGTTTCTAGTATCCTTGATTTATTTGGTGAAGAATGTGATGAGTTAGAGTGAAATCGGACGTCGAGAAAGTGTCGTGGTGAGTTTTCAATTGTTTGAGAGTTAATTGATTAAAGAGGGATGTTTTGTACCGGAAAATCTTTTCTTCCGGGGATTTTTATCCCAACCAAATTTCTTTGATTGCACGCACTCTCTCTCACTCCTTATTTATCTCTCATTTCTCACCCACTCTTGGCTGCCCAAAGTTAGAGTTACTCTCTCTTTTCTCTTCCACTCTCACATCACTCACTCTCCCTCACTCTCTCCCTCTCTAAGCTATCTCTCCCTCCCTTCTCTCTCTCCGTCACACACACATACACACATACACTTCATTTCCTCCATTGAAGGCATGGAGATGAAGCTCCAGAGTTTCTAAGAAAATAGTCTTCGATCATCCAACGATTAAACCGACAAGGTATTCTTGATTCTCTCTTCGTTGTGATCATTCTAGCTTGATTTTGAGGTCTAGGAGTTGGAGTTCTACAAGGTTTGTTCATGAAAACCCAAAGCTTAAAACTTGATTTTTCAACCTTCCCAAAACCGCCGATCAAGATGATGATGAAGAGCAAGTTTTGATTTTGTTTTTAAACATGATATTCATGATCCTTGTGTAATTATATGCATGAAGATTGAAGGAGAAAATTTGTTATATATATATATATATATATATACATGTGTGCCGAAAGTTTTGTGATTTTTTAGGGATTTTTGTGTTGACGATTTTAACATGAAATTGAGGATGAATTTGTGTTCTATGTAATTGAGTGAATGAGAAGAATTTTTCCACCTCTTTGATGCTTGAAAAACCGATGGAAATATAGAGGAAAAAGAGGAATTTGTGTGATGTTCTTGATATGTATATATTGATGAAATTAAAGATGATTTTGAGTAAGTATGGACGCATGAAAATGGAGAGAAAAACCTTAACCATTTTACCTCTATGAATGCCGAAATTCTCATAGAGATTAGGACTTGTTGTTGTATTATTTTGATTATTGAAATGATGATGAATTTGAGTATAGAAATACTTGTTAAATTGAAGAAAGGAATTTATTTGCTAATTTTCTTAGAAAATTCGAACCATATGCATAAGTATAGTTGATGATTTTGTGATGATATTGAAGTATATTGTTAGAGTAAAGTATTATATGATGATTTGAGCATGTTTTAATTAGAAAGTGAGAAGCATGAATTTTTATGCATTTTTCCTCAAAAGTTTCGAACCAAATAAGCCTAAGAAACATAAATGTAATACCCCGCACTTTTTAATCTTATTTATAGTATTTTGAGATATGTTTATACTCAAATTAACTATCTTTTATGACATATTAAACTAACGGATTTGATTTTTAAATATTTTACAGGTTGTCCGACTTAGAGCGAGGGTGCGCCATAGCAAAAATGTGAATTTTACAATTAATAAGTGAATATGATTAATTAAATGAATGTTGTGGAAAATTGTCACAGCCCCAAATCCCGAGGGACGGCAGAAGCCGGGGTGCGACTGGGGTTGGATTAAAGAAGCGGGAAGAAGGGGACTAACTGAACTAAACATACATAAGAGACATCATACATTATCAAAATAAGACTTTATTTACAGATGGAAGAGTAGATCTCGAAGGATTACTCGACAGAAAGTACTCAAAAAGGCATCTAAGTTATAGTTTACAGACATAAACTACAGTATTTTACATAATGTACATAACAAAAGTACTTAGAGTTTTTACAACGGAAAAGTGATTCATACTAACTAAAGTCTTCCTAAGACAACTTAATTCAAGCCTCGCCGCTTCCATCGCTTCAACCTGCACATTTAGAAAACATATGCAGGGCTAAGTACAAAAGTACTTAGTGGGCACGTTGCCGAAAACGTAATCATAAGTATAAATAATTAGGCATCTCATAATCGTAGCACATCGGGATTTTATTTGAAATGGCCCGTGTCTACTAAACATTTTCTGACTCGTTTATATAAATTAGATTGTACAAGCATTTTTCTAGTATGTTACGTTCAAATCTTGACCAATTCTCATTCACCGTGGCTGGTTACCCCTCAACAGGATACCACATACACCACAGGTTACAAAGTGCACTAACTCTGGAAAGCACTTAATAGCTAACTCAGAGCCGATAGTTAGTTAACCTATTTAGATTAACTCTAAATCTGGAAAACACGAATCTTAACTCAGATAGGTACAAGAGAACTCACATAAAATATTTAAACAGTTTATGCCATGATTATCACTTTGAAAACACAATTATCAAAGCGATAAAGAAAAAGAGTTTTCGAGCATTGCCCGTTTTATTTGATATATAGGAAAGCCCACCTTTATACTTTACAGAACTTATTACTCGTACTTTCGTCTTCTAGTCTTCCGTCCTTTCCTCACTGCTAACTTCCTCCTTCATTGTAAGATAAACATACTTTAAACTCGATCGTATAAGATAATCGAACATGGAAATTCGAATTAGGTTTTAGTCGTTTTGTTTCTTTAGGCATTTGCACGCTTAACTAAATTTCTTTACTTAAACGGATACAAGGTACGAACTCATCTCGTTTAGCACTCAAGGCTCTATACTTGACACTGAGGTCAGTAGGAAGAAGGCATTCGTTAACTCATAGCGACCTCAAAGATTGAAAGAAGCTAAGTTGAGAAGAAAACAACTTAGGAAATTACAATTTGAACATACACTGCACGACGTCAGTGAGTCCGTAAAGAACAGGGGATTGCGAAACAGGGGTCGTGCCCTATACCAAAATATAGCCTCGGGTGTCTAGTTTACTCTCCAATTCGCAGATCTCGATTCCGATAAGCGAGCTAAAAGATATTGCAGTTTCCGTGAAATATCGCAAAACTGCCGCGGCTAACCCTTACGTTCAATAGAATTCGATGTATAACTTCCTAAGCTCGTTCTAAGTTCTCGTACTCGATTTCTCACGAAAATTCACTCATAAGGCAGTCAACACGTACTCCTGTACGTGAAGGACTCCTTGTCAAAACTCGTCTATAACCACGACGATCAAACCTCGTCGTTTCAACTACCATTTACTATACCAAAACAAGTTAACAAATTCTCGTTTCTAGTTCTCGACTATAACTACAACTCATATTATAATATTCGGAATGCTCATGTCGTCAACTACAAAGTTGTTCTTTAGTTCATCATAAACACTATAATCAAGATAGAATTCTTTCTCGACTTCTTGGTTATTAACTACGACTACTTGTTCGTCTCTTACGAGATTTCCAAAGTTATCGGATTTCGCTCATTTTCTACGTCATCAAACAACATCTAACATAGGTCATTTTCATGCACCTCATCACTTCATATCATTACTTATTCTTAACTTAGATCGAGTTCTTTATCTCTTACGACTCACCAATTATTTTTAGAAAATTCCAAATAAATTCATTACAACATCTAATATCATTAACAACATTATTTCATCAACAAATCCTCAACTAAATCAACTACATGCAAACCCCTATTTTTCTCATAAATTTCGGTATTGACACAACATTAAAGAGGGTGATTTTCTTCATCAATTCACATCATTTATCCCATTATCATACTACCATATCATCCATTAAACAATTCTAGTCTTATTACTCAATAAATTGAGAATCCCCAATTCAAAACCCTAGCATAACTCGGTTCTCATCCATTACTTGGGGGTTTCGATTTCTTTTTATTTTAATCCTCAATCGAACACTTCCTAAATAATATTATATCATCAATTTAAGAATTCAAACATCCCACCTAATTGGCCTAATTTTCGGTATTGAGGAGAAATTAGGGCTCTTGATTTTCTTCCAATTTTAACCCTAGAATTCATATCTAACACATCTAATTACACTAATCGAAGATCAAACATCTAATTCATCATCCTCAATTTCGATCCATCTTGAAAAATAAAAAGAAATGGATTTGGAATGGATAGATCAAGAGAGGAGACAAATACCTTGAGGTTTAATGAAGGAAGAATTAGACTTTGATGGTTGGATGAAGACTTGTATGAAATTTCTTGCTCAAGAACTTGATGTCTTCAATGGAGGAAATGAAAATGAGAGAGAGATGATTTGTATGAGGGGAGGGCTGCCGAGTTTTTGGGGAGGGAGGGAGGAAGAAGATGACTTAATTGTTATGTTATTTAGATTGATAGGTGTAAAGTAAATAAAAATATCCTAAGGTGAGTCATAGGTTAAAAACTATATAAAATGGAAATATCAAGCTAATGTGTGTGTGTGATGTCGGTCATGAGGGAGAAAGGGAGAGAAATTACGCGCTTTTCCGACGCGATACGACGTTACGGAAATCGAACGACGAAGAATGTATCTCGGCACAAAATCGTCAAAATCCGTTTCGTCCAATAATTCTAACGTATTTAACTTAATCGGAAAGCAATAATTAAAATTTTAATTTCGACAAAAACTCGGGACGACACAGTCCGAGTTTCGTCCGGAAAAACATAAAAATGAACTTTCTCGGGCGAGTTCGTATCGCGATTTCGTGAATGTAAAAATCAGACGGTTTTCCGTTCTGAGTTCCAGAACTAAAAATTTTTCGTACGCGATAACCCTAAATACAGTAGTCATCTAACTGACTTCCGTAATTTATTTTCGGAAACGGATTTCACCGTTGGTTTTAGAATTTAAAATCGTAAACTTAGGCGTGCAAAGCCATTTTTATTATTAACTTTAAATTTTTAAGATCGTACGGAAATTCTGGGGTATTACAAAAATTCTAAAAAAGGTAAATTGATTAAGTTAAATAAAATATGATTAATAAAAATTATAAATATCTAAGATTTTTCTAGAATAGTAATAAATAATATAATTATTTGAGATATTTACTTAGATAATAATAAATAAATAAGATTTTTTTTAGTTAGTATATATATATCCTAGAAAACTCCTTCTCTGTCTCTCCCTTCTCTGCATTCTCCGCTCATCTCTCTCTGTTTTTGTAATACCCCGATAATTTCTACTGTCTTTAAAAATGAAAGTTAATAATAATTATGGCTTTGCACGCCTAAGATCATGAAATTAAATTCTAAGATTTACGGTGAAATCCGTTTCGGAAAATAAATTCCAGAAGTCGGTCGAACGACTACTGTATTAGGGTTTTCGCGTCCGGTAAATTTTTCGTCCGAAAACTCGGAATCAAAATCCGTCAGAATTTACATTCACTTTTTCTTCGAGACGAGTTCACCGGAGAAAGTTAGTTTTTATGATTTTCCGGGCGAATTTTAGACTTTGATGTCCTGACTTTTTCTCGGATTTTGAAAAACGAATTAGGTTTTCTGAGTACGTAAATTATTTCCAATCTAACGGACGGGTTAAATTTCGTCGAATTCGTAACAACCTAAGAAAGTATTCCTCAACTTTTTAAATCGTCGTTATAAGCTGGAAACGAGATATTTCCGTCGAAATTTCGCAAACAAACACGCCCTAGCGAGTCACTACACTTTAGTAGATATTTTCCTTCACTTTATATTTCTTATACTTAGTCATCCATCTCTCTCTCTCACCCTCACAAAACCGCCACCCCCCCCCCCCCCCATCAAGCTCTCTCTCTCTTTTCTTCATCCTCCATTGGAGATTGAAGTGTTTCTTCAAGATCCAAGATCATAAGTTCATCAACCATCCATCCAATTCCACTTCTACTTTCATAATCTTCAAGGTAATCATCTCCTCTATCATTCTATCCATGAAGAATTCCAATTCGTTTTCTTTTAGCCATGACCGAAAATTTGAGGGAAATAAGTAGGATATTTTAATCTCTAAATTAATTGGATGATTAGGCTTAGGAAGTGTTCAATTGGTGATTCATGCAAGAAGAATTGGAATCCCCTAATAATTAGGTCATGACCGAATTTTTTATAAAATTTAGGGGTTTGATCGTAGCTCGATTTCTTTGGTGATTGATCGATAGATTAGTGTTCTACATGATGTTAATTGACTATATGAATTGTTTTAGATTTTTTTAAAAATAAAATTCGAAACCTAAGAGACGAAGAACGCATGATTTAGTATAGTAAATGTTATGATATGCATGTTATGTTTATGGAAATGAGATATACGATGTACGAGGATGATTATATATTTAATTGAGATTTTTCTAAAAGTAAATTGAAAAATGTAAGAGACGAAAACACGTCGTTTAGTTGAAGCTCGATAATGTTTTGATAATATGATTTGGATATTAGTAATGCTCGTTAGATGATAATCGTTGTTGTAAAATTTGAACGAAAACGGACAACGTAAAATTTATAGTAAGAGACGAATGATCAACGATAAGTCTAGATTAGACAATGATATAGGTCTATGATGTGATTATAAGTTAATCTCGATAGTTAATGATCATAATCGGAAAGTTAGAACGAATTCTAATAACGTCAGATTTTTCACAAGAGGCGAAGAATCGAACCTAAGTATCGTTAGAAAAGACGAATGAGGAAAGTAATTGGATATTAATGATCGTTATTGTTAAATGAACGAGTTTGTAGTTGACGACATGTTCATCCGAGTTATGAAATGATAAGTTATAGTTGTGAACGAGAAGTAGAAACGAGAAGTTAGGATTTATTTTGGTATAGTAATTATATAATTGAAGAGACGAGGTTTTAAACGTCGTGCTTATAGACGAGGAATGGAAAGGTGTTTATCACGTACAAAGATACGTGTTGACTGCCTTGATGTGTAAATTTCTTGAGAATTTAAGTACGATAACTTAAAACGAACCTAGAAAACCGTGCGTCGATTTTATCGAGCATTAGGGTTTCACTCGGCAGTTTTGCGACCTTCCACGGAAACTGTCATAACTCCTAGCTCGTTTATCGGAGTCGAGATCCGAAAATTGAAGAGTAAACTAGACACCCGTACCTTTCTTGCGGTATAAGATTCATCCCCTGTTTCGAAATCCCCTGTTCTGTACAGACTTACTGATCTTGTGCAGTGAATGTTCAAACCTTAGATTCTTAAGTTGAATTCTTCTCAACTTGAACTCTTTCAATCTTTTAAGTCGTTTTAAGTTATCGACTACCTTCTTTCTACTGACCTAAGTGTAAAGTACAGAACCGAGTGAGTGTCAAACGAGATGCGTTCGTATCTCATTTCTTTTTAACTAAAAGAACTTAATGCCTAAAATGTCTAAAGGACTAAAACTTAACTCGATTTTTCGTATTCGTTTATCGTTTGCGACCGAGTTTTAAAGTATTATTATTTACGATGAAGGAGGAAGTCGACACCAAGGATAGGACGGAAGATCAAAAGACGGAAGCACGTGTCTTAGTTCTGTATTCTATCGAGGTGGGCTTTTATATATGAAACAAAATGAGCAATGCTCGAAAACCTTTTTCTTTATTGCTTTGATAATCGTGTTTTCAAAGTGATAATCATGGCATGAACTATTTAATTTATTTGAGTTCTCTTGTACCTTATGAGTTAGCCAAAAGGGAATAACTAAACGATCGGCTTTGAGTTAGTCAAAAGGGACTTTCCAAAGTTTAGTGTACACTGTAGCCTGTGGTGTATGTGGTATCCTGTTGGGGGGTAACCAGCCACAATGAATTATGAATGGTTAAGATTGAACGTAACATCTATGAAAAATGCTTGCAAGCTAAGTTATGAAAATGAGAAAGAAAATGTTTAGTAGACATGGGAATTTGTTGAAAAACCCAGATGTGCTACAGAAATGAAATGCCTGATTATCTATACTTATGATTATGTTTTCGGCAATGTGTCCACTAAGTACTTTTGTACTTAGCCCTGCATATGTTTTCTAAATGTGCAGGTTGAAGCGACGGGAGCGGTGACGGTTGAGTTAAGAGTTGTCGATAGGGAAGACTTTAGTACGTAGTTTACAATTCCGCTGCCAAACTCTAGACTCACTTTTGTAATTATGAATATCACTTTTGGTTTAAGATCTGTACTTATAACTTAGAATCTTTAAGATCTTGTTCGAGTGTTCCTTCGAGATCAACTCTGTCTTTTGTTAATTAAGTCTTGTTCATAGAATTTCTGTCTTTAATGTATGTTTATTCTTTCATCCCCTTTCTTCCCCACTTCTTTAATCCAATCCCAGTCGCACCCCGACTACTGTCGTCCCTCGGGATTTGGGGCTGTGACAGAGTGGTATCAGAGCAATCGTTTCTGCTCTGTATACAAGTCTTCCTTCGAGTAGTAAGATAGAAAATTTGTATATTCTCTATATCCGAGTCTTCTTTCAAGTAAATTTAAGTCGTAACACTAAGCTTAAGAGTGTAGACGACAACTCAACCTCCCGCTACGTCGACTCAACGAAGGAAAGAAAGAAAGAAAGAAAGAAAGAAAGAAGGAAAGAAAGAAAGAAAGAAAGAAAGGAAAGAAAGTATGATGGCACGAGAATCTAGATTGATTCTAGGGATTTTTCCCGATTCGCTAAGAGCATAGACTTGAAACCTAAGATCTTTCCGATTCCTCGAGAACTTAGACGTTTTAAGAACGTTAGTTCAAATGATTTTGAAAGGAGATCGTGAAACGGGAAGAACTTCTTTAGACGAATGTCACGTGCGTATAGTGACATGAACAAAGACTCGGCAGAGTCAACTTTTGTTTTTTTTTTTTTTTTAAAATAATCGATAAAAATTCCTTCGCGAAAATAAGATAAATAATGATAAGGTACGTTAATTCTGTACCAAGTAAACAAAAGAAACGAATGTTACTTCCGTAAATGTAACATGAACGAAGTCATTTTCAGTTGGAGTTCGCCTCGCTCGAACTTCAAGAAGAGATTGGTTATAATTACCACGAATCAAGTACGAATCTTAGTTAATTTCCAACGATCGCTCGATTTGACGATGACTAGAACTTTGGTTCTAGAGTCATTTTCCAGTTATAATTCCTTTTCTTTGGAATTTATTTTATTTCATACCTCGTAATTCCTTTATTTTATTACAAAATCTTTTGTAAACGGATGTTACCTTTGAATATGTAACATGAACAAAGTAGACGTACTTTGTTTTAATGAAGTAAGAATCGTTAAGAATTTTTTTTTTTAAGGAAGAAATAATGAAAGAAAGTAATAAAGAATAAAGAAAGAAAGTTTATGAGAAAATAAAGTAAGAAAGTAGATAAATAATAAGATAAAGGATGAAAATAAAATCTTGAAATTTTATTTATATATAATGTTTGGAGTGCAATTTCTTGAATTGCTAGATGTTTAAGATAAGTGGTTGTTTAAGTGGTGATATTACAATTGAATAAGGAATATTCATTTTGTAATTTAAGTATTTCATTAAGATAAGTTATTTCCCTACCTGTTACTGATCCGTGTTTCTTTAAAAAAACTTTTGTAGGATGGCTAGGACACGCGTTACAGCTTGGAAGAGCGCACCTTTGCCACGGCGTACCCTAGCAGATACTTTACAGGATGATTATCATGGTTATGAGGCAGATTATGGTGTGGAGGACATAGGGCAGATTGTGAGTAATTTTTCAGCGGTGTACTATGCAGCACGACACTTCATCTCAGAGAGTCAGGCTATATCCGATCTGATTGTGCGTCTACCGGACGAGTGGCGCGGTTGGGCGCACCGCATGGCATGGTATTTCCTTGGGGTTTTCGGCGACGACACAGAGCCGACGGGCAACTACTCGGGATTCGCTCTAAGTGTACATGAGTGTTTCTTTGACAGCAGGTTCATGGTTCCAATCCCTTTTGAGCCACATCTTCCTTACCGTCACTTCCCAGCAGTTACCGAGCCAGAGCCTTTAGACTTGGACCCAGAGTTGGCCGCGTTGTTGGAGATACCACCAGATTTTGTACTTAGTGAGGAGTCAGACTCAGAGGTAAAGCAGTTAGAGGTGGCCGAGGAGCCCGTAGCTATACCAGAGTTACCACTTCCACTTAGACCACTTGAGGAGTTGATTCCAGGATCAGGACTCGTAGAGATTGACGTAGAGACAGCTGCCCTGTTAGGGTTATCTACTCCCTTTTTACCCGAGCCTAGTGTGAGAGTTTGAGGACCTTTTGAGACAGGACTAGTTGAGACAGGGTCAGGGTACCGGGTGATAGACGCGGAGCTTGCCGCCATGCTAGAGCTACCATCTCCACCAACACCGCTTGAGGAGATTTGCGCAAAGTGGGAGGTAGTCAGAGGACAGTTAGAGGCAGGACCATCCAGAGTCCGTTCTAGGGAGGAGTACGAGTCCGGTTCCGTTCCAGAGCACCTTATTCCCCTGAAGAAGCGTGCAGTAGAGACCGGTGAGGATTTTCTTATTTCAGACTCAGAGGAGACAGTCTTGGAGGCACCATCACCACCCCCACTTACACTTTCTGACGGCTCTACTTTGAGGGAGGACGAGGCACTCCAGCTCGTCTTTAGTTCAGAGTCAGAGGAGGAGGATCTGGAGGAGGACCCGGATGAGGATCCGGACGAGGACCCGAATGAGGACCCGGAGGAGGACCCAGAGGAGGACTCTGAGGGTTTACAGGCCGTAGAGGGCACTACAGACTCGACTGCAGTCTGTTGAGCACAGCGTTGTAGACGCGTGTTAGTAGTAGTAGTAGTAGTAGTAGTAGTAGTAGTAGTAGTAGTTTCTTTTGTCCTGTTCATAGTCGGATCAGTAACTAGTTTTTGTAGTACTCTAGTGGATACAAAATTTTATGAATCGTTTCCGTTCTAGTACTTCCAGTAGGTACAGTAATGCAGCTTGTTAGTGCATGGCAGTCAGCCTAGTTTAGTCTAGTAGTAGTCTAACTTTTTGTATAAGTCCTCGTTGGAGGCAGAATAAATATTCTTTTTGATGTATATATATATATACATGACCCGTGAGAGGGTTTTGAGCAAAAGAAAGTTTCTTATAAATCATGTAGTAAACCAGAATGTCAAATGGACTCGTGTAATGAGAGTTTAGTTTAACTTGGAAAGTTAAAAGATTAAAGAGCTAGTATCGAAGTTATGTTCGATTTTTCTTTTCCGTGAACTTGATTAAGTTGGGAGAGGATGAGTAAGTAAAAGAATGTTTAAAAGAAAGGGCTAATGAGAATTCTGTTCACTATAGTTAAAGAAAAATGCCGCCAAGAAATGTTAACAACAGAAGGGGACCTGGTAGGCCCCGAGGACGTGGAAGACGTCAACCGGAAAACGAAAGGGAACAAGAACAAGAATGTAATGATACTCCTCCACCATCACCATCACCACCACCTCCACCACCACCCCGTAGGGAGATTGAGGAGCTTTTCCTCAAACGAAACCCCCCTGTATTCAATGGAACTGGCAGCCCAGGCGACGCTGAGCTCTGGGTGCGATCCATCGAAAGAATCTTCAAACTCCTCAGATGTACTGATGAGGAGCGACTATCGTGCATAGCTTTTCAACTCTCTGGACCAGCGGATTATTGGTGTGAGGCAAGATAGAAGGTGATACCTGCGGAGCATTTGGCTCGACTTACGTGGGACGAATTTAAGGAAGCACTATACGACAAGTACGTGCTGAAGACGTATAGGGCTCAGAAGGAGGCTGAGTTCTACAATTTGAAATAGGGTAAGATGACTGTAATAGAGTACGATGCTAAGTTTTGTGAACTATCAAGGTATGCGCCTACTCAGGTCGATACCGAAGAAAAGATTTCGAAGAAGTTCCGTGGGGGACTAAGACATGAATTGGGAATAGCATTAGCCAGTCATGGGGGACTGAGCTATACTGATGTTCTAGGGCAAGCCCTAGAGATGGAGGCCGTTGTGCCTGATGAGAAGAAAACTGTAACAACCACACCAGCTCTGACCCAAAACCAAAACCGAAGCTATTATAACAACAATAATAGCAATTCTCAAGGAAAGAGAAAGTGGGAAGGATGAAGTAGCGGTGGCTACAATCAGAATTTCAACAACCAGGGGAATCATAGAAGGGGAAATCAGCAAGGTAATCAGCAGCCCAGTCAGAATAACAGCAAGAGGCCATGGCAAGGAAACAACCAGTCGGGGTTATATTTACAGGAAAATGGACAAACCGGACCATGGAGAGGAAATAACCAGCAAAACTAGCCGCAAGGGCAGTAGAGAAATTTCAATCAGGGAGGAAATAACCCAGGGAGGGTTACCATTCCTGTATGCTCTAAGTGCGACAAAACACATCCCGGTGTCTGTCAAGCAGGCACCATCAACTGTTTTAACTGCGGACAGAAGGGTCATATGAAGAAGGATTGCCCAAAACCACTGCAAGCAGTACCTCTGAGGGACATACAAGCGCAGCCACAGCAACAAATGAATCGGCAGCAGTTTCAGCAGCACGCGCAACAACAGCAGAATGCAAGGGTATGCGCGAATAGGCAGACTGGGAAGGATAAGGGAAAGGGAAAAGGAAACCTTGCAGGTATGGGAAAACTTCACAACATCCCTATTAAGATACTGTTTGAAACAGGCGCATCGCATTCTTTTATTGCTGGTTCGTGTGCGGATAACTTAGATATCAGACCTGTAAGAGCTGAACATCCTATGAGAGTAGCTACACCTTCAGGAGAAATCACTACTTCCACACATGTCTGCTCTAACCTAGAAATCGGAACTCTTAAGGTTAAGGCGAACAATTTGAACGTTATGATAATGTGGGACGTAGACATAATCCTAGGGATAGACTGGTTGTCAGAGAATTATGCCACAATTCTCTGCAACGAGAGAAAGATCTCTTTTCAACCCCCGGGTAGAGAGACGACCGAATTTCATGGGATTGCAATGGGCAAGAGAGTACCGGTAATATCCGCCTTACAAGCCAAGAAGTTGATAAAGAAGAAAGGTTGCACAGCCTATCTTGTGTACCTAGTTGGAGAACCAGGAGCCGAGAAGACCATTCAAGACGTGAAAGTTGTTAACGAATACGAAGACGTCTTTCCAGAAATTTTACCTTGATTACCACCCGACCATCACATAGATTTCTCGATTGACCTAGAACCAGGATCGGCCCCCAAATCTAAAGCCCCATATAGGATGGCACCGAAGGAGTTAGAAGAACTCAAAATTCAATTGCAAGAATTGCTAGACCTTGGTTTCATCAGACCAAGTGTCTCACCTTGGGGAGCACCAGTGTTGTTTGTCAGAAAGAAGGATGGGTCAATGAGGATGTGTATAGATTATCGAGAGCTGAACAAGATCACCCTAAAAAAAAATATCCTTTGCCAAGGATAGAGGATCTTTTCGATCAGCTCAAAGGTGTAGGAGTGTTTTCAAAGATAGATTTAAGATCAGGGTATCATCAACTGAAGACAAAACTCGAGGACGTACCTAAGACTGCTTTTCGAACCAGATATGGCCACTACGAATTCTTGGTTATGCCATTTGGTTTGACCAACGCCCCTGCAGTATTCATGGACCTCATGAATAGCATTTTACACCCATACTTAGACAAATTCGTCTTAGTTTTCATAGACGATATTCTCATTTACTCTAAGAATGAGAAAGAACACGAAGAACATCTGCGGATAGTGTTGGAAACACATAGAACTGAGAAACTGTATGCCAAGTTCAGTAAGTGCGAATTTTGGTTAAAGGAAGTAATGTTTCTCGGACACATTGTTTCAGCGGAAGGAATCAAGGTAGATCCTGCTAAGGTAGAGGCAGTGCGTGATTGGAAGTCACCAACAAGTCCGAACGAGATCAGAAGTTTCTTGGGTTAGGCAAGCTACTACAGAAGATTCATCGAAGGATTCTCCACGATTGCTAGACCTATGACGCAGCTACTTCGAAAAGAAAATAAGTTTAAATGGATAGACGAGTGTGAAAAGAGTTTCCAAACGCTCAAAGAAAAGTTAACCTCAGCACCAGTATTAGCTCTTCCCGATGCAAACAAGGAATATGTGGTGTATACCGATGCTTCGAAGAACGGGTTAGGTTGTGTCCTAATGCAAGAGGGAAAGGTGATAGCTTATGCCTCACGACAACTTCGACCTCACGAAATCGAGTATCCAACCCACGATTTAGAACTCGCAGTCGTTGTGCATGCATTAAAGATTTGGAGACACCATCTTTATGGAGTAAGGGTTGAGATCTTCACATATCACAAGAGTCTGAAGTACTTCTTCGAGCAGAAAGAACTGAATATGCAACAAAGGAGATGGCTCGAATTGGTCAAAGATTACGACTGCAGAATCAACTACCACCCAGGAAAGGCAAATGTAGTAGCAGATGCGCTGAGTCGCAAGGCTCCAACCAAGTTAGGATGTCTGTTTGTCGAGGAAGAAACTCTAGTACGAGAATTTGAAAAGATGGAAATAGAAGTGCTCAATACACCAACAACGATAACTAGTCAACTAGCGACACTAGTAGCTACACATAATTTACGAGAAAGAATTATAAGTGCGCAGAGGAAGGACGAGTCAATGGAGAAGCTTCGCCTAAAGATAAGAACAGATAAACCAGATGGATACTCGGAAGCACCAGACAATGCGATAATATTTGAAGGCAGACTTTGTATTCCTGACAGTGACGAAGAATTAAAGAATGATATCATGAGTGAGGCTCATGAGATATACAGCACACCCAGGGAGTACAAAGATGTATCAGGACTTAAGAAAGAATTTCTGGTGGAATGGATTGAAACGAGACGTTGCCTCGTTTGTAGAAAGATGTTTAGCGTGTCAGCAAGTGAAAGCCTTACATAGACGACCGTATGGATTATTGCAGCCATTGGATATTCCAGAATAGAAATGGGAAGGAATAGCTATGGATTTTGTGACAGGCTTGCCTAAGTCAAGAAGAGGAAACACTGCTATTTGGGTGATTATCGATAGGCTCACGAAATCAGCTCACTTTATACCGACTAAGACTACCTACGGGTCAGAGAAGTTAGCTCAGTTGTACGTCCGTAAGATTGTACGTCTGCACGGAGTACCGAAGTCCATAATATCAGACAGAGATGCCAAGTTCACTTCAAGATTTTGGATCACCATGCAGAAAGAGTTGAGCAGCGAACTTAATTTCAGTGCAGCATTTCACCCTCAGACGGACGGACAATCCGAGAGGATGATTCAGATTCTAGTTGATATGCTAAGGACAGTGGTATTGGATCGACGCGCAAATTGGGAAGATATCTTGCACTTGGTCGAATTCGCATATAACAACAGCTATCAGGCGACGATAGGAATGGCGCCTTATGAGGCATTGTATGGAAGAAAATGCAAGTCACCACTTTATTGGGATGAAGTGGGTGAAAGAAAGAACTTAGGACCCGACTCGATTAATGAAATGATCGAGATTGTTCAGCAGATTCGAGATAGAATGAAAGAAGCCCAGAGCCGACAGAAGTCTTACGCCGATGATCGTCGAACCAATCTTAGTTTCGAAGTTGGTGATAAGGTTTTCCTTAAGATTTCACCATCGAAAGGAATCATTAGATTCGGTGTTAAGGGTAAACTTAGACTAAGGTTCATAGGACCTTACGAAATTCTTGAGAAGATAGGACTTGTTGCTTATAGATTTGCCTTACCGCCAAGTCTAGGAAGTGTCCATAACGTGTTTCACGTTTCCCAATTAAGAAAGTATGTCTATAACCCTAAGCATGTTATAAGTCAACAAGACGTCGTTCTTGAATCTGACCTAAGTTATGAAGAAAAACCGATATCGATTTTGGATAGAAAAGTTCAAGAATTAAGAACCAAATCGATACCGATAGTAAAAGTATTATGGAATCACCACGGGCAAGAAGAAGCCACATGGGAGCTTGAGGAAAAGATGAAGGAGAGAAATCCTTATCTTTTTGAAGAAGGTATGCAAATTTCGGGACAAAATTTTTCGTGAGGGGGGTAGGATGTAATACTGACACGCACCTGTCGTGTGGTACGATCAAAATACCTGTGTATTCCCCAGACGGACAATACACGCTCCTGAGCCCACTACCGGACTGGCTAGTCTTAGTGGCAAGCTAGGGTCGATCCCACGGAGAGTGAAGAACTACTTTACTCTTCGGTGCACAAATTGAGTTGTCACGGTCTCAACCTGTATATCTGCACAATAAACTAAACGGTAATCAAATATAAAAAAGGGGGTAAGATTTGAGGTAGGTCATGATCATTGTTGATATGTTTATTCGGTCATGGGCATACTGAAGATCCGTCCATGCTTCATACAAACTCAAGGCGTGGCCCAAAGACATTGGGGCGTTTCAAGAGTTCATACTCCACACTTGGGATGGTTGAGTCCCTTGTTGTCGTCTTGGTCCGAAGGTCACGCTTCACCCCGGTCACAAGGCCGTGCTTCACTCCTCCTTAGATTGTAGTCATACCCGATCTCTCCAAGTATGACCCTCACCAACCTTCTCTCCCAAGCTTCCCATGTCCGCACCTACAGAGTAGACATAACTCACGGGATATCCATTTCCGGTACTACGTCCAACCGGTCATCGATATATCTACAATGCGCGAGATGAGTCCTTTGGTCGATAACCATGGCTTGATGCCTCGTCACAGTTGATGGTTGATTGTTAGAGAAGCCCAAGACTGAGAAAGGACGCAGTATCCCCTTGCCCTTTCCTCACCATCCAGATCTACAACACCATTGAAGGCGCTGCTCAGCTACTCGGTCATAGGCATACTGAACATTGCCGTCTGTCATGCCCTGGCCTTTGCTTGTCATGGTACAGCTCTAACCGAGTGGAGATCACCCGCTAGATTAGAACTGCCCATGGATTCTGCTCAGATCTCTCTGGAACCACTGGATCCAACCGATGGCACAAATGCCTCGCGAACATTTCACATATCAACACTTAATCATTTTCCCAACCCAAATCTCACCAGGGGATTTACTCACACATAATTAAATACATAAACACAAAATAAAATGAACACATAAATAGAAGAAAATACGAAATACTTGAATAAATACCAAAGGCAAACCGCCTTGGGCTTGTTCTTCACAGCGGAATTGAAATAAAAGCAAGTAAATTGTTTGGTACGAAAATGTAAAAGAAAATACTGAACTAAAGTGTATCTTGGGACTGAAAATGAAGTAGAACACGATGGGGAATAACCACCTTTGTCAGCACACTTGCTGGCTTTTTATAGTTGACAGACGTCAGTCTAACCCTAACCCAGCTGTCTGATAGTATCCCTGTGACTGACTTTCCATAAATAGATGATCGTGATTGATTTGATTGTTGGGGATGATTTGCTTAATTGATTGAGTTGACTTTATCTTTCTCTTGTTGTTGATATCCCAGATTCGCTGAAACCTTCCATCATTGGCCCTTCACACGTTTTTCCATAAATAGCCCATATGTGCTGATTGGGACAGTCTGTCATGGCCCTACCAACATGAGTGATCACCTTCCATATTTAGCTTGATCCTTGATTGATCTGATTGGTGATTGGCCATCAATTATTGATTGATTAAGTTGACTCCACGTTTTTCCAGATCCTTCCATTGTTAGGACTTGCCAGAATCTCCTTAATATCTCCTTCACGCGTCTTTCCATATTTGGCTCTTGCTGCTGACTGCTGCTGTCCAGCATGGTCATATTGACTGCATCCTTCGGTTAGCCTCGCACCAGGTGGTACACTTTGGAAATCATCGCTGCTCAGATGCAACTTGGGCTGATTTGTCTCAGTAATGCCCATTTCGCTCATATTTCGTCCGTATGCTTATTTCTGAGCTTCCACCTTCAAAATATCTGTTTTCTTCCCTATACGACTCATACAAACACAAAAGAAAAGAAAAATGGGGCCAAAAAGACCCAAAAGTCGAAGACGCATCAAATACCCCAATAATTTCTACTGTCTTTAAAAATGAAAGTTAATAATAATTATGGCTTTGTACGCCTAAGATCATGAAATTAAATTCTAAGATTTAAGGTGAAATCCGTTTCGGAAAATAAATTCTAGAAGTCGGTCGAACGACTACTGTATTAGGGTTTTCGAGTCCGGTAAATTTTTCATCCAAAAACTCATAATCAAAATCCGTCAGAATTTACATTCACTTTTTCTTCAAGACAAGTTCACCGGAGAAAGTTAGTTTTTATGATTTTCCAGGCAAATTTTAGACTGTGATGTCCCGACTTTTTCTCGGATTTTGAAAAACGAATTAGGTTTTCCGAGTACGTAAATTATTTCCAATCTAACGGACGAGTTAGATTTCGTCGAATTCGTAACTACCTAAGAAAGTATTCCTTGACTTTTTAAATCGTCGTTATAAGCTGGAAACGAGATATTTCCGTCGAAATTTCACAAACAAACACGCCCTAGCGAGTCACTACACTTTAGTAGATATTTTCCTTCACTTTATATGTCTTATACTTAGTCATCCATCTCTTTCTCTCACCCTCACAAAACCGCCACCCCTCCCCCCCTCCCATCAAGCTCTCTCTCTCTTTTCTTCATCCTACATTGGAGATTCAAGTGTTTCTTCAAGATCCAAGATCATAAGTTCATCAACCATCCATCCAATTCCACTTCTACTTTCATAATCTTCAAGGTAATCATCTCCTCTATCATTTTATCCATGAAGAATTCCAATTCTTTTTCTTTTAGCCATGACCGAAAACTTGGGGGAAATAAGTAGGTTGTTTTAATCTCTAAATTAATTGGATGATTAGGCTTAGGAAGTGTTCAATTGGTGATTCATGCAAGAAGAATTGGAATCCCCTAATAATTAGGTCATGACCGAATTTTTTATAAAATTTAGGGGTTTGATCGTAGCTCGATTTCTTTGGTGATTGATCGATAGATTAGTGTTCTACATGATGTTAATTGACTATATGAATTGTTTTAGATTTTTCTAAAAATAAAATTCGAAACGTAAGAGATGAAGAACGCATGATTTAGTATAGTAAATGTTATTATATGCATGTTATGTTTATGGAAATGAGATATACGATGTACGAGGATGATTATATATTTAATTGAGATTTTTCTAAAAATAAATTGAAAAATGTAAGAGACGAAAACACGTCGTTTAGTTGAAGCTCGATAATGTTTTAATAATATGATTTGCATATTAGTAATGCTCGTTAGATGATAATCGTTGTTGTAAAATTTGAAAGAAAACGGAGAACGTAAAATTTATAGTAAGAGACGAACGATCGACGATAAGTCGAGATTAGACAATGATATAGGTCTATGATGTGATTATAAGTTAATCTCGATAGTTAATGATCATAATCCGAAAGTTAGAACGAATTCTAATAACGTCAGATTTTTCACAAGAGGCGAAGAATCGAACCTAAGTATCGTTAGAAAAGACGAATGAGGAAAGTAATTGGATATTAATGATCGTTATTGTTAAATGAACGAGTTTGTAGTTGACGACATGTTCATCCGAGTTATGAAATGATAAGTTATAGTTGTGAACGAGAAGTAGAAACGAGAAGTTAGGATTTATTTTGGTATAGTAATTGTATAGTTGAAGAGACGAGGTTTTAAACATCATGCTTATAGACGAGGAATGGAAAGGAGTTTATCACGTACAAAGATACGTGTTGACTGCCTTGATGTGTAAATTTCGTGAGAATTTAAGTACGATAACTTAAAACGAATTAGAAAACCGTGCGTCGATTTTATCGAGCATTAGGGTTTCACTCGGCAGTTTTGCGACCTTTCACGGAAACTGTCATAACTCCTAGCTCGTTTATCGGAATCGAGATCCGCAAATTGGAGAGTAAACTAGACACCTGTACCTTTCTTGTGGTATAAGATTCGTCCCCTGTTCTGTACTGACTTACTGATCTTGTGCAGTGAATGTTCAAACCTTAGATTCTTAAGTTGAATTCTTCTCAACTTGAACTCTTTCGATCTTTTAAGTCGTTTCAAGTTATCGACTACCTTCTTTCTACTGACCTAAGTGTCAAGTACAGAACCGAGTGAGTGTCAAATGAGATGCGTTCGTATCTCATTTCTTTTTAACTAAAAGAGTTTAGTTTAGCGTGCAAATGCCTAAAAAGTCTAAAGGACTAAAACTTAACTCTTTTTTTCGTATTCGTTTATCATTTGCGACCGAGTTTTAAAGTATGGTTATTTACGATGAAGGAGGAAGTCGACACCAAGGATAGGACGGAAGATCAAAAGACGGAAGCACGTGTCTTAGTTATGTATTCTATCGAGGTGGGCTTTTATATATGAAACAAAATGAGCAATGCTCGAAAACCTTTTTCTTTATTGCTTTGATAATCGTGTTTTCAAAGTGTTAATCATGGCATGGACTATTTGTTTTGTGTGAGTTCTCTTGTACCTTATGAGTTAGTCAAAAGGGGATAACTAAACGATCGGCTTTGAGTTAGTCAAAAGGGACTTTCCAAAGTTTAGTGTACACTATAGCTTGTGGTGTATGTGGTATCCTGGTGAGGGGTAACCAGCCACGGTGAATTATGAATGGTCAAGATTGAACGTAACATCTATGAAAAATGCTTGCAAGCTAAGTTATGAAAATGAGAAAGAAAATGTTTAGTAGACACGGGAATTTGTTGAAAAACCCCGATGTGCTACAGAAATGAAATGCCTGATTCTCTATACTTATGATTATGTTTTCGGCAATGTGTCCACTAAGTACTTTTGTACTTAGCCCTACATATGTTTTCTAAATGTGCAGGTTGAAGCGACGGGAGCGGTGACGGTTGAGTTAAGAGTTGTCGATAGGGAAGACTTTAGTACGTAGTTTACAATTCCGCTGCCAAATTCTAGACTCACTTTTGTAATTATGAATATCACTTTTGGTTTAAGATCTGTACTTATAACTTAGAATCTTTTGAGATCTTGTTCGAGTGATCCTTCGAGATCAACTCTGTCTTTTGTTAATGAAGTCTTGTTCATAGAATTTCTGTCTTTAATGTATGTTTATTCTTTCATCCCCTTTCTTCCCCGCTTCTTTAATCCAATCCCAGTCGTACCCCGGCTTCTACCGTCCCTTGGGATTTGAGGCTGTGACAGTTTTCGAATTCCAGCAGTAGCTAAGGTAATCTCTTCAAATTCTTTTCTTGTTTCTTCAAATTTGATTGTTGAATTACATATAATTTTTGCACTTCTCTTCCTTTCTTGTTCCCTTTGTTCGATGTGTAGAAGTCTTGAGTAGGAATGTTGATGGGTTGAGATTTAGTTGTGTGAGTGAGGAGAAAGGGGTCGCCAACGTGTAGCACCGGCGACGGCGGCGTGGTGGCTGCTGCCACGATTTCTTGAGATTGTGTGTGTGAACCCCTGTTTTGACAACAGTAAGGTCGGATCTTCCAGACCAATTTTCAGATGTTTTCCTTCATTTAAACCCATCGAATTAGATACCATTAGAAAGCTATTATCGTTGGCTTTCCAATGGTACCTTCAGTTTGTCAATCCGACACCGGTCGACGGAGTTATGAGCTAATTAAGTCAGGGTGTCAGGTCTGTGCGTGAAATTCTCTGCGCGACTTCGAGTCGATTTTTCCGGCATCAAATCGATGCCGTGAAGGCGAATAAGTTTTGGGATTTTGTAGCTAATATCATAGACATTCCAACTATTGGTTTACCTTCGGAAATCGAAGAACTTTTTGGCCAGAATTTACATAAGAAAGTGGCTGCATAGTTTCAAATTTGATGTTATGCTTATGTTGATCTTGATTAGGGAATTTAGCTCATTTTGTTGTTGTGACTGATTTTGCCTTTACATGTTATTCATTCATTAAGTCTTAAACTTTGATTAAAATGGAATAGAGTTTGTCTCTAAGATGAAAATAGGTAACTATGACCATCACTTGTAAAATTATTAGCAATGACTTGAAATGATTTTGAGATTATTATGCTAGTAATTGAATAATAGTTTTATAGAATCTGTAAATATAAGCTCTAAGATGATTCTTAGATTTTCTTAAAATGCCTTTAAGCTCTAAGTGTGATACAAAAATTACTTAACACTAAAAGGATGTTTAAAGGAAAGTAAATCATAGAATGAGTGCTTGAAATGAAGCTAAGTTTAAAAGTGTTTTTCTTTAAGTGATAGGAGCGGCGCATCCAAAGCTCGAGGAAGGACAACCAAAGCAAGCTCAAGAGGTTTGAATTTAATTATTTAAGGTGGGGTTTACTTTATCTGTAAGCGTAGTGTTACATGGTTTTAATCATTGTTGTGTCATGCGTCATTCATATGAGCTAATGTGGCCCACGAGGGGTCAGATCGACGAGGGTTCAAAATGAGGTGATGGCCCACGAGAGGTCAGGTCCACGAGGGACCGACACTAGTCTCACAATCAGCTAAGTGAAAGAAGGGTTCATTATGTTATGATTCATTACACAATTTGTTATAACTGCTTGCAGCGTTTACCCCACTGAGTGTGCTTGCATACACACACCCTATTGTTTTTATTTCTCTTGCAGGCTAAGGAGTTGGAGGCGAGACGGCAGACATGTGGCACCACATTCTCCATTCTCACTAGTTTTTGCTGAAGTATAATTGTTATTTTCGGTAAAAATAACTTGCTACTAACTAACTTAGTCTCTTTTGATTTTGGTGGGTTGAGACCTAATGTATATCAGTTTATGATTTTTGTATTTTTAAGTCGGCTGTGACCGAACTTATGTATATATTTTGCTTATCATATGTGTAGCTACGAATTGTGCCTCGGATAGGTCGATTATAACTCTAAAACTTGATGGTTATATTTTTGTACGGACTCAACTTTCTATATATAGATATGATGTTTTGATGTGATTATTATCAAATGTCATTCAGTTAAATGTTAGATTCTGTGCCTTTGGAATATATATAAAGTTTTTGACAGGTTATCAATTAAGGTTGCTTATTATTTATTAACTTCCGTTGTGCCCTCATATATTGGAAAATTTTCAAGTCAGGTTATTATTATTTATTTCTCTAGTATATATATAATCATAATAACTCGTTGGTTTATTCGAAGTATTACTAGTATTAATAATAATATTTACTACTTAATTAAATAAGACATTCCCTTGCATAAAGACCTTTATTTTGTACATTTATTGATATTAAAGAAATATGGAATGAATTAGTATTATGGTAGTGTTTCCTATTATTAAGGGATGGGGGCGTTACAATAAATTCTTGAGTTCTTGTGTTCGAATTGGTGAGTTAATGAAAGAGTATTGAAATTGGAATTATTTGATGCGTTGTAGTATTTTGAATCGTTGAATTCGGATTCCTTTTGTAAAAGTCCCAAAAATTTCGAATGAAATAGGTACAAAATTTGGGATTTTTGATGTTTGAACTTGTATGAGGAAAATGATGATGAATTTGATAAATTAGAATTATTCCAAGTAAAATAGAGCTTGAAATTGATGAAAAAGATTATAAAATAAGAATTTTGGAATTGTGCAGAAAATTCTTGAGAAAAATCTGGAAATTTTCTGATGAGATATGTTGTAAATGATGATTCCAAGATGAAATTGAGATTAAAACAAGTGTAACAACCTTTTGAATTTCTGAATTCGGAAATCGTATGAAGAAGTTATGCCAAACGAAGATCTTGTATGCCAAAACGAAGATCTTGTACACAAAAAGTCAATTTTCTAAAATTAAAGTAAAGTTAAGTGAGATTATGAGACAAATGAGCTTAGATAATTAAATCGAGCATATTGAAACTTGAATCGAGTAAAAATGAACCCTTATGCTTGAAATGGAATAAAAGTCGAAGCTTAAGAGGAATTAAATTAGGGGTTATTCGATTTATGAATCGAGAGTTGAAACTGATTGAATAATTGTTCGATTAGATTTATTTTAAGTGAATCGTGAAAGTTTGGAAATTTTTAGAACATGTGCACGTTTTACGAGAAAAATAGTGCCTTACTTATTTCCGAGAATTTTTGAATGAGGTCTCGAATTTCAAAACTGATTCCATATTTAGATTGGTTGATTTTTATAAGAGAAATAAAACTATTTTCATTCAAAACCGAGAACTTAAATTTTTAAGTTAAAAATTCGAGCTGTACCGAGTCAGCATGAGACAATGTTTTGAGTCTTGAATGAATTTTCGAGTATGAAATTGAATATGTATGAATATATGTGAATTGCTAGAACTTTTCTAGAATATTTTAAGAAGATTGGAAAATTTTTCATTTTCCGACTATTTATTTAAGTCGATCGTTTACCTATCTGTGAGTACTTGATTTGTGATGTGACGACTTGAATGTGAATAAATCATGTTTAAAGTGATCGAGATTTAATCTCGTAATTTTCTAAAGTCGTTTGATGTGTGAAATCGAGAAATTCCGAGTTTATGGTATGAATAGTGATTTCTCAATTTTGATTATTTGATTAAGTCTCAATTTGTCTATTGTGCCAAGTTTTCTGAGTACGAATGTTCGAGTCTGAGGAAAGTCTGTTGGTATAGTACTCGAGTATAGTTAAGAGTCGAGAAAGTTCGATTAGTCGGGCCGAGAAAAGTTAGAAAAATCCGAGTCAAGTAGAAATCCAAGTAATCGAGTTTAGATTTCTCTTTTATTCGAGAAATTAGAACTCGTGTTTATAAGAATTTATTCTTGAAGGAACGAGTGAGGTTCGATAGTAAGAAATGAGTGGAGCTCAAAAGTAAAGAGCGAGATAGAACGAGGTATTCTGAGCAAAACCACCGGATGACAGGTGGACTTTCTAACCAAAATAAATCGATGAATGTGATTACTATTATCATATTATGTGAGTTTTTAAATTAATTGACTTGCCAATTTTTGAACTTTGATGTATGTTACCACCTACTTGAGGAAGACGAATTCGGTCCTGTGTGAGACGGGATTTCTGTGTACACATGTTAGTGATCGTGTGCTTTCCCTTGGGTAAGCCGGTCACGGTGTTTGAGAATGAGGCCTACTTCTTGACACTAATATTTGATTGTAGATCTGGTACATACTTAAAATATATTACTTCTTGCGCAAGCATTTTCAAAAGTGAAATGATTTTATTGCATGCACAAGTTAACTGTTTTATAACTCTAAGCTTTCAATTATATAGCTCTATCGAGCAAGCTTTCAATTTATTTTGGCATGTGTTCACTGAGTATGAAGTACTTAGCACTGCATGTTATTTTAAAACGTGCAGGTTAGCTCGGATGATGATGATGCGGTGTGCTTGGTGGTGTTTGTTGTTTCAAGGCAAGATTTTTTTAAGCTTGGGTTATATGTCTCCATACATATAACTTTGGGATTGATGTAATATTCCACTGCAACATTGATACTTAATCATGTTTTAAATTCTTTCAACTCTGATATTTATTTGATGCGTTTAAATTCTTATTTGATTTCCTCTTCGACTCTTACATAATAGATTAATTCAATTGAGCTTTTGAGTTGGGTAATTGAAAGTAAGTTAATCAATTGTTTTTGCTTTCAATAATTAATCCCTTGTATCCGAGTATGTTCCTTTGTTTATTTTCCGTTGTTTCACCTTCACTGTCTAATGGATTTTAGTCATTCCTACACACTAGAATTTGGGTTATGACAGAAAAGACCAATGCTTCATGGCACTGCATGAAGATTCAACTGGCGAGGTAAATGAAGTTGTGCGTTTACATGGAATTCCGAGTACGATCACCTCAGATCAAGACTCCAAGTTATCCGCACGTTTTTGGGAATGTTTCCAAAAGGAGCTAAGAACGCAATTGCAGTTCAGTACAGCTTACCACCCTCAGACGGATGGTCAGTGAGAAAGGACTATCCAGATTTTAGAAGATGTGTTAAGAGGCATTTTGTTAGACAAAGGAGACAATTGGGAGAAAATTTTACCTCTTGTCTAGTTTGCCTACAACAATAGTTAGTAGAGTACGATTGGAATGGCCCCTTATGAAGCCCTCTATGGAAAGAAATGTGGATCTCCGCTCTACTGGGACGAAGTAGGCGAGAGAAAGTTATTAGGCCCTGAAGGCTATCGAGGAGATGATAGAGTCTATTCGGCAGATTCGCGAGAAAATCAAAGAAGCTCAGAGTCAGCAAAAGTCATACGCCGACAATTGAAGATCAGAGTTAGAGTTCGAAGTAGGAAATAAAGTCTGTTGGGAAATTTATTAGTAAGAGTTTTGATGAATTCCAAAACCAACTGACCCCAACCGAGTAGATGTTGCCAGAACCTAATGTTAGTAGGTAGGCTCGCTGTTTGAGCTTTGTTAAGATTTTATCTTTACAGGTCTCCAGCTGAAGATGGCAACAAGGCATCCCTTGGACAAAACACCAGTTGTAAGAAAGACAACTGAGCGTTCACTTCATCGGAATGCAAAAAGGGGGAAGTCACATTCAAGAGATAGAACATCAGTTGTAAGGAAAACAACTGAGCGTTCATCAGATGAGAAGAAGTAAAGGGGAAGAGAACATCAGATAAAAGAAAGCCATCTGAGCGTTCGAACCCAATTGATCAGATACAAGGAAGACAACTGAGTGTTCAGTTTCAGATCATCAGTTGTAGAACTCAACCTAGAAGATCAACAGCTTGAAGATGAAGTCAGCTGAGAGTTCAACTGTTAGTTGTCAGATAAGAACATCGGCTGAAGAACAAGTTAGTTGAAGATCGAACGTCATAACTGACCACTCCTTGTTGGAAGTCTGTTGTTAAGATTTGAATTTGAAAAGGAAGTCACGTGAGGGTTTGACCGTTCAGTCATTACCCCATTTGGCCCAACACAAGGATATCTCAGATGGAAAGCAGATGAGCACAGATGCCATATCGGGAAAGTCTGCAGAGCTGAGAGACAAGCCATCACTTTCAAAGATCAGAGATCAACAGCTCCTCCAACGGCTAGTTGATACTCTCCACCTATAAATAGAGGCCTTCATTCATTCGAAGAGAAGAGAAGACACACACGCGAGAAGAAACTAGAGAGCGAAAGAAAGAGCAATATTCTTCACGAGCTGAACTGAATTTAATCTCTTAGAACATCACTTGTTGAGAGTTCTAGAGTTAGTTAGTTTTTGTGTCTTTAGATCGGACCTTGAGAACATCACTTAGTGAGAGTTCGTAGAGAGTTAGATCATAGCTCATTTCACGTTCGAGCTTTTAGTTGGAACCCTATTTTCTTTCACCTAAAAAGGTTTAGGATCCTACTCTTCCCGCAACTGAGTAGATAGGTTGTTTAGTACCCGGAAACTAAACTGTAAGGTTGATAAGTACCCGCAAACTTATCCTTAACGGTTGCTCAGCCCGCGTAAGCTGAGTGGTTTGTCCAGAAGAACTTGGACAGAGTTGTGTGGACTCACAACTCCCCGTGGACGTAGGAGGGTTATCTCCGAACCACGTTAAATCTCTGTGTGCTTGTGTTTTTCTTTATTCAGTTATTTCTTGCATTCTCAACTAACTGACTAACCAGCATACAAACTGCATCTGCGCATTCTCAATTGTTTTGGTTATTGACCGACCGTGCATAAAAGCGTGAGTTGTTTTACGAGTTGTTAATTTCCGCCACATTCCGCACAGCACCACTCTTCCACCTGAGGTTGCTTACTCAGCTGTAAGATTCCAACTGAGTCTATTTACTCGGTTGAAGTATTTTTTTTTAGGGTTAAGTTTTAAAATCCTAACTGGTGTATTCCCCCCCCCCATACACCAGTAACTCGTATCGGGACCATCAAGTGGTATCAGAGCAGTGGTTCAAAAGACTACTGACTCTGTTTCACAAGGTGTGAATACGAGAAAGTTTCTTCAGTGGTCAACTGAACAGATCTGTTTTTCACGCTAGTGCATATTTGCTTGCATATTTGTTCTGTTGTTGTGTGCAAATGGACGTCAAGGATAAGATCGTGGTAATGTTCTCGGTTGTAAATTATACATCCTGGAGGACACGGATGAAGAAGATCTTACTATCGAAGCATCATAGGATACAACAAGTTCTTTCTTCCGGACCGATCGTCATCAAAGAAAGAATAGCTCGCACTCCTACAAATCCCAACGATGGGGATACAGTTTTGGAGTTTGTGGAGAAGCAGCCGGAAGACTACACTCCAGAGGAAGCCAAGGAGAGCCAGTTAGACATCTGGGCTCAGAGCACAATAATGTCCACAGTTGGACAAGATTATCTGCCTTGGATAGAGGAGTGTGAAACTGCAAAAGAGATGTGGGACATCTTGGCATCGCTGAGTGAAGGAAGTGATGAGACGAAGGAGAATAAATTCTCACATGCATGCCAAGACTTCGACAATTTTTGTCTGAAGACAGATGAAACAATTGATCAGCTAGAGCTTTGGTTTATGGACATCCTCAGAAGAATCTAGTCCATCCGAAGAGGAAAATACACACTAAGAGAGATCAATCTCAAAGTGTTGCAAGCTCTACTGGCTGAGTGGGATACTTTCACCAATATCCACGAGAGCCGAGCTGACCTTGGTGAAATGGGAACTGAAAGATTGTTCTCAAAGTCAGTTGAGGATGTTGGTTTAGCCTCAAAGTCCTCAAAGTCAGCAATCTCAAAGGAAATGAGTATAAGGTGAACCGAAGAAGATCTCAGTCCTTGAATCAGACGAGTCGACTTGAGGATATTGGTTCAGCCTCAAAGTCAGTTGCTCTCCGAGCTGACTACTCAAAATTGAGAACATCGAGGCCAACCAGATCGGCTGACACGACTGCAAAGGAGCCAAGCAGAGAGGAACTGCAACAGAACATTACAGCCCCGTCAAAGAAACTAGCTAACATGGACACTCGGTTCGGGAAATACAAACGATTCTACAAATCAAACCGAACTCGAGACAATTCAAAGTCTGTCACCAACGGTTGCTTTGAATGCGGCAAGGAAGGTCATTTCAAGGCTGACTGCCCAGATCTATCGAAGAAAGAAAGAGAAGCGTTAAGGGCCAAACAAGCTGGAAAGAACAAGGCCATGGTAGCAGAAGAAGCAGCTGACGACATGGATATCTTCACTGACACTGAAGATGAGGATGAGCTGACTTCTACCAACAACGCCATCAGTCAGGACCAATGCCTCATGCCACGTGGAACCGAACAAGAGGATACTGAGGTACACTCTAATCCTGCTAAGTTAAATTCGTTCAATACTTCTAACATGCAGGAATCTCTGGACGAAGAGTTGGAACCCTCCTGGAGTGATTTTCAAGAACTCAGTGAGGAACTACATCACCAATCGGTTGAATTTAAGAGTCTTCAAGCTCAGTTCGCCAAACTTGAAGATTCCTTAACCGAAAAGGACGATCTAATCAAGAGCCAAACCGAGGAGATTGAGAATCTCAAGAGTCAACTGAACGAGGCTAAGGCTCTAACTGATGAGGAGTTGACAAAGCAGATCAATGAGCAGCAAGATCAGTTGAAAAACCAAGAGACTCAGATCGACCAGCTGATGAAGAAGTCAGATGGACAAACCGAGCAGATAACTGTCCTCCTGAAGGAGTTGCAAACTGAAAAGGACAATCTAATCAAGCTGTATCAGTCATCCAAGATCATAGAGAATCTTATCAGTTACAACAGACAGATAGATGACGTGTCAGGACTCGGTTATGATGTGATTAAAGATAGTGGAATTCCTCCAGCAACCTTCATCAAAGCTGTAGAAGTCACAGCTGTCGAGTCAAACACAGCTGAGTCACCAGAAGTTAATCTAACCTCCACCTCTCAGCAAGCTCAACCGACCAAGGCAACCACAACTGAGAAGGGAAAAGAAACAGTAGATGAAGGACAGAATGTTCCATCGGTTGGGACATCAACCGAGGGGGAATGTTCCAAAAGTCAGAAGAGGAATCAGAGGCGTCGAAGACATAATCGCAACCGAATTCAGAATCAGAACCGACCTCTGCATCAACCTCAGAGTCAACAACAGAAAGAATGGAACCGACCGCAGAACCGACAAGGGTTCAATCATCAGAATCAACAGCGGTTCCATCCCCAGTTCAACCAAAGGTTCCAACTGAGTCAACCGATAAGGAACAGGTCGAACAGTTGGAGATACTCATGCCACAACATGAATCATCAACAGGGCATGAACACCTATCAACAACACTCAAGGAGTTGGAATCAGATTCAGCCACAAAGATTCCAACATGGCGTCCGATCATCCGGATAATTCAAACAGGATAAAAATCGCCATCAAAATAGGGGAAAAGCCTCACTTCCGACAGTTCAACATGGGAGAAATCCAACTCCTTCCAAGAAACAGAACATCACTACTAACAACAAGCCTAAGGATAACCTAGGTGTTGTTATAGTTGATGATGAAGGAAAAGTGATCTGGAATGATAAATCCATCCGAGTATACAGGGAAAAGCGACGCACAGTTCCAGGGGGAACTGGTTCTAACCCTCCAGGACCCAACTGAAATTGAGGACCTAAGCGAGTTTCTCTTTGCAGGTACAGGAGAAACAGCTGAGGAAGAATAAAGCTTCTGCTACAATGTGGGTGATGGATAGTGGATGCTCGAAACACATGACAAATCTGAAGGATTTTCTTGGAAGTTTCGTGGAAAAAGAAGGACCCTCAGTTACTTTTGGTGATAACTCAAAAGGGTACACCAGAGGTTACGGTACCCTTGAAACCAATCATGTTTCGATTTCTATTGTTTCTTATGTTGATGGATTGAAGCATAACTTGCTCTCTATCAGCCAATTTTGTGATAATGGTTTCTCTGTCAAGTTTGATGTACAGGGTTGCAGGGTCAAAGATGTCAGATCAAAGCAGGTCATATTGTTGGGAAATCTATCGCCAACCGGGAACGTCTACTATGCTGACTGGAACAGTAGTCTTCCTGACACCTGCCTGCTATCAAAGAGCAGTTCAGATGTGAGCTGGCTGTGGAACAAAAGGCTCAACCCTCTGAACTTCAAGATAATGAACCGACTCGCCAGACATGAACATGCAAGAGGCATACCAAACCGAGTGTTTTCAACAACACATATCTGCAGTGTATGCCAGTTGGGAAAGCTCGCTAGATCCTCCTTCCGGTTGAAATCAACTCCCTCAACTGACCGAGTGTTACAGCTGATCCATATGGATCTCTTCGGGCCAGTTACACCAAAGAGCATGAACGGGAACGAGTACACCCTGGTTGTAACTGATGACTACTCAAGATATACGTGGACCATCTTCATGCGCCACAAGAGTGAAACCCGAGATGAGCTACCCAAGCTGATGGATCGGATATCAAACCAACAAGAGATGAAGATCATTTCTATCCGATCAGATCGAGGAACTGAGTTTCTAAATGAAACCATCATCGAGTACTGCGAGAAGCATAGAATTACCCATCAAACATCAGCCGCGCGTACTCCACAAAAGAATGAAGTAGCTGAGCGAAGGAACAGAACGCTAAAGGATGCAGCTACATCCATGTTAACCAGCTCAGCTCTGCCAAAGAGATTTTGGGCTGAGGCCATCAACACTGCATGCTACACTCAGAACCGGTCTCTTCTGACCAAGCGGTTAGGAATGACATACGAGCTATGGAGACGCAGGAAGCCAGATATTTCTTATTTTCGTGTTTTTGGTTCTAAGTGTTATATTCATAACAATGGGAAGACTCAGTTGAAAACTTTTGATGCCAAAGATTCGAAGGGCATATTTCTTGGATATGCCACTCGGATCAAGGCTTATAGAGTTTTCAATAACAGCTCTCGTGTTGTGGAAATAACACCTCATGTTAGTTTTGATGAATCTACTTTTGAGTGCAGGGAACAGGCTAAAGGACAACAGGGCAATCCACAAGTTCCACCTGTTCTCACCAGATCACAAGCTCTAAGGGAAAAGAATCTAGCTGAACCACTGGTATGGGCAACCAAGGATGAGGATCCATACTCCTCTGAAGATGAATGCGAGGACCCCAGCTCATCTCAAGGGGGAACTCCAGCTGATGTCCCTCCAACTGCATCAGCATCCGAAGCTCAACCAAGTCCGGTTCAAAATAATGTCAATGTTGAGGACCCAGACTCAACAGCTGATCAATCACCAGCTTTGAAGACTCCAACTCAGATCACGGAACAGCCACAGTTGGAAGAAGAAGGAAGACGCAACCGAAGATGGTATGAAGTTCATTCCATTGACAACATCATCGGAGATCCAACCGAAGGTGTTCGTACAAGAAGCAGAGTTGCGACTCAAGATTCAACCGGGGATAATTCCAACACTTATGCCCAATATGCTGAGGAGTTGGCAGTTCTAGAGGAGTTCGAGCAAGCTGGAGATGTTGCCATGATTTCTTGCTTTGTAGCTGATGTGCCAGAACCGAAGAACGTTGTGGAAGCTCTCAACTGTGTTCACTGGACAACAGCCATGCAAGAAGAACTTAATGAGTTTCTACGCAACTGTGTATGGGAGTTGGTAGAAAGACCAAATGGTGTCAAGGTGATTGGATTGAAGTGGATTTTCAAAAACAAGAGAGACGCCATTGGATTCATAGTGAGGAATAAGGCAAGGTTGGTAGCTCAAGGATATTGCCAACAAGAAGGAATCGATTTCGAGGACTCCTTCGCGCCGGTTGCAAGGCTGGAAGCCATCCGAATCTTTCTAGCCTATGCCGCACATCACAAGTTCAAGGTGTATCAGATGGATGTGAAGTGTGCATTCCTCAACGGAGATATCAAGGAAGATGTATATGTTGAACAGCCTCCTGGTTTTGAGACTGGAGATGGAAGAGTGTACAAGTTGAAGAAAGCTATCTATGGACTAAAGCAAGCGCCAAGGGCTTGGTATGACACTCTTTCCCTTCCATTAGAGCCACACCTTCCCTACAGTCAGTTTCCAGCAGAGACAGAGCCAGAGCACCTCGACTTAGACCCAGAGCTTGTCGCCCTGTTGGAGTTGCCACCAGATGGTGTACCGAGTGAGGAGGAGGATGCAAAGCCCGAGCAGTTAGAGGAGGACGCAGAGTCCGGGCAGTTAGAGGAGGGCGCAGAGTTAGGACAACTGGAGGAGGACGAGGAGATAGCAGTTACACCTGAGTCACCACCAGTCGATCAGCAGATCGAGGAGTTGATCCCAGGGTCGGGATTAGTGGAGGTTGATGCTGAGACAGCCGCGCTGTTAGGGTTGTCTTCACCTTTTATGCCGGACGTCTGTGTTAGAGTCAGGGGACCGTTGGAGACGAGACTATATAGGGAGGAGCCAGACCACCGAGAGACCGACGCGGAGCTTGCCGCCTTGTTAGAGTTACCTTCTCCACTCACGCCGCTCGAGGAGATCTGTGCGAAGTGGGGAATAGTCAGAGAGCGGATGGAGGTAGGACCGTCCAGGGTCCGTTCTAGAGAGGACTTCGAGTCAGGTTTAGATTCAGTTCCTGAGCACCTTCTTTCCCTGAAGAAGCGTGCGATAGAGGTCAGCGAGGACTACTTGGTTTCCGACCTGGAGGAGACGGTTTCAGAGACACCCTCGCCCACCCTGCTTACACTTGACGACGGTTCTACTCTGAGGGTGGACGAGGCACTACAGCTTGTTTTTGGTTCAGAGTCTGAGGAGGAGGACCCGGATGAGGACCCGGAGGAGGACCAGGATGAGGATCCAGAGGAGGACCCGGAGGAGGATCCGGAGGAGGATCCGGAGGAGGCACCGGAGGAGGACCCAGAGGAGGACTCTTAGGGTTTTTGCCGATCATAGAGGGGGGTAGATTTTGGACTCGACTGCAGTTTAGTTGAGCTGAGCATTGTAGACGCGGGTAAATATCAGTAGTAATAGTAGCTCTTTGTCCTGTATAGAGTCGGATCAGTAACTAGTTAGTTTTGGTAGTACTCTAGCGGATACGAAATTTTATGAATCGTTTCCGTTCTAGTACTTTAGTAGGTATGGAGTTGCAGCTTGTTAATGCACCCGATAAATGGTAGGCAGTCAGCCTAGTTTAGACTAGTAGTAGTCTAACCTTTTTGTATAAGTCCTCGTTGGAAGCAGAACTAATATTCTTTTTGATGTATATATATATACATGACCCGTGAAGAGGGTTTTTAATCAAGCAAAAATTTCTTATGAATTGAGTAATTAAAATCAGAATGTCAAATGAACTTGTGTATCGAGAAATTGAGTTTAACTCGAAAGTTAAAAGATTAATGAAATAATATCGAAGCTATGTTTGATATGTTGTTTTGTGAGCTTGATTAAGTTGAGAACAAGCTAGTAAGTACTAAGTGTAATTAACAGAAGAGAACTAATGAGAATTTCAATTTTTCTTTAGACTAAAGAAAATGCCGCCGAGAAATGTTAACAACAGGAGAGGCCGAGGACCTGGAAGGCCGAGAGGACGGGGTAGACGTCAGCCGGAAAACAAACAGAGAACAAGAATATGAGCAGAATGCAACCCCACCCCCATCTCCATCCCCATCACCACCCCCATCACTACCACCTCCACCACCGCCCCGTAGAGATATAGAGGATCTCTTCCTCAAAAGGAACCCTCCGATGTTTAATGGAACAGGTAGCCCTAGCGATGCTGAGCTATGGGTGAGATCCACTGAGAAAATTTTCAAGCTCCTCAGATGCACTGATGAGGAGAGAATGCTTTGTGTCGCATTCCAACTGACGGGATCGGCAGATTACTGGTGGGAAGCAAGACAGAAGGTGATACCTGCAGAGCATCTGGCTCATTTTTTATGGGAAGAGTTTAAGGAGATCTTCTTTGACAAGTACATCCCTAAGACATATAGGGCACAGAAGGAAGCCGAGTTTTATAATCTGAAGCAAGGAAAGCTGACCGTGACTGAATATGATGCCAAGTTTTGCGAACTGTCAAGGTATGCGCCGGCATTGGTCAATACTGAGGAGAAGCTATCCAGGAAATTTCAAGGGGGTTTACGACATGAGTTGGGAATCGCATTAGCTAGTCATGGAGGACTAGGCTATACGGATATTTTGGGAAGAGCACTAGAATTGGAGGCCGTTGTGCCTGATGAGAAGAAAATTGTACCAACTGCATCAACACCAGCGCAGAGTCAGAACCGAGGCTACTACAACAACAATAGTAGCAACTATCAGGGTAAGAGAAAATGGAACGGAAGAGGTAGCGGAGGCTACAATCAAAATTTCAACAACTAAGGAGGTCAGAGGAAGGGAAACCAGCAGGGATATCAACAGCCTGGCAACAACAACAACAATAACAATAGCAACAAGAGGCCATGGCAGGGAAACAACCAATCGGGGCTGTTTATTCAGGGGAATAAGTAGAACTCGCCGTGGAAGGGCAACAATCAACAGAACCAGCCGCAGGGGCAACAGAGAAACTTCAACCAGGGAGCGAATAACCCAAGGAGGGTTACCATCCCTGTCTGCCCGAAGTGCAACAGAGCCTATCCTGGAGTCTGCTAGATAGGCACCCCTAACTGTTTCAACTGTGGATAGAAGGGGCACATGAAAAAGGACTGCCCGAAGCCGCTTCAAGTCGTACCCCTCCGAGCCATCCAAGCACAGCAGCAGCAGCCGCCAATGAACCAGCAGCAGTTTCAGCAGTATGCACAGCAGCAACAGGATGCGAGGGCATGCGCTATCAAACAGGGTGGTCAGCGCAAAGGAAAAGGCAATCTCGCAGGTATGGGAAAACTCCACAACACCCCCATTAAGATACTGTTTGATACTGGCGCATCGCATTCTTTCATTGCTGGCTCGTGTGCCGATAACTTAAACATCAAGCCTGTAAGAGCTGAACACCCTATGAGAGTAACCACACCTTCAGGAGAGATCACTACTTCTACTCATGTTTGCTCTAACCTAGAACTAGAAATCGGAACTCATAAGGTTATAGCGAACAACTTAAATGTTATGATAATGTGGGACGTAGATATAATCCTAGGAATGGATTGGTTGTCAGAGAATTACGCCACAATTCTCTGCAACGAGAGAAAAATCTCTTTTCAACTGCCGGGAAAAGAACCGACCGAATTCCACGGAATTTCAATGGGTAGAGGCGTACCGATTATATCAGCCCTTCAAGCCACGAAACTTATGAAGAAGAAAGGTACCACAGCTTATCTTGTGTACCTAGTCGGAGAGCCAGGAGCCAAGAAGACCGTCCGAGATGTAAAAGTTGTGAATGAATACGAAGATGTCTTTCCAGAAGTGTTACCAGGATTGCCACCAGATCGTCATGTGGACTTCACGATCGACTTAGAACCAGGAGCCGCACCTAAATCAAAAGCCCCATACAGGATGGCACCGAAGGAACTGGAAGAACTCAAAATCCAGTTACAGGAATTACTAGACCTTGGTTTCATCAGGCCAAGCGTCTCACCTTGGGGAGCACCCGTACTATTTGTTAGGAAAAAGGACGGATCGATGAGAATGTGCATCGATTACCGAGAACTGAACAAGATCACGCTCAAGAACAAATATCCTTTGCCGAGGATCGAGGATTTGTTCGATCAGCTCAAGGGTGCAGGAGTCTTCTCCAAGATAGATTTAAGGTCAGGGTACCATCAACTTAAGATCAAACCTGAAGACGTACCCAAGACCGCTTTTAGAACCCGATATGGCCATTACGAATTTTTAGTGATGCCATTTGGTTTAACCAACGCTCCAGCCGTATTCATGGATCTGATGAATAGAGTCTTCCACCCCTACATGGACAAATTCGTTTTAGTATTCATCAACGACATCCTCGTTTACTCTAAGAATGAGACGGAGCACGAAGAACATCTACGGATAGTGTTGGAGACACTAAGAGTCGAGAAACTCTACGCCAAATTCAGTAAATGCGAATTTTGGCTGAAGGAAGTAATGTTCCTTGGGCACATAGTGTCGGCGGAAGGAATCAAGGTGGACCCAGCAAAAGTAGAAGCAGTACACAACTGGAAGTCACCAACAAGTCAGAATGAGATCAGAAGTTTCTTGGGATTAGCCGGTTACTACAGAAGGTTTATTGAGGGATTTTCTACGATCGCTCGCCCGATGACGCAGCTACTCAGGAAGGATACCAAATTTAAATGGACGGACGAGTGCGAGAAAAGTTTCCAGACGCTCAAGGAGAAGTTAACCACAGCGCCAGTACTAGCACTCCCAGACACAAACAAAGAGTATGTGGTCTACACCGACGCATCGAAAAATGGATTAGGTTGTGTCTTAATGCAAGATGGACGAGTGATAGCTTACGCTTCATGACAACTTCGACCTCATGAAATTGAGTACCCAACCCACGATTTAGAACTCGCAGCCGTGGTGCATGCGTTAAAGATTTGGAGACACCATCTTTATGGTGTAAGGGTTGAGATATTCACCGATCACAAGAGCCTGAAGTACTTTTTCGAGCAAAAAGAACTGAACATGAGACAAAAAGATGGCTCGAATTAGTCAAAGATTATGACTGCGGAATCAACTATCATCCAGGAAAGGCTAATGTAGTAGCAGACGGATTGAGTCGCAAGGCTCCAACGAAGTTAGGATGCCTTTTTGTGGAAGAAGAAACTTTAGTACGAGAATTCGAGAAGATGGATATCAGAGTGCTTGACACACCAGATACGATAACAAGTCAGATAGCAGCATTAGAAGCTACACCAGATTTGAGAGAAAGGATCATCAATGCTCAGAGGAAGGACGAGTCAATGGAAAAGTTGCGATTAAAGATAAGAACAGATAAGCCAGAAGGATATTCCAAAGCACCAGACAATGCAATACTTTTTGAAGGCAGAATTTGTATTCCTGATGACGACACCGAACTGAAGAACGAGATCTTGAGTGAGGCTCACGACACACCTTATACAGCACATCCAGGAAGTACGAAAATGTACCAAGATTTGAGAAGAAACTTTTGGTGGAATGGAATGAAACGAGACGTTGCCTCGTTTGTAGAAAGATGCCTAGGATGTCAGCAAGTCAAGGCTTTACACTGACGACCATATGGATTGCTACAACCATTGGATGTCCCAGAATGGAAATGGGAAGGCATAGCTATGGATTTTGTCACAGGCTTGCCTAAGTCGAGAAGAGGAAACACAGCAATTTGGGTGATAATAGATAGGCTTACAAAGTCAGCACACTTCTTACCGATTAAGATTACCTATGGATCAGAGAAACTAGCTCAGTTGTATGTCAGAGAGATTGTACGACTGCATGGAGTACCAAAGGTCATAGTGTCAGATAGAGACACCAAATTTACTTCGAGGTTTTGGATTACGATGCAGAAAGAATTGGGGACAGAGCTTAATTTCAGTACAGCGTTTCACCCACAGACAGATGGGCAGTCAGAGAGAACGATTTAGATTTTAGTCGATATGTTAAGAACAGTGGTTTTGGACCGAGGCACAAATTGGGAAGAAATTCTACACTTAGTCGAATTCGCTTACAACAACAGCTATCAGGCCACGATAGGAATGGCGCCGTTTGAGGCTTTGTATGGAAGGAAATGTAGATAGCCACTTTATTGGGACGAAGTAGGTGAGAGAAAGAACCTAGGCCCAGATGTGATAAATGAGATGATTAAGATAGTTCGGCAGATTCAAGATAGAATGAAAGAGGCCCAGAGCCGACAGAAGTCGTATGCCGATGATCGTCGAACCAATCTTGAGTTTGAAATAGGAGATAAGGTTTTCCTTAAGATATCACCGACCAAAGAAATCGTTAGATTCGGAGTCAAGGGTAAGCTAAGACCCAGGTTTATAGGACCTTATGAAATCCTCGAGAGAATAGGACCCGTCGCTTATAGATTGGCCTTACCGCCAAGTCTAGGAAGCGTGCACAACGTTTTCCACGTTTCTCAGTTGAGAAAATATGTTTACGATCCTAAGCACGTCATTAGTCAGGAAGACGTAGTTCTTGAATCTGACCTAAGCTATGAAGAGAAGCCGATATCGATTCTGGATAGAAAAGTCCAAGAGTTAAGAACCAAATCGATTCCGATCGTTAAAGTGCTATAGAACCACCACAGGAAAGAAGAAGCCACGTGGGAACTCGAGGAGAAGATGAAGGAGCGATATCCTCATCTTTTTGTAGAAGGTATGCAAATTTCGGGACGAAATTTTTCGTAAGGGGGGTAGGATGTAATGCCTCGGAAATTCCTTACAATCTCAAAAATTTAATGTTAATAAAATAAATGGCTTTGCACGCCTAAGTTTACGATTTTAAATTCTAAGACTAACGGTCGATTCCGTCTCTGAAAATAAATTACGGAAGTCAGCTAGACGACTACCGTATTTAGGGTTAGTGCGTACGAAAAATTTTTAGTTCGTGAACTCAGAACGGAAAACCGTCTGATTTTTACATTCACGAAATCGCGATACGAACTCGCCCGAGAAAGTTCGTTTTTATGATTTTCCGGACGAAAATCGGACTGTGTCGTCTCGAGTTTTTGTCGGAATTAATTTTTATAAATCTTATTTTTTTTCAATTAAGTTTTATTCGTTAGAATTTTTTTGGACAAATCGGATCGTGACGATTTTGCGTCGAGCTACGTTTTTCGTCGTCCGATTTCCGTAACGTCGTATCGCGTCGGAAAAGCGCGTATTTTTCCTCCCTTCCCTCTCATAACCGATTTTTCTCTCCCATTTTTAGCATTATAGCTTATTTCTTCCATGTAGTATTATTTAATATACCTACTACTATTCAAACACTATTCACTATTCCCTTTAACCTAATATATATATAGTTATGTTGCATCAACAAAATCACATCTCCTCCCACATCAACCCAAAATCGGCAGCCCTCCTCTCTCCCTCTCTCCCATCTTCTTCTTCCACCATTGTTGCATCTCCAAGCTCTTGAAGAAGAAAATCACACAAGCCCTCTTTCATCCATCAAAAACTTGTTATTTCCTTTAGTAAAAATCAAGGTATTCACCTCTTCTATGTTTCTATCCATCCAACATCCTCTTCTCTTTATTTTCTTTTTGATCAAAAATTTAGGGGTGAAGAACTAGATGTTTTGATCTTTGATTAGTTTAATTAGTTGTGTTTGGATGTGATTTCTAAGATCAAAATTGAAGAAAAATCAAAAGCCCTAACTCTATGTCAAAACCGAAATTTAGGGCATTTGTGTAGGTTGATGGAATTCTTCAATTGAGGTTAAATTCATGCTTAGGAAGTGTTTAATTAGTGATTAGAACCAAGAGAAATCGAAAGCCCTTTGTTTGTTTGAAATTGATTTAGGGTTTAGGGTTTGAAATTGGGGATTTTTGCATGTTGATGTGTAATTGGACTTGAATTGATTAATTGATATTATAATAGGATGATTAAGAGTTAAATGATGTTAATTGATGAAGAAAAACACCCTCTTAACCTATGTATTAAAACCGAAAATGAGTAGGAAATTAGGAGTTTTCATGTGTTTGATTTAGATGATGTTTGGTTGATGAAATAATGTTGTAAATGGTATTAATTGATGTTAGGAATTTATTTGATAATTTTCTAAAATTATTTGGTGGGATGTAAGAGACGAAGAACTCGTCGTAAGATGAAATATAGTGTTGATGTGAAGTGATTATATGCATGAAAGTGATTCTAGTTGGATGTTGTTTAATGACGTAAAATTTGAACGAAATCCGACAACCTTGAAAATTGTGTAAGAGACAAACCACTAGTCGTAACTAATAACCGAGAAGTCGAATGGAAATTCTAACTTGATAATATCGTTTATGATGCACTTGGGAATAAATTTGTAGTTGATGTCATGATCTTTCGAGCTAAATATGAGATATAGTGATAGTCGAGAACTAGAACGGGAAATTGATAACTTGTTGGTATAGTACATGTTAGTTGAAAGTCGACGTTTAGAACGTCGTGCTATTGGACGAGTTTTGAGAAGGAGTTCATCACGTACAGGGGTACGTGTTGACTTCCTTGAGGGTCAAGTTTCATAAGAAATCGAATACGAGAACTTAGAACGAACCTAAGACGTTACACGTCGTTTCTATTGAGCATCTAGGGTTATCGCGGCAGTTTTGCGACCCTCGCCGGAAACTGTAATAACTTTTAGCTCGTTTATCAGATTTGCAATCCGTAAATTGGAGTGTAAACTAGACATCCCAAAATTTCCAACGGTATAGGGCTCATCCCCTGTTTCCAGATCCCCTGTTCTGGGCAGTCCCCAGAGTTTCTGTAATGCGCAGTGAAATTTCAGTTTTCATTCTTCTAAGTTGTTTCGTTCGCAACTTAGTTTTCTTTCGATCGTTTGAGCCGTAACAACTAACGACTATCTTCCTACTGACCCTAGAGTCAAGAAAGGAGCCTTGAGTACTAATTAAGACGAGACCTTACCTCTTATCCATTCAAGTAAAGAAGTTTAGTTAAGCGAGAAATTGCATAAGTCGTTTAATGAACTAAAACGTAATTTTCCTAAGTCAATTCTTTCCAACTTAGTTCCTTATGATCTTTTAAGTCGTATCGAGCTACCGACTACCTTATCTACTGACCTAAGAGTCGAGTATGAGTCCTTTTGAGTTCTAAACGGGATTTGTTCGAGTCTCGTTCCCGTTTAAGTAAAATGAATCTAGTAAGCGTGCAAATGCCTAAAGAATGAAACGACTAAAACCTTTTTCAATTTTCTTTGATCGATTATATTTTACGACCCAAGTTTTAGTATTATTATTTTACGATGAAGGAGGAAGCCGGCAGTAAAGAAAGGACGAAAGATCCGAAGATCAGAGGCTAGTGCTTTTAGTTCTGTATTACGAGGTGGGCTTTTATATACAAAATAAAACGAGCAATGCTCAGAAAATCTTTCTTTATCGCTTTGATATATGTGTTTTCAAAGTGATATTATGGCATGAACTGTTTTACGTTTTATGTGAGTTCTCTTGTACCTATCTGAGTTAACATTCGTGTTTTCCAGATTTAGAGTTAATCTAACTAGGTTAACTAACGATCGGCTCTGAGTTAGCTGTTAAGTGCTTTCCAGAGTTAGTGCACTTTGTAAACCTGTGGTGTATGTGATATCCTGTTGAGGGGTACCAGCCACGGTGAATGACATTTGGTCAAGATTGAACGTAACATACCAGAAAAATGCTTGCAAGCTAAATTGAGAAAAGAGTCTGAAAATGTTTAGTAGACACGGGTTTCTTTCAATAAAACCCCCGATGTGCTACAAATTATGAAATGTCATATTATCTATACTTATGATTATGATTTCGGCATCGTGCCCACTAAGTACTTTTGTACTTAGCCCTGCATTGTTTTCTAAATGTGCAGGTTGAAGCGACGTGAGCGGCAACGGTTGAAGTTGAGTTGAAAGGATAGGATGCTTAGTTAGGACTCTTCCGCTGCCAAACTCTAAGTCTTTTGAGAACTTGTCTATTGAACAAAACTCTGTAATTTAAGTCTGTAAACTGGAACTTAGTTCTTCCGTATACTTTTGTCGAGTAATCACTCATGATTAACTCTTTCTGGTTATATTCAAGTCTTGTTCATTGATTGGTTGATGTCTTTCATGTATGTTAGTCAGTTAGCCCCCCTTCTCCCCCGCTTCTTTAATCCAACCCCAGTCGCGCCCCGGCTTTGGCCGTCCCTCGGGATTTGGGGCTGTGACAGAGTGGTATCAGAGCAGAGGTTCGTCTCTTGCTCTGACTATGAGTCAATCTTCTAGTTCGAGTCACTTCCCTAGTATGAGTTATTCTTTTAGTACTACCACAAAGTGGTACCTGAGCAGAAGTTCGTTTTCTGCCCTGGTCATAAGTCATTTCACTAGTATGAGTCATTCTTTTCTAGTATAAGATATTCTTTTAGTGATACCACAGTGTAGTATGAGTCATCTTTTTTCTAATACGAGTCATTCCTTCTAGTAATATCACCAAGTGATATTCGTATACAAGTCTTCCTTCGAGTAATAGTATAGAGTATTCATTTGTACTCTATATTGAGTCTTCTTTCGAGTCATGAGACAGGGTATTTGTATATACTCTAGATCAGAGTCGTCTTTCCAAGTATAAGATGAGAATTAGACTACAATACTAAGATTGAGAACGTAGATGTCAACTCAACCGCCCGCTACGTCCACTCAATGAGGAAAAGGAAAGAATTTTATGATGTGATTTCTCTTAAATAAGAAATTTTATGAGCAAGTATTGAGAATAAGAATGAGTTGTGTTTTAAAATAAGAATTTTGACAGAAGTATAATTTTCTTTTTATACTTTATGTGATTATGCGATAGTACAAGTACTATCCTATGTGAAATTATTTGCGCAATGATTTCCGTTTTATGAAGAATTATGCGGATGCAAGAATATAGTCGGATCTTAGGGATTTTTCCAGGTTCAATGAGAACGTAGACTTGAAACCTAAGATCTTTCCGGTCCTTCGAGAATTTAGACGTTTTTAAGAAACGTTGTTATGAAATGATTTCGAAAGGTAATAATCCTTCAAGTTCTTGAATTGAAATTCAAATAATCATCCCCATTTTTCTTCATTTTTGGCTCTTAAAGCCCTAAAGAGATGGATGATTAATCATTTTGTTATTATTTCCTTTGAGGATTCAAGAGGAGTTCTTCCTTTCATTCAAGCTCAAGTTTTGAAGCTCAATCCCCCTTTCATTCGATCCCAAGAAGCCAAGAGAAGAAATCAATTTTAATTTTCAAAGTATGGTTATTCATTTGATTAATTGTATATATGTATATCTCTAAGTCCTAAAAGAAAGAAAACATGCATGCATGGTATTTATTTTATGTTTAGGCAAATTTAGGTTGTTAATGTGAAGATCGAGTAAGAAGAAATCGTTAGGAAAATTGAACACTAGGTTTTAATTGTCACGCCTCGACTCTCGAAGTGCGACTTACGAATAACAACAAACCTAAACAACTAACAACTAACAACTAACTCAAATAAAGGGAACATGCTCGGGGTAAACAAAGATGAAACATAAGGCAATCGAATTTGGTTTTCAAAAGCATAATGAATTAATAACCGAGCATCTTAACTTCACTTTAAACAGGAATTCAAACAAGTAATTCATGCTGATGGGAAAGGAATTCCAATAAAAGGGGAAAATATACGAATATATATACATCAAGATAAGGGATCATGTTCAACAACAAATCAAGTTACGAGCCCATCGCTCGGGGTTACAAGTTAAAGGGTTTACGAATTCAACAAGCATTCAAAGTCTTCGAGCACAACGCTCGGAATCAAAAACATGAATATTAAAGTACTGGCATCAACAGACATTAGATCAAAAGGATTGCAGTGGAAATTAGCATCAACTCCCAACACTTGCACGTATGAAGACGTACAAATGCCAGTCCGAAATTCTACTAAACTTAACCAACAAAACCAAACCACACCACCAAGTATCCACGCCATCGCCATCCAGTCAACCTGCATGTTTAGAAACACACGCAGGGCTGAGTACTTCGTACTCAGTGAACACAAGCCAAAACATTTGAATAAGGATGCTTCTTAAAGCTATATTAATTGAACTTGCCTTGCCGAACATCACAAGTATATAAGCAATTTTAAAAACGGTTTTACTTGTGCATGTCAAAACATTTTTCTTTAAACAGACTGCGCAGTCAAATAACATAATATAAAAGCATGTATCATCTATCACAAATAACTTCACTGTGCCGAGAAGTAGGCCTCCTTCTCAAACACTGTGACCGGCCTAACCGAAGCAAGGCTCACAGTCACCTCAACATATACCACACGTGGGTTCCTGCTTTCACAGGATAATCACATCTTCATATAAATAGATGATAACACATACTAACTTCAATAAAATGGCAAGTCAATCACATTTGAAAATCATAATATAATATTCAATAGCATAACTACTTTTCATCGATAGTTTTGGTTCAGAAAAGCCCACCTGACTTCCGAAGAACTAGCTAGGTGGTCTAGGGCTACTTGTCCTCGCTTAACGATCCGTCCGGCTCGATCCTTCACAGTTCGACATCGATAGGAAGATAAGATATATGAAAGACGGACACAAAGGCGTTGGACTTTAACTGACGGACTTCTATTTGAGTCGTCTCTCTCTTCGCTCTAACTTTTCTAAAAGATCTCGCGTTCTCGTCTTTAAATTATTAACTCTATTCGAATTGGTTAACTTTACTACTCAACATCGTATACTTTTCTCGTTCTAATTAATAACTTCATTGTTACCACTCTATTATTTGAGCTTTCTTTCAAGGACTTTAGTTCATTCTCAATTTAACAATCAATCATCTTGCATACAAGTTCAATCATCTTTCACATTATAATACTATCATGCATTTAAACACTTATTCAAACATATAATGAATTCAAATAAATCAAACATACTTCAAGACACATTAACATTCATTCAATTTGGACCTTAAAATCTAACTCGATTATGCATTTCTTTTTATGAAGGCTCAAACTATTCATTCTATTTTTCTTACTTATATAGACAATGCTTTGTTTTACATCCGTTATCTTATAAGGTATTTTATAACTTTTATTCAATTAACAAAATTTCTCCTTAATTATTATTAACTCTTATAAAATTAGGATTTTCTTATTCATCTTTAATTTGATCCTTACTTCTTATCTCGACTATTGTTCCTCTAATTATTATCTCGATTTATCTTAAACTCGGTTTTCTCTATTTTTGTTTATTTCTTTAAAAATTTCTTTTTTATTTGTCTTTAACTTAAGCCATTTCTTACTAAATAATTTCCTTATCTTTTGATACACATTTTTATGAATTAACTCACTTTATTAATCACATTATAAAAGATCTTTTTGTTGTATTTTTAGTAAAATTTCAAGTCTTTAAATTTTAATGTAAGACATTTAATTAATAAATCTTTTCATACATCTTTTCATCTTTTATTTAATTAAAAGCTTTTCAAGTTTAAGTCTTTTTATCAATACTTCTATCTCTATTCCATATTCAAATTAATCACTAATACATACTTAAACATCCAATCTTTTTATTATTTCTACAATTAATTTCTTTCAAAACTTCAACATGCAAACTTATTTTCTTAATTTAAACATATGTATAATCATATTAACATAACATACAATCATTCCATTGATCAAAACAACACTCAATTCATCAACAAAATTAACAAAATAAAACCTCTATTTTTCCTCAAAAGTCACGGCACACACATACACATTTTGTGCATTTTATTTCTCAATTTTTCATGCAAATAATCTCATTACTAACATGATAAAAATAACAAATCAAGCATCAAAATAACAATAACTCAAAGATTCACATTTTTCCTATTTTACTTATAATTTTCGGTATTCATCTTAGTTTTAGGGTTTTAATTTCTTTTTCTTCTCTTATTTCACCGATTAATATCTAATGCTCGATTCTCCTAACGAATTCTTCTCACTCGATTAGCACATGCATATCCTAAGTTTGCCTTAACATAAATTAAATAACATGCATGCATAGATCTTTCCTTTAGGACTTATAGACATACATTTTTACAACTAATCAAATGAATTTCATACTTAATTAAATGGAAATTCTTCTCTTGGCTCTTTGGAATTGAAATGGATGGAAATGGTAGCTTCAAAGCTTGAATCTTGAAAAGAAGAAGGATGTCTTCTTGAATCCTCAAAGAAAAAGAAATAATATGGGATTAATCATCCATAGGTTTTAAGAATAAAAATAAAGAAAAGTGTTGGATAATTCTTGAATTCAACTTCAAGAACTTGGAAGATTCTTACCTTTCTTTGAAAATATGGATGAAATGGATGGAGATTGATAACTTCTACTTCATTTTCATGGATGGAGATCTTGAATCCATGGTTGCATGTGAAGAAAAATCAAGTATGAGGGAGAGAGAGATATTGCCGAGAGGGAGAGAGAGCTTGGGAGAGTTTGAGAGATGGTTTTCTTTCTTGCTAGAGAGAGAGAGATCGAAATGGAGAGAGAGAGATGGAGTGTGATGAATGAATTGTTGTCTTCCTACTTGTCTTAGATGAATAAAATTCAAATCCAACAAAGGGAAAAGGTATACTTGTTGGAAGTTGTAAAAGACAAGACTTGATAGGTGATGTGATATTAACTTGCATGCACACTTTAAGTAATCCATGCATAAGACATTATCATGATGTGTTAGTCTTGGAAATTGAGGGATGATGGGAGAGGAGGTGTGAGGTGGCGAGAGAGGGAGAGAGGTGGATGACACGTGTCGTCGTGGTGTCGTTACGGGTATTAATTATCCGGTCATAAAGGTTTTCCGGGTAAAACGATTCGTATTAATTCCGTTTTGTTTTCTTAACGGATCTAACCTCTTCTCATTTCACTTTTGACATTAACTCATCCCAATCCTATTTCACGTCTCAAATTAAAAGATTAAAGGTTTCGATCATTTTAGTCCTTTAATTCTTAAAAGAATTTAATCGGCTTATTAATCCGTTTATTAATCCTTGTCAAGACTAATGCCTCATTTCTCTTCTCAATTCTCGGATAAGTTCTTACCCTATCTCAGTGATCTTAAAAGAAATTCTAGGTTCGAAGGTTCTAATTCAATTCTATTCTAGTCTCGTCGGCGTAAACATATTTCTCGGCGATTAACGATATGTTTTCTCAATTAAACAAACTTCTCGGGATTTTTCTGGAATTTAATCTCATACTCATTTTCATATAAACGACTCAACAAGCATATCACATCATCATCATCTCAGATAAATAGAACAGATAAATTCACACAAGATTCACAAGGCAATTTAAACGTTTTATTCAATTCTCATTGATTAGAAAAGAAAAATTTTACTCCTAAATTCTCATCTTTGAACTTACTCGGTTAATTAGACGCTCTCTAAAGGTATAAGAACTCGGGGTATCACTTTAATCGATGAATTAAGAGAAGAAAAAGAAATTAAATCCCTAAAAATTTGAAGAAAGCCGAAATTATAGAGAAAAATAGGAAAATATGAATCCTTTGAGTTATTGATATTTTGATGCTTGATTTGTGATTTTTATCATGTTGAGAATGAAATTATATGCATGAAAAATTGAGAAATAAATTGCCCTAATTTATGAGAAAATGCCGTGAGTTTAAGAAGAAAAAGGAGGATTTATTTTGTTGATTTTGTTGATGAATTGAGTGATATTTTGATTATGAAATAATTATTTGATATGTTGATAAAATCTTGCATGTTGTTAAGTTTAAGAAAATGGAATTGTATGTTAAGTTTTTGAAGAAAATAATTTGTGATAATATTGAAAATTTGATGTTTTGATGTTATAATGTGTGCTAAAGTGTTAGTTGCAATCATAGATGAAAAGAGAATTTTTGGTAATAAAAAGAATAAAGTTCAAAAGCTTTGAAAATATTAAGAATTGAAAAATGTATAAAAAGATATGTCTAATAAGTTTTCTTGTAATAAAACTTAAAGACTTGAATTTTTATTAAACTAAAACAAAAAGACATTTTGTAATTTAACTAATAAGATAAACTAGTTTTTTTTTTTTTTTTATAAAAATGTTTATCGAATAATAAAGAAAATTGTTAAGTAAGAAAATAGTTTCAAGTTAAGAACAAAGAAGAAAGATTTATTAAATGAGTAAACAAGAATTGAGAAAATCGAGTTAAAAAGAATTAATTAATAAGAAGTGAAAAGAAGTTTTAATCGAGTCGAAGAAAAGATGCTAGACGAGTTAATTTAAATACTCGTATAGTTAGTTAAGAAATAATAATGGAATAAAGTTCAAGTAATGGTTTTGAAAGAAATTAATTAATTAAGTAAGTTCTTTTCAAACCATGCGAATTAAAAATAAACCGAGAAAAATTATCGAGTTAATAATTAGAAAAAAATAATAATTGAGTTAAGAAGTGAGAATCGAGTTAGAAATGGAAAGGAAATTCCAATTTCATAAGAGTTTAATAATAATTAAAGAGAATTTGTATTAATTGAGTAAAAATTATAAAATACTTCATAAGATAACGAATTTAGAACAAAGCGTTGTCTATAAATTAAGAAAAGATAAAGTATGTTGTTTGAGTCTTTATAAAAAGAAATGCATAATCGAGTTAAGTTCTAATGTTCAAATTGAATAAATATTAATGTGTTGAAGTATGTGTTACAGCCCCAAATCCCGAGGGACGGCAGAAGCCGGGGTGCGACTGGGGTTGGATTAAAGGAGCGGGGAAGAAGGGGGCTAACTGACTAAACATACATAAAAGACATCATACATTCAATGAACAAGACTTGACTATTATAAAGAAAGAGTTAATCACGAGTGATTACTCGACAAAAGTACACAAAGGTATCTAAGTTCACGATTATAGACTTATACTACAGTGATTTGTTCAATATACATATTCTCAAAAGACTTAGAGTTTTGCAGCGGAAGAGTCATAACTACAGCATCCTAACTTCTCAACCCAACTCCAACCAATGTCGCTCACGTCGCTTCAACCTGCACATTTAGAAAACAATGCAGGGCTAAGTACAAAAGTACTTAGTGGGCACGATGTCGAAATCATAATCATAAGTATAGATAATATGGCATTTCAATAATTATAGCACATTGGGGTTTTATTGAAAGAGCCCGTGTCTACTAAACATTTTCTGACTTATTTTCACAATTTACTCGGCCGAGCATTTTCTGGTATGCTATGTTCAATCTTGATCAATTCTCATTCACCGTGGCTGGAATCCCTCAACAAAATATCACATACACCACAGGTTACAAAGTGCACTAACTCTGGAAAGCACTTAGTAGCTAACTCAGAGCCGATCGTTAGTTAACCTAGTTAGATTGACTCTAAATCTGGAAAACACGAATGTTAACTCAGATAGGTACAAGAGAACTCACATAAAACATAAAACAGTTCATGCCATAATCATCACTTTGAAAACACAGATATCAAAGCGATAAAGAAAAAGGGTTTTCGAGCATTGCTCGTTTTGTTTTATATATAAAAGCCCACCTTTGTGATACAGAACTACTAAGTACTAGCTTCCGATCTCCTGATCTTCCATCCTTTCCTTACTGCTGGCTTCCTCCTTCATCGTAAAATAATAACACTTAAAATCGGATCGCAAAAGATAATCGAACATTGAAAATCAAAATAGGTTTTAATCGTTTCATTTCTTTAGGCATTCGCACGCTTACTAGATTCATTTTACTTAAACGGAAATGAGACTCGAACAAATCCCGTTTAGAACTCGAAAGGTCTCATACTCGACTCTTAGGTCAGTAAAGAGGGTAGTCGATAGCTTAATACGACTTAAAAGATCAAAAGGAACTAAGTTGGAAAAGAAATCAACTTAGGAAATTAAGTTTTAGTTCTTTAGACGATTTAGACAATTTCTCGCTTAACTAAATTTCTTTACTTTAACGGATACGAGATGAGATCTCGTCTCATTTAGCACTCAAAGCTCCTTTCTTGACACTGGGGTCAGTAGGAAAAATAGTCGTCAAGTTACTACGGCTTAAACGATCGAAAGAAACTAAGTTGCGAACGAAACAACTTAGAAGAATGAATTCTGAAAAAATCACTGCACAAGGCAGTAACTCTGGGGACTGCCCAGAACAGGGGATCTGGAAACAGGGGATGAACCCTATACCGTTGGAAAGATCGGGAAGTCTAGTTTACGCTCCAATTTACGGATCGCAAATCCGATAAACGAGCTAAAAGATATTACAGTTTCCGGCAAGGGTCGCAAAACTGCCGTGCTAACCCTAGTTGTTCGATAGAATCGACGTATAACTTCTTAGGTTCGTTCTAAGTTCTCGTATTCGATTTCTCATGAAACTTGACTCTCAAGGCAGTCAACACGTATCCCCATACGTGATGAACTCCTTTTCAACACTCATCCAATAGCACGACGTTCTAAACATCGGCATCAAACTAACATGTACTAAACCAAATCAATTAACAATTTCTCGTTTCTAGTTCTCGACTATCACTATAACTCATATTATAATAGCTCGAAAGCTCATGACATCAACTACAAAGTCGTTCTCAAGTCCATCATAAACAATATTATCAAGTTAGAATTCTCATTCGACTTCTCGGTTATTAATTACGACTAATTGTTCGTCTCTTATAAAATTTTAAAAGTTATAGGATTTCGTTCATTTTCTACGTCATCAAACAACATCTAACGAGATTCATTTTCATGCATATCATCACTTCATATCATCACTATATCTCAACTTAAAACGAGTTCTTCGTCTCTTACGACTCACGAAATATTTTTAGAAAATTCTATATAAATTCATGACATCAATTAATATCAATTACAATATTATTTCATCATCAAATCCTCAAACAATTCAACTACATGCAAACCCTAATTCTTTCATATTTTTCGGTATTAACCCTATAATTTAAAGGGTGATTTTCTTCATCAAACATCATCATTAAACTCTTAATCATACTATTATATCCTCAATTAATCAATTGAAGTCCAATTGGAACATGAAATTGAAAAATCCCAATTCCAAACCCTAAACCCTAAATCGGTTTTCATCTAATCAAAGGGCTTTCGATTTCTTTTTGTTTTAATCCCTAATCGAACACTTCCTAAGCATGATTATAACATCAATTGAAAGATTCAAAAATCCTACCAAAATCCCTAAAATTTCGGTATTCATCTAGAAGTTAGGGTTCTTGATTTCCATCAATTTTAATCCCTAATTAACACATCTAACACATCTAATTTCACTAATTCAAGATCAAACATCCAATCCCATCATTCCTAAATTTCGATCCAAAGAAAAATAAAAAGAAAAGGATTTGGTATGGATAGAAACATAGAGGAGACAATTACCTTGAAGATTAGTGAAGGAAGAATTGAAATTCGATGGATGAATGAAGACTTGTGGAATTTTCCTTGATGAGAGCTTGAAGATCCAACAATGGAGAAAATGAAATGAGAGAGATGACTTGAAGGGGGGGGGGGGGGTATTGGTGTGGAGGAGATGGAGAAATAGTGATGACTAACATGTTTAGATATTTCTAATTACATTAGGTGTAAAGTAGGAATAGTGATACACTTAGGTGTCACAAATTAATACAATATAAAATCAAATATCTAGCTAAAATGAGAGAGGTGAGGTTGGTCATGAGGGAGAGAAAGAGAGGAATTACGCGCTTTTCCGGCCCGATACGACGTTACAGAAATCGAACGACGAAAAACGTAGCTCGGCACAAAATCGTCACGATTCGATTCGTCCAAAAATTCTAACGTATAAAACTTAATCAGAAAATAATATTTAAAATTTTACTTCCGACAAAAACTCGGGACGACACAGTCCGAGTTTCGTCCTGAAAATCATAAAAATCAGACGGTTTTCCGTTCTGAGTTCAAGAACTAAAAATTTTTCGTACGCGCTAACCCTAAATACAATAGTCGTCTAGCTGACTTCCGTAATTTATTTCCAGAAACGGATTTGACCGCTAGTATTAGAATTCAAAATTGTAAACTTAGGCGTGCAAAGCCATTATTATTATTAACTTTAAATTTTTAAGAACGTAAGGAATTTCCGGGGCATTACAATATGTTTGATTTATTTGGATTTGTTATGTAATTGATGAATAAGTGATTAAGTGCATGATATTAATTGTGATGTGAAGAATTACTAAATTATTTGTATGCAAAATGATTGAGCTATTGATTGTTAAATCGAGAATTAATTTAGTTTTTAAAAGAAAGCTCGAGTAATGGAATATAAATAGATGATGTTGGAAAATTTATTAGTAAGAGTTTTGATGAATTCCAAAACCAACTGACCCCAACCGAGTAGACGTTGCCAGAATCTATTGTTAGTAGATAGGCTCGCTGTTTGAGCATTGTCAAGATTTTATCTTTACAGGTCTCCAGCTGAAGATGGCAACAAGGCATCACTCGGACAGAACATCAGTTGTAAGAATACAACTGAGCGTTCACTTCTTCATAATGCAAAAACGGGAAAGTCACATTCAAGAGATAGAGCATCAGTTGTAAGGAAAACAACTGAGCGTTCATCAGATGAGAAGCAGTAAAGGGGAAGAGAACATCAGATGAAAGAAAGCCATCTGAGCGTTCGAACCCAACTGACCAGATACAAGGAAGACAACTGAGTGTTCAGTTTCAGAACATCAGTTGTAGAACTCAACCAAGAAGATCAACAGCTTGAAGACGAAGTCAGCTGAGAGTTCAACTGTTAGTTGTCAGATAGAACATCGGCTGAAGAACAAGCTAGCTGAAGATCGAAAGTCTTAACCGACCATTCCTTGTTGGAAGTCTGTTGTTAAGATTTAAATTTCAAAAAGGAAGTCACGTGAGGGTTTGACCGTTCAGTCATTACCCCATTTGACCCAACACAAGGCTATCTCAGATGGAAAGCAGAAGAGCACAGATGCCATATCGGGAAAGTCTGCAGAGATCAGAGACAAGCCATCGCTTTCAAAGAACAGAGATCAACAGCTCCTCCAACGGCTAGTTGATACTCTCCGCCTATAAATAGAGGCCTTCATTCATTCGAAGAAAATACAAGACACACACTCGAGAAGAAACCAGAGAGCAAAAGAAAGAGCAATATTCTTCACGAGCTGAACTGAAGTTAATCTTTTAGAACATCACTTGTTGAGAGTTCTAGAGTTAGTTAGTTTTGTGTCTTTAGATCGAACCTTGAGAACATCACTTAGTTAGAGTTCATAGAGAGTTAGATCACAGCTCACATCCCGTTCGAGCTTTTAGTTGGAAACACATTTTTCTTTCACCTGAAAAGGTTTAGGATCCTACTCTTCCCGCAACTGAGTAGTTAGGTCGTTTAGTACCCGTAAACTAAACTGTAAGGTTGATAAGTACCCGCAAACTTATCCATAACGGTTGCTCAGCCCGCGTAAGCTGAGTGGTTTGTCCAGAAGAACTTGGACAGAGTTGTGTGGACTCACAACTCCCCGTGGACGTAGGAGGGTTATCTCCAAACCACGTTAAATCTCTGTGTGCTAGAGTTTTTCTTTATTCCGTTATTTCTTGCATTCTTAAACCAGCATACAAACCTCATTTGCACATTCTCAACTGTTTTGGTTTTTGACCAACCGAGCATAAAAGCGTGAGTTGTTTTTACGAGTCTAATTTCCACCACATTCCGCACAGCACCACTCTCACAGCTGAGTTCTCTTACTCAGTTGTGATTTCAGCTGAGCCTTTCTTTACTCAGTTGAAGTGATTTTCAGGTGTTAAGTTTTCAAAGTTGAAAAATCCTAACTGGTGTATTCCCCCCCCCCCCCCCGCATACACCAGTAACTCGTTTCGGGACCATTAGACTACGTTTCATAATTAAATCGAGTAGAGTTAATGGTTTAAAGACGAGAGCGCGAGATCCTTTAGAAAAGTTAAAGCGAGGAGAGAAACGACTCAAGTAGAAGTCCTTCAGTCGAGTCCAACGCTTGTTATCCGTCTTTACGTATCTTAATTTCTTTATCGATGTCGAACTGTGAAGGATCGAGCCGGACGGATCATTAAGCAAGGTCAAACAGCCCTTAAAACCGCCTAGCTAAAATCTTCGGAAGTCAGGTGGGCTTTTCTGAACCAAAACTGCCAATGAATATATATATGCTATTGAGTATTATTGTTATGAATGATTTTAAATGCGATTGACTTGCCGTTTTTATTAAAGTTTGGTATGTGTTATCATCTGTTTATGTGAAGATGTTATTATCCTGTGAAAGGCAGGAAACCCACGTGTGGTATGTTGAATGATTGAGGTGACTATGAGCCTTGCTTCGGTTAGGCCGGTCACAGTGTTCGAGAAGGAGGCCTACTTCTCGGCACAGTAAGATTGATTGTGACAGATGATGCATACTATTATATGTTATGTTTGACTGCGCAGTCTGTTTAAAAAGAAAATGTTTTTAACATGCACAAATAAAACAGTTTTAAATTGTTTAAGTACTTGTGATGTTCGGCAAGGCAAGTTCAATCGATATAGCTTTTAAAAAGCATCTTTATCCAAATGTTTTGGCATGTGTTTCTAAACGTGCAGGTTGACTGGATGGCGATGGCATGGATACTTGGTGGTGTGGTGTGGTTATTTTGGTTAAGTCGAGTTGAATATCAGACTGGCGTTTGTACATCTTCATACGTGCAAATGTTGGGTTTTGATGCAAGTTTCCGCTGCAACTCTTTTGAATTGATGTCTGTTGATACTTATACTCTGATACTTATGTTTTTGATTCCGAGTATTGTACTCGATGATTTTGAATGCTTGTTGAATTCTTAACTTCTTGACTTGTACTTCCGAGCGATGGGCTCGTTGACTTCAAACTTTTTGTTGAATTTGGTTCTCTTGACTTGGTATATTTTTGCACTCTCGCTTTTGTTGAAATCTTACCCCGGTCAACATGAATTTCTTATCATATTCTTGTGTATAAGTAACTTTGAAATGCTCGGTTATTACTTCATTATATCTTTGAAAGCCTTATTCGATTGCTTTGCTCTTCATTATTGTTTCCCCGAGCATGTTCCCCTTATTTGAGTTGATTGTTAGTTGATTAGGTTATGTTATTCTTTGTAAGTCGCACCTCGAGAGTCGGGGCGTGACAATATGTCGGAATTTTTGGTCGAATCGGAATTTGACGATTTTGTGCCGAGATACGTTTTTCGTCTTTCAATTTCTGTAACGTCGTATCGCGCCGGAAAAATGCATATTTTCCCTTTTTCTTCCCCTCTTGACCAACTTCTCCCTCTCTCACAAGCATGATATTTTGATTTTATATAGTATTAAGTTATGACTCACTACTTAGATATTTAATTAACACTTTACACCTATGTTGTTACTATTCTAATTAACTTAGTCATCACCATCATCTCCCTCACTTCTCTCTCCCTCATTTTCGAAACACACACATACAATATCTCTCTCTCTTTTGTTCTCCCAAAACCCCATTTAAGAAGCTTGGAGCTTGGACAAGGATTTTCACACAAGTCATTAATCCTCCATCAAATCTTCTAACTTCCTTTAGTAAACTTCAAGGTAATCTCCTCCTCTATCCTTCTATCCAATTAGTTTTTCCCTCTTCTAATTTTTCTTGAGAAATCGAAAATTAGGATGATGTAGTAGATGTTTTAATCTTTTAATTCATGACATAGGAGGTATTAGTAAGTGATTAATATGATTGAATTGAAAGAAAATCCAAGAACCCTAATTTTTGCATAATACTGATTTTTAGGGGTTTAGGTTGGGATGTTTGGATTCTAAAATTGATTACATAATTGAGTTTAGAAGATGTTTAATTGAGGATTGGTGAAAGAACAAATGAAATCCCCTATGTATTGGATGAGGACCGAATTTAGGCTAGGGTTTCACTTGATTTCTCAATTGATGTTGTAATGGTTTTGATAATTGGTTAATTGATGTTGTAGTAGGTTGATAAATGAATTAATGGAGTTAATTAAAGAGGAAAATCACCCCTTAAATTATTATGCTATTACCAATTTTTTTTTAGGAATTGGGGGTTTTCATGTAGCTTGATTTAGTTGATGATATGATGATGAATTAATGTTTCTAATGGTATTAGTTGATATTAGGAATTAATTGGAATTATTCTAAAATTATTGTGTTATTATAAGAGACAAAGAATCCCAATTAAGTTGAAATTTGTTAATGATTTGAGGTAATGATGTATATAATAATGAATCTCGTTAGATGTTGATTAATGTCGTAGAAAATGAACGAATTCTGATAACTTTTGAAATCTTGTAAGAGACGAACAAGTGGACATAAATAATAATCGAGAAGTCGAGTAAGAATTCTAATTTGATAATAATGATTATGATGAACTAAGGAACGACTTTGTAGTTGACGACATGAGCATCCGGATTATTATATAATGAGTTGTAGTTATAATCGAGAAATAGAAACGAGTTTTTGTTAACTTGTTGTTGGTATAGTAAATGGTAGTTGAAACAACGAGGTTTGATCGTCGTGGTTATAAACGAGTTTTGAAAAGGAGTCCTTCATGTACGGGAGTACGTGTTGACTGCCTTGAGAGTGAAGTTTCGTGAGAAATCAAGTACGAGAACTTAGAACGAACTTAGGAAGTTATACGTCGATTATATCGAACAACTAGGGTTAGCCGCGGCAGTTTTGCGACCCTTCTCGGAAACTGTAATATCTTTTAGCTCGTTTATTGGATTTGAGATCCGTAAATTGGAGAGTAATCTAGACTTTCCAAGCTTTCTAACAGTATAGGACTCATCCCCTTTTTCCAATTGCTCTGTTCTGGGCAGCCCCCAGAACTACTGCATCGCGCAGTGAAAATTTCAGAACTTGAATTTCTAAGTTGTTTTCTTCGCAACTTAGTTTCTTTCGATCGTTTAAGCCGTAATAAGTTAACGAATATCTTTTCTACTGACCTAAGAGTCAAGTATGAAACCTTTTTAGTTCTAAACGAGATTTGTTCAAGCCTCGTTCCCGTTTAATTAAAATGAAACTAGTAGCGTGCAAATGCCTAAAGAATCAAAACGACTAAAACCTAATTCGAATTTCCATATTCGATTATCTTTTACGACCGAATTTAAAGTGTGATTATTTTACGATGAAGGAGGAATCCAGCACTAAGGAAAGGACGGAAGAACCGAAGAACGGAAACCTGTTTAGTAGTTCTGTATCATCGAGGTGGGGTTTTATATATGAAACAAAACGAGCAATGCTCGAAAACCTTTCTTTATCGCCTCGTGTTTTCAAAGTGATAATTATGGCATGAACTGTTTTACGTTTTATGTGAGTTCTCTTGTACCTATCTGAGTTAACATTCGTGTTTCCCAGATTTATGAGTTAATCAAAATAGGTTAACTAACGATCGGCTCTGAGTTAGTTATTAAGTGCTTTCCAGAGTTAGTGCACTTTGTAACCTGTGGTGTATGTGGTATCCTGTTGAGGGGTAACCAGCCACGGTGAATGAGAATTGGTCAAGATTTCAACGTAACATACCAGAAAATGCTCGGCCGAGTAAATTGTGAAAATGAGTCAGAAAATGTTTAGTAGACACGGGCTAATTTTAAATAAAACCCCGATGTGCTACAAATTATGAAATGCCAGATTATCTATACTTATGATTATGTTTTCGGCAACGTGCCCACTAAGTACTTTCGTACTTAGCCCTGCATATGTTTTCTAAATGTGCAGGTTGAAGCGACGAGAGCGGCGGTGGTTGAAGTTGAGTTGAGTTAAGAAGTTAGGAATGCTTTAGCTTATGACCTACTTTCCGCTGCAAAACTCTAGACCTTTTGACATTATGTACATTTGGTGAATCACTGTAGTTTAAGTCTGTAATCTTTAACTTAGATGCTTTCGAGTACTTTCTGTCGAGTAATCCTTCGTGATTAACTCTTCCTTTATAATAGTAAAGTCTTGTTCATTGAATGTATGATGTCTTTTATGTATGTTTAATTAGTCAGTCCCCTTCTTCCCCGCTTCTTTAATCCAATCCTAGTCACACCCCGATTTCTGCTGTCCTTCGGGATTTGGGGTTGTGACAGTGTGGATGGCGTGGGCGACTTGGTGGTGTGGTGTGTTTGTTTTGGTTGAGTAAGAAAGTGGACTAGCAAGTGCATGTCTTCATATATGTAGTTGTTGGGATTGAGTCGAGATTTCCGCTGCAATGCATTGAAACGCTATGTTAATCGAAGTCTTTTGTTATGTTTTGAATCATACTCTGTTACATGTTCTGATTCACGAGCGATGTGCTCGATACAATTTATGGTTTTTGTTGATTCTCGTTTCTTGTGAACTTGACATCCTTATTCCAATTTGGATTTGATATGTAAATTATCCATGCTCGTTTGATGTTTTAGTTGGGACTTGGAAGCATGTTCTATTTGTTATCGCTTTCTGTCAATATTCCCTTGTTTTCCCCGAGCATGAATCCCTTATTTGAGCTGAGTCGATGGATGGTTAGTAGTGTCAGTGTTGTTAGTCGCATCTCGGGAGTCGGGGTGTGACATAGTGGTATCAGAGCCAGGTCTGTCTGCTCTGAAGTCTAACTTTCTTTGATGAATCGAGTCTAGATTTATTTCCTAGACTTATTTGAGTCAATAACACACCAAGCTCAACTTAATTCGTTATTCTCATACTTTACTATTTCTTATTTTATTAAGAAATTGTCTCTCTAATTATTTAATTCTAACTCTATTATTTCTATTTCAAAACTCTTCGGTTAATTTTGTAATTAAACGAGTAAACAAACTCAAACTCGACTTAACTCTTTATTAAACCTCTTATGCTCGACTCTACAAATATTTTTCTCTTTTAAGAGAGATTTTATTTCTCTTAAGATTAATTCCTTTTCATTTCTTGTTCCATTGAACGACTTAACCTCGACTAACTCGTCTTTAATTTCATACTCATCTTTTTAACTTTTATTTTCTTAACTCTAACTCCTCTTTTACTTCTCAACTAATATTATTATTTATTTTTAAATATTTATAAAATTCTCTATATTAAACTCACTTGATTTCTCCTCTTAATCAATTACTCCTCTTTATTACTTAATTCTTAACAAAGAAATATTATTCTTTATTTTTACTCAATTCTATATCTCATAAATAATCATTTATTTTTCTCTTTATTTTCTATTTAATTTTATTTTCTTAAATTTTGAACTTTTTAATTATTTTAATAATCAATTTAATTTATTTTTGAATTAAATTTATTAATCTTTGAATCTTCATGTTCTTCACCAAGAACACCAAGAACACCTAGAACACACACTAAATCCTCAAACTCATTTCCATCGATTTTCATGCTTAAAATTTCATTTCTTCACTTCAAAAAATCCTATTGATCATCTAATATTCTAAATCAAACACAAACATATTCATATCATCCATAACATCAAAATCATAAAAAATCATCAAGAATAATTTTTCTTGCATAAACTCATATACATCGATTTTCTTCATAAAAATAACATAATAATTCTGTCACAGCCCGAAATCCCGAGGGACGGCCAAGCCAGGGTGTGACTAGGGGTTGGATTAAAGAGGCGGGGAAGAAAGGGGAATTACTTAATAAATGAATAAATTATAACAGAAACTACTATGAACTTGACTTCATTAAATAAAAAGGGAGTCAATCTCGAAAGATCACTCGACATATTTGTTTTTTTAGAGTAAGCTCGGTTTCAAGTATGAAAACTTAGACCGATATGTTACACAATAAAAAGTGTATTAATTTGCAGCGGAAAAAACGTAGAATGATATCACTTATCAAATGTGAAATCGAGGCTGAACTAAACTTTACTTCCTTAAGTACGACCTTTACTCAACCTCCTCCGCCTTCGTCACTCAACCTGCACATTTAAAAACAAACATGCAGGGCTAAGTACATAAAGCACTTAGTGGGCACATTGCCGAAAACAACTCACAAGAGTATAGATTAATCAGGCATCTTTTCATAAACATTCGTAAGACTTATACTGCTGTACACTTAATTCTGGATAACACACTGTAGGTTATCTCAGAATCAGATCATCTGGATAGCACTCTAAGGGCTAACTCAGAATCTGTCCCTCTAGATAGCACTCTGTGGGCTATCTCAGAATCTGATCGTTTAGTTGGAATCTCTGGATAGTACTCTGTGGGCTAACTTAGAATCCAATACTCTGGATAGCACTCTGTGGGCTAACTCAGAGAGGCACAAGAGAATTCACGAAAAACAATTCATTATGCACTGATAGTTACTTTAATACACACTTATTAAAGTAGTAAATAAACACTTTCGAGCAACGCTCATTTTATTTTGATAGAAAAGCCCACCTTAATCGTTTACAGAACAAACTTTAACCTTCTGTCTTCCGTCCTGTCTTCAACTCCGACTTCTTACTTTTACGCAAATAAACAAACTTTAACAAGCGGTCGAGACAATAAAGGAAAAGGAAATCGAATTCGTTTTAGATTTTTAGGCCTTTGCACTTTAACTAATTTCTTTTGATTACAAGAAACGAGACTTGAGCACTTCTCGTTTAGAACTAACTCGGTTCCTTACTCGACACTTAGGTCGGTTAATAACGGGAGTCGATAACTCATAACGACTTAAAAGTCCTTAAGGAATTGTGTTGAAAAGAATTCAACTTAAGAAAATGAGTTTTGGAAATTTCTGCACAAGGCAGTAGTTCTGGAGCTTATACAGAACAGAGCATTTCGAAACAGGAGATGTTCTCTATACCAATAGAAAGCCACAGATGTCTAGTTTACTCTCCAATTTATGGATCTCGATTTTGTTAAGCGAGCTAAGAGTTATGATAGTTTCCGTAAAATGTCGCAAAACAGTCGCGTGGAACCCTAGTGCTCGTTAACTTGACGCACGACTTCCTAGGTTCGACTAATGATATACCACTTTTATTCTCACGAAAATTCCATCTCAAGGCAGTCAACATGTACAATCTTTTATGACAAACTCCTTCACATTTCTCGATTAAAAACTCGACGTATATTTCCTCGTCTTTTAACTACCAATTACTAAATCATTTCCAATTCGATTTCTATTTCATTCATCAACTTCTAGTTCATAACTATAACTTATATCATCTCATATCTCGGATGGAAGTATCGTCAACTACAATCTCGTTTGTCAAACGACAACAATCATTAATATCAAATTGGTTTTCCTTATTCGACTTTTCTATCGACACTTACACTCGATTCTTCGTCTCTTATAAAAATTCCAATCTTCTTAGAATTCGTTCAAATTTTCCAGTTACTATCATTAACTAACAAGATTAACATATATTCAAATCACAAACCTAAATCATTATCGAATCTCGACTTATCGACGATTCTTCGTCTCTTAACGAAAATTCAACGTTCTCCGATTTTGCTCAAACTTTACAATATCGTTCATCATCTATCAAGATTCACTAATACGTAAATCACATACTCAAATTATCAACGAGCCTCAACTTATCGACGAGTTTTCGTCTCTTACGATTTTTATTTATTTTTAGAAAAATTCCAATAAATTATATAATCATCCTTAAACATACTACATCTCATTTCTATCATCATATTATACAAATCATAACATATACTACATCAAATCCTCACTTATTTCTCTCTTACATTTCTATTTTTATTTTTAGAAAATTCTAAAACAATTCATGCATCTTTCTAACAACATATAGAACACAATTCCACTAATCAATCCTCAAAAAAATCGAACTAACAAAACCCCCTAATTCTTCCTATAATTTTCAATATTCCTCATTATTCAAGGGGGGTGATTTTTATGAAATTTCAACCATAGAAATTTAATTCTAAGCATCTAACGACTTGCTTTAACCATAGAACGTCATGCTTCTTCTCATGAAATTTTCGAAAAAAATCAAACTTGAAGGAAGCGACTTTTGTTCGGTTCAATCTCGAGAGAAAGTTCTTACCTTGTCGAATATAGAATCGGAACTAAGATTGATCGGTAAACGAGAGACTTGTGGAGCTTTAGAGCTTGAAGATGACTAACAATGGAGGATTTGAAGAACAAAAGAGAGAGAGAGTGGTGGCATTGGGTGGGAGAGAAAGAGAGAAATGAGGTGGTGAGGTGTTAGATAATATTTCATAAAGTGAATAATATCTAACAAGGATGACTCACTACCCTAAGGTGGCGGTTTAGGCTTGATATTTTAGTCGAAATATCGCATTTTACAGGTCTAATACGACGTTTAAAAATCGAGAAATTATTTTCTTAGACGGCTACGTTTTTGACGAAATCTAATTCGACCGTTAGATTAGAAATAAATCACATACTCGGAAAGCATATTTCGATTTCCGAAATCCGATGAAAAGTTGGGATAAGACAATCCAAAATTCGCCCGGAAAAAAAATAAAAACTGACTTTCTCCGGTGAACTCGTATCGAAGAAAAAGTGAATATAAAGTCTGACGGTTTTTCGATTTGAGTTTTCGAACGAAAATTCTATTGGACGCGAAAACCCTAATACAGTAGTCGTTCAACCGACTTCAGGAATTTATTTTCCTAAACAGATTTCACCGTTAGTCTTATAATTGAAAATCCTTAACTTAGGCGTGCAAAGCCTTAATTAATTAGAAAATTTTTATTTCTCATCGGAAGAAAATATCTGGGGTATTACATTCTACCCCTCTAACGAAAAATTTCGTCCTGAAATTTGCTTACCTCCTTCGCAAAAGTTTCCACGTAGCTTCCTCTTGCCCGTGGTAATTCTAGAACACTTTACTAATCGTATCGACTTACTTCTTAACTCTCGCACTTTTCGATCCTAGATCGATTGCGGTCTTTCTTCATAACTTATAACTTAATCAAGAACAACGTCTTGCTGATGAATCACGCGTTTTAGAATTGAACACGTACTTTCTCATACGAGATACGCAAACATAATAAACATTTCATAGACTAAGCGACACGGCCAATCTATATTACATTGAAACCTATCTTTTTCAAGATATCTACTAATCATATAAATCTTTGTCTAAGCTTATACTTGATACGAAAATAATTATCATCCTTAGAAGGAAAATCATGAGGAAAACTTGTCCTCATTTTCTAAATTTAAGTCTGATCAACATATATCACATAAGACTTTCGTCACCTCTAGACTTCTTTCTTTCTGACTCGAATCTATCGAAAGAATATATCTATCATTTCAGTGAGTGAATCTAGTTCTAGATCCTTCCTTCCATACAAGGCCTCGTAAGGCATAATACTTATCGTAGCCTGATAACTATTAGACTTTGATCTAACACTATCGTCCTTAATATTTCTTCTAATACTTGAATCGTTCTCTCGGATTCACTTAAAATTCTCTCTCGTAAGTTTGGTGTAGCTACTAGTGCTGCTATTCGGTTAGTTATTGTCTCAGGTGTATCTAGCACTTCCAAATCCATCATCTCAATTTCTGTACAAGTGTTTCTTCTTCGATTAAGAGACACCCTACTTTAGTTGGAGTCTTGCGACTCAGCGCGTCTGCTACGACGTTAGCTTTTCCTGGATGGTAATTGATACCACAATCATGATCCTTACATCCCATGGATTATATCCATATTAAACATTTTCATTAACATTTTACTTTAAGCGTTCACTTACTTACTAAACTTTTTTTTTTCCACTTAAAAAGTTCACAAAACTGAAACAGGTAATAGCTCCGATACTAGTTTTATAAACTTTTTAACTTCCCAAGTTAAACAAGTTCCTTATTAAACAAGTTAGTTGAATATTCTTGTTTACTAACACGATTAGAAGAATTTTTCACGAAGTCAAAGCCCACTCGCGGGGTCATATATACATATACGTCGAACGAGTACTGTTTTGCCTCCAACGAGGACTTATACAAAACTAGACTACTACTAGTCTGAGTTAGGCCAATTACTTGCCTAGTGACCCTTGCCCTTGTCCTATGCTTCTGGCCCATTCACAAATGTCCATGCATTCTGCTCTTGTTGCTGTTGTGACTATTGTTGTTGCGGATGTGGCTGAGCTTGATTAGCTCTCAAGGGTTGGGGCTAACCAAACTGATTCGATCCTACTGGTTGCAATGGTTTCAGACAATTTCTTCTCACGTGTCCCTTCTGACCACAGTTATAACAACCATCAATGTTTGCCAAACAATTACCAAAGTGCATTCTGTTACACTTAGGGCAGGTAGGAATAGTGATTCTTCCTTGGTTATTGTCTGCCTGTTGTCCCTGCCACTGTCTTTGTTGGTTATTTTCCCTCCATTGTCCTGATTGATTATTCTGATTCGGCTGTTGAAAGCCACGCTGATTTCCACCATGATTTCCTCCTTCACATTTCCTTTTTCCTTTAAAGCCGCTGTTATTGTTGTTGGAATGGTCTTGAGTTGGAGCCTGGGTTGGTGCTGGTATGGGCGCTACAATCTTTTGTTCATCCGGCACAACTGCCTCCATGTCTAAGGCTCGTCCTAGTATATCTGTATAGCTCAGTCCTCCATGGCTGGCTAATGCCATTCCTAGTTCGTGTCTAAGTCCCCCACGGAACTTCTTTGCTATCTTCTCGTCGGTATCTACTTGCTCGAGTGCATACCTTGACAATTCACAAAAGGTTGCATCGTATTCAGTCACTGTCACCTTCCCTTGTTTCAGACTGTAGAACTCTACTTCCTTCTTTGCTCTATAGGTTTATCTATAGGTTTTAGGGATGTACTTGTCATAAAATGCTTCCTTAAACTCATCCCAAGTAAACTGAGCCAGATGCTCTTTCGGAATAACCTTCTGCCTAGCTTCCCAGCAGAAATCAGCTGGTCCGGTGAGTTGAAACGCAACACACAAAAGACACTCCTCATCAATACATCTGAGAAGTTTAAAAATTCTTTCTGTAGCTCTTATCCAAAGCTCAGCATCGCTCGGGTTTCCTGATCCATTAAAGACAGGTGGATTTCTTTTGAGGAACAAATCTTCTATGTCACGGCGTAGTGGTGGTGGAGGTGGAGGGGTTTCTTGACGTCCTTGATCTTCCTCCCTCTCATGTTGTCTATGACCTCTTCCCGGTCCTCTAGGCCTACAGAGTCCTCCTCTTTTGTTATTCGCTACTCTTGGCGTCATTTTGAAGCTAAAGAAATCAAGAATTCTCATCAACTCCATGCTTTAAGCACTCACCTTAATCGGTTCTTAATCATTAAAACAAAGTAACGACTCTACTTTGTTCACGTTACTTATACGAAAGTAACAATCGTCTCTTATTCGCTTTGACTCCCTTTATTCTGTCCTTCATGTTCCGATTGTCTCTTGCTTATTTTTGAAACCAACGCTTCTTAAAATGTCTATGTTCTCAATGAATCGGGAAGAATCTTAGAGCAAGTAGTCTAGGTTCTCAAACCAACATACTTCTCAAATTAACAGAAATTATAGCTCAAATAATTTCACATACTTTTACAAAGTATAGTACTCATGCTTTCACATAGTTCACGTAATATCACAAAGTATAATCTTTATACTTTAATCCAATCATACTTGGCATACTTATTCTCAATCATACTTGCATACTTTATTCACAAGTTCTTGAATGCTTATTCAAAAATTTCTTCTTAAAAGAAATCATACTTCTAAAATTCTTTCCTTACTTTTCTTCTTTGGTTGAGTCGACATAGCGGGAGGTTGAGTTGTTTACTGTATTCTTAAGTTTAGTGATACAAACTAAACTTTACTTTCTCAAAAGAAGACTCAGGTACAAAGCATAAACGATTGCTCTGATACCACTCTGTGGTATCACTAGAAAAATAACTTATGACCAGAGCAGAACCGAATGCTCTAATACCACTCTGTCATAGCCTCAAATCTCGAGGGACGGCCAAGCCGGGGTGTGACTAGGGGTTGGATTAAAGAGGCGGGGAAGAAAAGGAAATTACTGAATAAATGAATAAATTATAACAGAAACTACTATAAACTTGACTTCATTAAATAAAAAGGGGGTCAATCTCGAAGGATCACTCGACATATTTGTTGTTTTAGAGTAAGCTCGGTTTCAAGTATGAAAACTTAGACCGATAGGTTACAAAATAAAAAGTGTATTAATTTGCAGCGGAAAAACGTAGAATGATATCACATATCAAATGTGAAATCGACGCTCAACTAAACTTTACTTTCTTAAGTACGACCTTTACTCAACCTCCTCCGCCTTCGTCACTCAACCTGCACATTTAAAAACAAACATGCAGGGCTAAGTACATAAAGCACTTAGTGGGCACATTGCCAAAAACAACTCACAAGAGTATAGATTAATCAGGCATCTTTTCATAAACATTCGTAAGACTTATATTGCTGTATACTTAATTTTGGATAACACACTGTAGGTTATCTCAGAATTCGATCGTCTGGATAGCACTCTGTGGGCTAACTCAGAATCTGTCCCTCTGGATAGCACTCTGTGGGCTATCTCAGAATCTAATCGTTTAGTTGGAATCTTTGGATAGCACTCTGTGGGCTAACTCAGAATTCAATACTCTGGATAGCACTCTGTGGGCTAACTCAGAGAGGCACAAGAGAATTCACATAAAACAATTCATTATGCACTGATAGTTACTTTAATACACACTTATTAAAGTAGTAAATAAACACTTTCGAGCAACGCTCATTTTATTTTGATAGAAAAGCCCACCTTAATCGTTTACAGAACAAACTTTAACTTTCTGTCTTCCGTCCTGTCTTCAACTCCGACTTCTTCCTTTTATCGCAAATAAACAAACTTTAACAAGCAGTCGAGATAATAAAGGAAAAGGAAATCGAATTCGTTTTAGATTTTTAGGCCTTTGCACTTTAACTAATTATTTGATTACAAGAAACGAGACTTGAGCACTTCTCGTTTAGAACTAACTCGGTTCCTTACTCGACACTTAGGTCGGTTAATAACGGGAGTCGATAACTCATAATGACTTAAAAGTCCTTAAGGAATTGTGTTGAAAAGAATTCAACTTAAAAAAATAAGTTTTGGAAATTTCCTGCACAAGGCAGTAGTTCTGGAGCTTATACAGAACAGAGCATTTCGAAACAGGGGAAGTTCTTTATACCATTACAAAGCCACGGATGTCTAGTTTACTCTCCAATTTACGGATCTCGGTTTCGTTAAGCGAGCTAAGAGTTATGACAGTTTCCGTAAAAGGACGCAAAATAGTCCTCGTGGAACCCTAGTGCTCGTTAACTCGACGCACGACTTCCTAGGGTTGACTAATGATATACCACTTTTATTCTCACAAAAATTCCATCTCAAGGTAGTCAACATGTACAATCTTTTATGACAAACTCCTTCACATTTCTTGATTAAAAACTCGACGTATATTTCCTCGTCTTTCAACTGCCAATTACTAAACCAGTTCCAATTCAATTTCTATTTCATTCATCAACTTCTAGTTCATAACTATAACTTATATCATCTCATATCTCGGATGGAAATATCGTCAACTACAATCTCGTTTTTCAAACGACAACAATCATTAATATCAAATTGGTTTTCCTTATTCGACTTTTCTATCGACCCTTAGACTCGATTCTTCGTCTCTTATAAAAATTCCAATCTTCTTAGAATTCGTTCAAATTTTCCGATTACGATCATTAACTAACTAGATTAACAAATATTCAAATCACAAACCTAAATCGTTATCTAATCTCGACTTATCGACGATTCTTCGTCTCTTAACGAAAATTCGATGTTCTCCGATTTTGCTCAAGCTTTACAATATCGTTCATCATCTATCAAGATTCACTAATACGTAAATCACATACTCAAATTATTAACGAGCCTCAACTTATCGACGAGTTTTCGTATCTTACGATTTTTATTTTATTTTTAGAAAAATTCCAATAAATTATATAATCATCCTCAAACATACTACATCTCATTTCTATCATCATATTATACAAATCATAACATATACTACATCAAATCCTCACTTATTTCTCTCTTACATTTCTATTTTTATTTTTAGAAAATTCTAAAACAATTCATGCATCAATCTAACAACATATAGAACACAATTCCACTAATCAATCCTCAAGAAAATCGAACTAACAAAACCCCTTAATTCTTCCTATAATTTTCGGTATTTCTCATTATTTAAGGGGGATGATTTTCATGAAATTTCAACCATAGAAATCTAATTCTAAGCATCTAACAACATGCTTTAACCATAGAACATCATGCTTCCTCTCATGAAGGGACTTTTGTTCGGTTCAATCTCGAGAGGATGTTCTTACCTTGTCGAATATGGAATCGGAATTAAGATTGATCGGTAGACGAGAGACTTGTGGAGCTTTAGAGCTTGAAGATGACTAACAATAGAGGATTTGAAGAACAAAAGAGAGAGTGGCGACATTGGGTGGGAGAGAAAGAGAGAAATGAGGTGGTAAGGTGTTAGATAATATTTCATAAAGTAAATAATATCTAACAAGGATGACTCACTACCCTAAGGTGGCGGTTTAGGCTTGATATTTTAGTCGAAATATCACATTTTACGGGTCTAATACGACGTTTATAAATCGAGAAATTATTTTCTTAGACGGCTACGTTTTTGACGAAATCTAATTCGACCTTTAGATTAGAAATAAATCACATACTCGGAAAGCATATTTCGATTTCCGAAATCTGATAAAAAGTCTGGATAAGACTGTCCAAAATTCGCCCGAAAAAATAATAAAAACTGACTTTCTCCGGTGAACTCGTATCGAAGAAAAAGTGAATGTAAAGTCTGACGGTTTTTCGATCTGAGTTTTCGAACGAAAATTCTATCGGACGCGAAAACCCTAATACAGTAGTCGTTCAATCGACTTCTGGAATTTATTTTCAGAAACGGATTTCACTGTTAGTCTTAGAATTGAAAATCCTTAACTTAGGCGTGCAAAGCCTTAATTAATTAGAAAATTTTTATTTCTCATCGGAAGAAAATATCTGGGGTATTACAAATTCTAATCTTTCACTCAATCCTATTTTCATGCTCATAATAAACTCATAAACATCATCAAATCATCAAACAATAATTAAATCAAATATTTCTAATTTTCAACCCTATTTTCGGTTTTAATATAGAAATAGGGTAAATTGTTTTTCTCATTTCTCATACACACATATCATTCCAATCATCATCAAGAAATCATTAAGAACTCATGGAAATTATTTTTCTTTCTCTCTTTTCCTCACTTTCGGTTTTCATAAAATTTTTAGGGATTTTCTTTCTCTTTTCTCTTTTAATTGTTAGATCGATTCCTAGGGTTCGATTTCCTAATAATTTCCTCACTTCGATTTTAACATCTCAAACCCTATTTTGCCTAAACATAAATTAAAAGCATGCATATTTTCTTTTCTTTAGAGATTAGGAATTACATATTTACAAGTAATCAAATGAATAAACATACTTTTAAAGATTTAAATGAAAGCTCTCCTCTTGAAGATGGTTGGACCGAAAATGGAAGAATTGGGAGCTCAAGTCTCTAGCTTGGAATTTCCATGGTGGATCTCATCTTTAAACCTCAAGAAAAATTAACAAGAATTAATCATCTCATTTAGGGCAAAAAGTGCCGAAAATTATAGAAGAAAAGAGAGATGATTTTGATCTTAAATTGAGCTCAAAACTTGAAGAATTAGGTTACTTTCTTGATTAAGGTTTTGAGGAATGAAGATGATGATGATCTTGGAGCTTGGATGCTTGAAAGCTTGGACTTCAATGGAGATTTTCTCCTAATCTAGGTGTATGTGTGTGCACGGTGGGAGAGAGAAGAGAAGGGAGAATTGTTTTCTTTTCTAATTTGATGCTCACGGTAATGAGAAAGTAGAAAGATAAGAATATTTTGATGTGTATCTTCTTAGCTAAGAAGAAATGAAATTGCTAAGTTAAATGCATGAAATGATGAGATTTCATGTAGGTTTTGACAAATAAACCTATAGGCTAGGGAGGGAATAAAATTAGGGAGAGAGAAAGAGAGAGGGAGAGAGAGATGTCGGTGGGAGAGGGATTTTTATCTGGTATAATTTTCCCCGGATGAAAAAGTTTTCCGCTAGAATATGTCCGTATTATTCCGTTTATACTGAAAACGGCTATAAACTCTCCTCAACTCGTTTTCGACATCGAAAACACCTCAACTCTATTTCATATCCTACGAAATAAATTAAGGATTCCGAATATCTAATTTTTAGGTTAAAATTCCAAGTAACGAAGTAAAACCTAAAAATCAATCGGCTAATTAATCCGTTAAAAACTAAACTCTTAGAATTCTCGCATATGATCTCGGATGAGCTTCTAACATAGCTCAGGGTCTTAGAATTAAATCTAGATTCAAAAGGCACTAATTAGGTTAAATTTTGAGTTCGTCGGTGAATAGTATTTTCTCGGCTTATCGGCACTATTCATCAAAAGTAAAAGTTTTCAGAATTCTCCAAAATTCATACTCATGCTCAAACTCACATAATAAAGCTCAATCAATTCATCACATACTCATTTCGAATAATCGAAACGAGAAAAATAACATCAAAGCACATAAGGGCATTTTGGTCATTTTTCAAGAAAATGTGTTTTCTTGAAAAATTTATCACTCAAGGCACGTTATTGAAATATATAAACGCATTTTAAAACGCGCTCAAAGACTTGTAAAAGCTCAGGGTATTTACATTCTTGACCTTCCGAGCTGTGGACCTTGTTATTCTTTCCCCTATTATTTGGACATCATCATCGTCCTCCGACTCCACCACTCGTTGCATGTTCTCAGGGTTCTTAGACGAAGGCGTGGTGGCCTTCTTTTCCTGCGTGGATGACTCTCCTCCTAACGACGAGGCAGCTTCAGACATGACAGCCTTCATCTTCTTCTTCTTCTTGGTCTCCTTCCCCTTCTCTTTCCTCTTCTTGGCATCCCGCTCCACTTTCTCACAGAGCTTGTCGAAGGAATCAACGAATTCCTTCTTCTCTTGTTCTTCCTCTTCTTCCTCCAGCACCTCCATCTCCACGTCATCGTTTGGCTACGCTCCTTCCTTCTCTAGTTCCTGTTGCGTGCTTGCTGGTGTAGCCTCCTCAACAGTTTTCTCCGGTGTGACAAAAGCCTCCTCCACCGATGCAGCAACTTCTTCTCGCACCTCCTTGGGTACTGCCATCGTTTCAGCAAGAGCTTTGCTGATAATCTCTTCTGCTTCGGCTATAAGAGGGTATGGTACTACCCAAAGTGATGGGTCTAGTTCGGCAAAAGAATACTCCAACGGCGGCGATTCTGGTTCGCTGAGGTCAATATGGGTTCCGTGAGGGATTTTGTTTAGTTTGTTTTTGGGGCGGGTTGATACCATTGTGAATTTAGGGTTTGAATAAAGGAAGGAAAATCTGCAGAATCTGAAATTAGGGGGTTGAGGATGGAAAGTGGTGTATGGCAGTTTGAATTGATGTTTTACGTGGGGAAGTGGAAATGATGGAGGGATAGTCGTGGTAGGGTTGCAGACGCTTATAGGGCTAGGGATAGGTATTGAGTGCGGTTGTCACATCGCACGTGATGTGGCAGTTGCTGCCTCATCAACTATATAGCCCAAGTTCCTCGCTAAGCCCAGAGCGCCGCTCTTGGCCTCCCACGCACACACTTTGCTCAAAGCAAAGTGTCCAATCCTCCTTCTTCCTCTCGCCCAATACCTGTTTCCTGAAAATCACCAATACACTTCCATGCACAAGGCAAAAGTTCTCTAACCTATGGTTAGACATTTCTACCCATAATGGAATTAAAATACGCCTAAGTTTGATGAAAAACATTATGGCTATTTTAATACCTATCTCCCCCTTTTTTTTTTTTTTTCGTAAAGGAACTAAAAGAAATGAAATGCAAAATTGAAAATCATACCAGGTTGCCTCCTAGCCAGTGCACAAGTTACTGTCGTGGGCACGACGTCCTCCTTGCCCAAGTTAGGGCTCCATCTCACAGAGGAATTTCAAGTATTCCTCTGGTTTCTCCAAAGCTTGGCCGAAGAAGGCATTCAATCTTTCTCCATTGACTTTGAAAATCTTTCATGTGCTCGCATTCATCACTTCCACAGCCCCATTTGGATATATAGCTTGTACTTCATGGACCAACCCACTTAGTTGATAGCTTCCCCGACATAAGTTTAAACTTTGACTGGTATAGAAGCATTTGTTGCCCAGGTTCAAACTTCTTGACCTTGATCAATGCATCGTGAGCCTTTTTCATCCTTTCTTTGTACAGCACAAAACTGTCATATGAATTGAGTCTGATCTCCTCGAGTTCTTGCAATTGAAGCTCCCTAGCTTGGCCAGCTTCATCCCAATCGTAATTCATCTTTTGAACTGCCCAATACGCTCGATGCTCTAGTTCCACAGGCAAGTGGCACATCTTGCCAAAGACCATTCTATAGGGTGATATGCCAAATGAGGTCTTGAACGTTGTCCTATATGCCCACAAGGCATCCTCAAGACGCAAACTCCAATCCTTCCCTGTTGGGCTAACGGTCTTTCTCAAGACAGCCTTCACAATGCGATTAGACAATTCAGCTTGACCATTTGCTTTAGGGTGATAAGCATTCGAAATCCTATGGTGTACTCCATATCTACTCATCAATCCCTTGACAGCTCCATTGCAAAAGTGCATTCCTTGATCACTAATGATTGCCCTTGGCACACCAAACCGGCTAAAGATATTGTTCTTGAGAAATTTCACAACCACCTTTGAGTCATTAGTTGATGTTTCCTTGGCCTCCACCCATTTAGACACGTAATCTACTACCAACAAAATGTAGAGATTCCTTCTTGAGTTGGGCAATGGCCCCATAAATTCCATTCCCCATATATCGAATACTTCCACATGCATGACTGGGGTCATGGGCATTTCATTCCTTTTGCCAATGTTTCCCTTCTTCTGGCATTGAACGCATCGTTTGGTCCACTCGAAGTTGTCCTTGAATATAGTGGGCCAATAAAACCTACAATCCAAAATGTCCTTTTTGGTCCAAAATGTCACCCACACACCTTGGAATGGTAATGTGCGAGGATGCTTGCTTGTTCCTTCTCATCAACACATCTACGGATAACTTGATCAGTACACATTTTTCACAGATATGGTTCATCCTATATGTAGTATCGACTTTCCACCTTCAACTTGTTCTTTTGATATACGTTGAGATTACCTGGAAGTCGTCCCAAGACAATATAGTTGCACAAGTCGGCATACCATGGGTCTGGGTTGTCTTGGGCAACAGCTAGGTGTTCGTCTGGAAAAGTCTCCTTGATTGGCTCAATTTCTTCTTGTTGGATGATGCGACTCAGAGGATCAGCCACTAGATTCTGGGTTCCAGCCTTGTCCTTGATTTCCAAATCGAATTCCTGAAGCAACAGGATCCACCTTATCAATTTGGGCTTGGTCTCCATCTTGTCCATGAGGAACTTCAAAGCGGAGTGGTCCGTGTAGACTATGGTCTTGCCCCCGAGCAGGTACGATCGAAATTTCTCAACAGCGAAAAACACTGCTAGTAATTCCTTCTCCGTCGTGGAATAATTGCATTAGGCAGGATTGAGAGTTCTGGATGCATAATATATGACATGATTCACTCTTCCTCTCTTTTGCCCAAGAACTGCTCCCACTGCGTAGTCACTCGCGTCACACATCACCTCAAATGGCATTTTCCAATCCGGTGGTTGAATTATAGGTGCTGACACTAAGATCTCCTTTAGTGCGTGGAATGCCTTCTTGTAGTCCTCATCGAAGTTCCACTCCACTTCTCCTTGTAATAGTCTGGTCATGGGCTGCGCGATCTTAGCAAAATCCTTGATGAACCTCCTATAAAATCCTGCATGACCAAGGAAACCTCGCAGCTGTTTCACATTGCTCGGGTAGGGCAACTTGGCTATGATGTCGATCTTGGCCTTGTCGATCTCTATCCCTCGTTCTGATATGATATGCCCAAGGACCATTCCCTCATTGACCATGAAGTGACATTTCTCATAGTTCAGGACCAAACTCTTATCCACACATCTCTTTAGCACCATCTCCAAGTGGTTAGACACTTGTCGAAATCCGATCCATAGACAGTAAAGTCATCCATGAACACCTCTATACACGTTTCAAGCAAATCTAAAAATATGCTCATCATACATCTGTGAAATGTGCCAGGGGCATTGCATAGACCAAAAGGCATCCTTCTATACGCGAACGTACCAAATGGGCAAGTAAAAGTGGTCTTGCCCTTGTCTTTCTCCGCGACCCAGATCTGCATATAGCCCGAGTAACCATTGAGAAAATAGAAGTATTTGTTGCCCTCCAACCTTTCGAGCATCTCATCAGTGAAAGGCAACGGAAAATGGTCCTTTTTGGTCTTCTAATTCAGCTTCCGGTAGTCAATGCAAACTCACCATCCTGTTTGTAACCTTGTCACAACCATTTCTCTTTGCTCATTCTCCACCACTTGAATTCCAGACTTCTTGGGTACGACGTGTATTGGGTTAACCCATCTACTATCAGAGATCGGGTAGATGATCCCAAGGTCTAACAACTTCAAGATTTCTTTCATCACTACCTCCTTCATTGTTGGATTCAGTCTTCTTTGAGGATCTCTAATGGGCAAGGCATCCTCCTTGAGCAAGATGTAGTGTCTGCACACAGTGGGGTTTATGCCCCTTATGTCGGCCAATGTCCAGCCAATGGCCAACTTGTACTCCACCAAGACTTCTTTCACACGTTTCTCTTCCTCGATAGACAACTCCGCACTTATGATCACTGGTAGTGTCTCTTCTTCTCCCAAGTAGATCTACTTCAAGTGGCTAGGTAGAGCTTTTAACTCCAACTTGGGTGTTTTCTCTATGTATGACATCAACCTGTCTTCTTGTTTTAGTGTAGGTATCACCAATGGTTCTACTTTCCCTCCTGGTTCTACATCCGATCTCAAGTAATGAACTTCTTCGACTAGCTCAACATAGCCGTATTGAGCAACAACCTCCGTTAAACTAATTTGTAGAGCTACATCCATCCTGTCTTCAATTGCTATTTCTGGCCAGAACTCATCCATCATCTGGTCAATATGATCAATGCTATGCACCAGCTCCGTGTCACTAGGTTGCTTCATGGTGTTGTAGATGTTGAATGACACCACTTCTCCTCCGAATTCACATGTTAGCTTCCCCGTATTGCAGTTGATTCTTGTGCGAGCGGTCTTCAAGGACGGTCTTCCTAGCAACATTACTGGTGCCTTTTGTGATGATCTCCCCATGTCCAAGATGTAGAAATCAGCTGGAAAAATTAAGTCCCTTACCCTGACCAAGACGTCTTCTAAAATCCCTTCAGGCCATACAGTAGACCTATCTTCTAGTTGGATTGCCACTCTTGTTGGTTTGAGTGGTCCCATCCTTAGATCTTCATACATCGATTTGGGCATGACATTAATCGATGCCCCAAGATCCAGCATAGCCTTCTCAATCTTCATGTCTTCAATGATGCAAGGGGGTGTCTTGCAACACTGCAGATACATTCTCACTGACTTGGAACCTTGCATTGTCAGTGTACTTGATCTTCCTTGTACATAACTCCTTCAAAAACTTGGCACATTTGGGCATAGATTGTAAAGCGGTCAAGAGGGGAATGTTGACCTCGACCTTCTGGAACATTTTGGTCAGTTCCTTCATCTCTTGAGCTTCCTTATCCTTCGCGAACCGTCCTGGGTAGGGGCTTTTGGTTCATAAGGTTTGGACTTGGTCACATTCTCAGCCTCCTTCATTTCTCTAGCTCTGATTTCGGCAGCGTCGAGCTCAGCTTTCCTTCTTATGTCTGCTACTTCCCTTTCAACTTGTGCTATTTTCTCAACTGACAACTCTTGCCGTAGCTCCTCAACATCACCTGATCCCATGCGTGCCTCTTCAAACCTTTTCTGGCTCAGCCTCTTCTTCTTGCTCCAGATTGATATCGTGCCCAAGAGACTGTTGTTGCCCAAATGCAGCTTTCTGAGGTTCATAATGGTCAGGAACTCTTACTTCAGGCAACTTGGCTCCACTACGCAATGTGATAGCATTCACTTGAGCCTTCTTTATCTCAACTTGGGATGGTAGTTCTCCTTTTCTTCCATTTAGCATTGACTTGATTTGAGAGATTAATTCTACCAAGTGGCTCAATATTTCATTAATATCTCTCATGCCTCCCCTTGTCTCCATACGAAAACTGTCCAATTATTGATACCCCTTTCTTTGTTCAGCTGCAAGTCTCTCCACTTCACTCCTCAAGGTATCTCTTGGTTGATCTCTATTATGTGGAGATACGTAGGGTTGCTGTGGTAGTTGCCCTTGTTGAGGTGCATTCAGATAGTTGTTATTCTCATATCTCAAATTGTCATTGGGCCTCCAAGGTCCATTATTGAAGTTCCTTCGCTGCCCAGCATCTCCTTGTTGGTACTGTTGCCCAACTGCATTGACTTCTTCATCCTCATACAATGATGGACACCTATCAGTGGAGTGGGTATTTGCAGCACAAAGTTCACACTTCATAACCCTCTTCCTCAGGATTTTTCCAGGGTTCTCATTCCCATTAGCATTATACTTGCTTTGGTTCATCATCTCTTTCATCATAGAGACCAGGATATCAAATTTGGGATCACTGCTGGTCGGCATGATGGTCTCATCTTGGTTTCTCTTCCTGTCTGCCATCTCAGCGAATAATTTGAAGATTTCACTGGGTGGTTTGTTGATAACATTGCCTCCACAGGCTGCATCGATCCAGTCTCGCTCAGACTGCCTCAACCCATTCATGAAAACATTAATCAAATCCTTGTCACCCAAACCATGTTGAGGGCACCTTGCAATTAGCTTCTTGTACCTAGTGTAATACCCCAAAATTTTCTAAGTTTTTAAGTTCATATTAAATAAACTAATATGCCTACATGATGAGTTTTGAGCACTAAAAATTTTCGCGAAAATAAATTTTTCTGTGAAATGACGAAGATGCCTTTATGTGCTCTAATGTGATTTTTCTCATTTTGATTATTCGAATTAAGTATATATTGAATTGTTTGAGCTTATTAATATGAGTTTAAGCTTGAGTATGAATTTCGGAATTTTCTGAGAACTTTGAATTTTAGATGAATAGAAACGTAAACCAAGAAATCCCTCTTCATCGACCGACTCCAATTTAGTCTAATTAGTTTCATTAGAATCTAGAATTTATTTTAAGACCTTTGAGATAAGTCGGAGAATTTTCCGAGATCATTTGAGCGAGATTTAAAAATAAATTGCTTGACGACTCGTTTAGTCGAGCAATTTTTATGAACTTATTCGTTAGAAGGAATCTTGGCATAAAAATTAGATAATTGGATTCCTTGAATTATTTTGGGAGATATAAGATGAATTAGAGAGAATTTAGACGTCGAGAAAGAAACGAGAAGAGTTATTAAAAGTTTGAAGGAATAAAATAAAATGACGGAGATATTTTCTAACGGAAATTTTTTATTTCCGGGTATAATTAGCAGTTAAAAATTTCATTCTTATCTAAAATAGTAATAAAAAATCCTACAACACTCTCACTAGAGAGAGTGTACTCTACTCACCCTCTCATTCATCCACAAAGTGTACTTTCTTTCTCTCTCAAATCTCTCCATCTCGATTCTCTCTTCTCTCTCTCTAAATGCATCTTCAAGATCATTTAAGAAGTAAGTTCTATCTTTTTCATTCATTTCAAAGTTTGGAACAAGCTAAGATATCCAACCCTTATCCATCGATCTCCATGGATAGAAAACAAGGGTTTTGATCTTTGTTTTTCAAAACCATGATCTTGATGCCCTGTATATTGTTTCATGCAAGGAAAGGAGTTACCAAATCCATCATTTTTCATCCTCCAAGCCATCCAAACCTTCAAGCCGAGAAGAGATAAAGTTCTATTTATTTTAAAGTATGATTTCATTTATAAGATGTATATATGTATATGTAAACCAAGAAAATAAAGAAAACATACATGGTTTACTTTATGCATAGGCAAACCTTAGGGTTGTGATGATGATATGCTAAATAAAGATATAAGCATGATTTAGGAGTTAAAAAGATGAAAGAACCTAAGATAGGTTAAAACCCCTAAATCGATTAAAATGAAAAAAAATAGGGAAAATGAGTTATTGATGAGTTTTGATGCTTATTTGATGATATGATGATGATATATGCTTATTATGATTTTTCATGTGATTTATATGCATATATGTGTTGATGATAATTTTTGGTGAATTTATTGAATTTTTAATAAATTTATTCGAATAAAAATAGAGAAAATATGAATAAATTATTATTTATGAATTTTCTGAGTTATATGATGTTTATGAGCATGATGATATATGAAAATATGATCTAGATGTGTTTTTAAGTCATAATATGAATTTTATGAATTATTACATAAAATTTGAAATATGTGATATTATGAGGAAAAAATGGTTTTTGATGATTTTTGATGAAATATGATAAAAATGATGATGATTATGATGTTAAGATGTGTTAGGAAATTTTTGAGTAAATTTTGAGCATGGAAATTGTGAAATATGATTTTTAGAATTTTTATGAGTAAATTCAAAGAAAAATAAAGAAAATAGGTAAAAAAAAAAGATATGATGTTCTAGATGCTAATATGAATTTTTGAAGATGTGTTCTTCATATTCATAAGAAAAACTTGAAGATTTGAAGATGTTATATATTAATTAGAAATATAATTATTTTTAATTATTTAATTCGAAAAATGAGTATGTATATATATTGAGGAATTTCATTAGATAAAAATGGTATTGACAAATAAATGAGATGTTAAGTCTATTTTGAATGAATTGAGTAGAAAATAAAGTCTTATGAATTTTGAGATATATATATATATATATATATATAATAAAAAAAGAAATAATGAGAAAAAGAAGTCAATGAAAGTACGAGTCTAAAGAAAAATATTTCCTTGATTGATGAAGATGTTGGAATGATGACAAATGAAAATGTGATGTGAAATTTGATGTTAGTACTAAAAGAAAAATAAAATATTAATAATAATATTAATATTTGAGGATAAAAAAGAAAAATAAAATAAAAGAAAATGAAATTTCTATGAGATAATATGTAATACCCCGATAATTTCTACAGTTTTTAAAATGAAAGTTAATAATAATTATGGCTTTGCACGCCTAAGATCATGAAATTAAATTTTAAGATTTACGGTGAAATCCGTTTCCGAAAATAATTTCCAGAAATCGGACGAACGACTACTGTATTAAGGTTTTCGCGTCCGGTAACTTTTTCGCCCGAAAACTCGGAATTAAAATCCGTCAGAATTTACATTCATTTTTTCTTCGAGACGAGTTCACCGGAGAAAGTTAGTTTTTATGATTTTCCGGGCGAATTTTGGACTGTGAAGTCCCGACTTTTTTCTCGAATTTTGAAAAACGAATTAGGTTTTCCGAGTACGTAAACTATTTCCAATCTAACGGACGAATTAGATTTCGTCGAATCCGTAACTATCTAGGAAAGTATTTCTCGACTTTTAAATCGACGTTTAAGAGCCGGAAACAAGATATTTCGTCTAACAATCCCTCGCCAAACGCATCCTTAACGAGTCACTATGCTTGTTAGATATTTCTCTTTATATTATGTATCATACAATGAGTCATCACCTTCTCCCCTTATACCCCCTTTACCGCCACCACCTTACACACACATACACTCTCTCTTTTCTTCTTCATCTCCATTAAAGCTCAACTCCAAGCTTTCCTCAAGGATTCAAGTCTTCCACCTACCGATCATTTTCATTCCCGAATCCATATTACGAAAGGTAAGAACTTCATCTACCATTTGAACCGAACAAATCCTTGTTCCATCATTTTTATTTTTTTTCGAAAATGGAGAGAGTAAGTAGCATATTGTCCTTTGATCGATTCATGTTCTATGATGTTTAGAATCGAGTTCTATGGATGAATTAGAGAAAGAAATCAAGAACCCCTTTGTTCTAGGGTTTACCGATTTTTGGGGAAAATTTGGGGCTTTGATCGTAGCTCGATTTCTTTGTCGTTTGATTGATAGATTAATGTTCCTCTTGATGTTAATTGACTCTATGAATTGTTTTAGATTTTTCTAAAAATAAAATTTGAAACCTAAGAGACGAAGAAGGCACGATTTAGGATAGTAAATGTTATGATATGCTCGATTGTTTAATGGAAATGAGATATACGATGCATGAGGATGATTATATATTTAATTGAGATTTTTCTAAAAATAAAACGAAAAATGTAAGAGACGAAGACGTGCCGATAAGTTAGAGCTCGTTAATGTTTTGACATTATGATTTGCATGTTAGTAATGCTCGTTAGATGATAATCGTTGTCGTAAAATTTGAACGAAAACGGAGAACGTAAAATTATCGTAAGAGACGATCGGTCGACGATAAGTCAAGATTAGATAATAGTTTGAGGTTATGATTTATGTAATTATGATTCATGATAGATGATGAATAAGATTGTAGAATTTGATTGAATTCTAATGATGTTTGATTTCTCGTAAGAGACAAATGAATGAATATAAGTTATAATAGAAAAGTCGAACCAAGAGAATAATTGACTATTAATGATTATTGTTGATAAAGGAACAAATTTGTAGTTGGCGACGTGCTCATCCGAGCTATAGAATGATAGGCTATAATCGAAATCGAGAAGTTAGGAATTGAACGAGAACTTGAATTTAGTTTAGTAATTGTATAGTTTGAGCGACGAGGTTTTGATCGTCATGCTTATGATTGAGAAATGAAAAGGAGTTTATCACGTATGATGATACGTGGTGACTGCCTTGAGTCAGTTTTTGCATGAAAATAAAAGTGTTTAAGCTCTAATCGAACCTAGAAAACCGTGCGTCGATTTTATCGAGCATTAGGGTTTCACTCGTGCAGTTTTGCGACCTTCTACGGAAACTGCAATATCTCCTAGCTCGTTTATCGGAATCAAGATCCGCAAATTGGAGAGTAAACTAGACACCCGTACCTTTCTTGTGGTATAAGATTTGTCTCCTGTTTCGAAATCCCCTGTTCTGGGTGGACTTACGGATCTGATCTTATGCAGTGAATTTCCAAAATCTATTTTCTTAAGTTGAATTGTTCTCAACTTGAACTCTTTCGATCTTTTAAGTCGTTTCAAGTTATCGACTACCTTCTTTCTACTGACCTAAGTGTCAAGTACAGAACCGAGTGAGTGTCAAACGAGATGCGTTCGTATCTCGTTTCTTTTTCACTAAAAGAGTTTAGTTTAGCGTGCAAATGCCTAAAAAGTCTAAAGGACTAAAACTTAACTCGATTCTCGTATTCGTTTATCGTTTGCGACCGAACTTTAAAGTATGATTTTCACAATGAAGGAGGAAGTCGACACCAAGGATAGGACGGAAGATCAGAGGATGGAAGCACGTGTCTTTGTTCTGTATTCTATCAAGGTGGGCTTTTATATATGAAACAAAACGAGCAATGCTCGAAAACCTTTTCTTTATCGCTTTGATAATCGTATTTTCAAAGTAATAATTATGGCATGAACTGTTTTGTGTTTTATGTGAGTTCTCTTGTACCTTATGAGTAAATCAAAAGGGGTTAACTAACGATCGGCTTTGAGTTAGCTATTATGCTTTCCAAAATTTTGTGTACACTGTAGCCTGTGGTGTATGTGGTATCCTGTTGAGGGGTAGCCAGCTACGGTGAATTATGACTGGTCAAGATTGAACGTAACATCTATGAAAAATGCTTGCAAGCTAATTTATGAAAATGAGAAAGAAAATGTTTAGTAGACACGGGAATTTGTTGAAAAACCCCGATGTGCTACAGAAATGAAATGCCTGATTATCTATACTTATGATTATGTTTTCGGCAACGTGTCCACTAAGTACTATTGTACTTAGCCCTGCATATGTTTTCTAAATGTTCAGGTTGAAGCGACGGAAGCGGTGACGGTTGAGTTAGAGTGAATAGAGTTAAGGAAGACTTTTGTATATAGTTCCCAAATCCGCTGCTAGACTCTAAACTCATTTTGATGTTATGTATAATAATCATTGTAGTCTAAGTTCTGTAATATAACTTAGAATCTTTTGAAGTATATTGTTCGAGTGATCTTTCAAGATCAACTCTTTCTTTCGTTAATGAAGTCTTGTTCATGGAAATTATACTGTCTTTTATGTATGTTTATTCTTTCATCCCATTTCTTCCCCGTTTCTTTAATCCAACCCCAGTCGCACTCCGGCTTCTGTCGTCCCTCGGAATTTGGGGCTGTGACATAATATGAGATAGAAGACATGAGTATGAGATTAAGAGTTAAGATGTTCGTATTTGAGTCCGTTGTTTCAAACGAAAAGCTAAAAGAATTATTAATAAAGAAGTAATAATAAAATAATCTATTTAATGGAATATTTCCATTAAAAATGAAAATATTTGAGTAATGAGAATTCTAAGTGATGTTTATGTTTTTAAGTGTGTTTTGAATGTTTGATTGATGTGACGAAGTATTAATCGAGTAAAGGAAAATGATAGAACTTGAGAAACGAGCAAATGAATATATTATAGTAAAAGATAATATTTTTAAGTTTAAAAATATTTTGATGATGAGTTATTGATGATATATGATATGTTAAGTAATTTGATGATGTTATTTGAGTAGAATTAAGCAAGTATGCTTTTTGAATCACTTAAAAAGGAATTAAGACGTAGAAGTTATCGAGCAGTGAAGATTTGAAATGAAAAATTGAGTTTTGATTAAATAAAATGAAAATTGAGTTTTAAATAAAGGAAAAGATTAAATAATGATTATTTAATGATATGTATAAAGATGAGACCATATACGAGTATGAATACATATTTTGAGGAAAATAATGACGTATTTTAGAGTCAAGAAATACGAAGTAGAAGTTTGAATAATATATTCAAAAATGTTTATTATTTGAGTTTAAGGAAATGATTTTCATTAGAGTTGAAGTTATAAGTTTATAAAGGTTAAAAGTCGAGCAATAACTTGTTATTATGTGAATGTGTTCAAGACATGAGTATTCAAATGATTTTTTTAAGACGTGAATTGTTATGAAAAGTCGATATTAGAATGTGATTAAATGATTGAGTATGATTAACCTTTTTAGTAGATGAATCACTAAGTTAATCATCTATAAGTGTTTGAATATTGACATTGATGTTTGAGTATGATGACGATGTTTGAGTATTGATGTGAATATGTGTTTATAATGTGAATGTTTGATCTCCGATGTGAATGTTTGATTGTTGAAATAAGTGCTCAAATGTGTATGATTGACATATGATGAAAATAGTTAAGATTGACGTTATGATTTGCCGAGATCATATAAATTGAATTTATGAGAAGTTTAAGATGAGTTAAATAGTAACTTATCGAATTACGTAAAGAATGAAATAATATATATATATATATATATATATATATATATATATTAGAAACAAGAATCAAAGTTTGAGAAGTAATTAGAAACTGAGTAAAGACGATGACGACGAGAAATTGAAAAGTTATCGATGTAGAAAAGTTTAGATAAGTTAAGAAAAACCAGAGTTAAGTAGAAGTCCATCAGCCGAGCCCTAAGTCTATTATACGTTTTTCGAGTTGATAAGCTCGAGTTTAATCGATGTTGTTATTGAAGGGCCGAGCAGGACTGCAAAGTAATCGGAAAAACATAAAGTAAGCAACCCCGACTTCAAAAGACCAGAAGTAAGGTGGGCTTTTCTGAAACCAAAACTCCGATGAATGCTATTACTTATTGATTATTATTATTATATGAGCTTTTAAAATTAATTGACTTGCCATTTATCAGAGTTTGGTATGTTTTATCATCTACATGATGTTATGATATCCTGTGGAAAACAAGAACCCACGTGTGGTAAATTGATTGATGAGATGACTGTGAGTTTTAATTCGGTTTAGCCGGTCCTAGTGTTTGAGAAGGAGACCTACTTCTCAACAAATAGTTGATGTGGTAGATGATTCATGCCTGATTATTTAAATGTTTTGACTGTGCAGTCGTGATTTTGAAAATGATAAAATTATTTATGCATTCACAAGTAAAATGTTTTCAAATGTTCTAACACTTGTGATGCAGTGGTAAGGCAAGTTCAATTATATAGCTCTAAGAGCAAGCTTTTAAACCTGTTTTGGCATTGTTTTCATTGAGTACGAAGTACTCATCCTTGTATGTATTTCTAAATGTGTAGGTTAGCTACGGATGAGGATGGTACGGATGGTCTTGGTGGTGTTAATCTGTGGAAAGTTTGAGTCGACAGTTACATGTCTTCATACATGTAATTGTTGTGAGCAAGTGATGTCTTCGCTACTTAACAATCTTTTGATATGTTAATATTTTGATAACTCTGAAAACAATGAGTCGCGTGCTCAAAAAAATGCTTTGAATTTCGTTCGCAAACCCTACTTTTGAATGACATGATGTCGTTACACTTAACTCTATTTTTGAGAACCTTTGTAAATTATTAAGCTCGTTCATTGTTGAGCCATGTTATGAAAGTATGATTATATTCATGTCATGTTGAAACCTTATTTCCCTTGATTGATTCATTATTGAGTCGAGTTTTATTTGTTGGTTTCACATTTTAAATTCACTCGGGTTAGTGTTTAAAGTTGAGTTGAGACATAAGTGGTTTATTTATTTGATGGTTTCACCTTCACAATCCAATGGAGTCTGGTCGTTCCTACACACTGGATTTCGGACTGTGACAAAGTGGTATCAGAGCAGGTCTGTCTGCTCTGAGGTCTGTCTGTCAGTTTGTCTGTCTATTTATTTGATTGCTCTGAAGTATGAACTTTCATTGATAGTTGAGTCTAGATTTTTTTTCTAGACTTGTCTGAGTCAATAACACACCAATCATCTCCATCTCATCCAGCTATCAAGTACGAGTATTTTCCTAAAGTTTTGAGTTTGAAGTTGATTTTAAAGTTATCCAGTATGATATCTGTGCTCGTATAGAAACAAGGCAATCTAGATATTCTCTAGAATGTTGTCCCTAATTTGTGCGCTTTGATGTGAAAAAAAAGGGGATGGATTGCTTGTGCAAACGATTTAAAGAAATGGAATTGCCCAGTAATACGAGCAATAAAACCTCTTTGAAATGCAAAAACGAGTAGGTAGTGGTTGGAAGTTGAAATGTGGTGTATATATATGTTTTAATATGTCTAATTCGTTGTTAAATCATATAGGATGGATGATGAGGCGAACTAGACCATGATGCAAGAGTACTTGCATATTAGGAAAGCTTATGATGAGACAATTGCAGAATTTTTAGCCCGATTTCATAAAATTTGGCTAGTGGTCCAGTACTTGAACGTCGATGCTATAGATGGCATGATCCATTTAATTAGAGCGTTACCTCATGAGCGGCGCGATTGGGCAGTATCATTGATGCCAAAATATGTTGGAGTTCAATATATGGGCGATTATCTGTATGGTAGTTGCAACAGTCTTATTGCTAAAATATCCGGTCAATTCATCAAGTATGGTGCTCCTCTTCTAGGACCATACGAAGTTAATTTATGGGCTATACCAAATGACCTTGCAATTAATCAACCTCACCCTCATATTGAGCCACTTCCTCCCCGAGTTCCTTCTCCGCCTCGTTTTGAGTCGAGAGCTCCTCTTCAATAAGATCCGTACTTGGGAAATGTGTACCTTGTTCAACCACTTGATCCTTTTCCTTCTTTTGGCTCATTTGCTACCCAACCAGATGGAGGTTTTGACCCTACCGATGTTCCATTCTATTAATTTGATTAACCTGAGACGTCTACTCGTTGTGGTCATTCTCCCTCTCCTTCTCCGCCGTTAGCAGAGTCATCTAGGACGAGACACATGAGGAATAGGCCAAATCGAAGGCCAAGAGCTGTAGCCAGTGAAGCCGAAATAGCTCGAAGGTATCTTCAGTCTGCTCCAAATGGTAACTATGTTTCTCCCTATGAAGATCCGGAATCTTCGTTGGCCAAAATCCACCAAGAGAGAGAACGAGTGGTCGACAATATCGTAGGATCTTATCTTCGTCATGAGTACGAACAAGAACATCCTCAATGGGATGAATCCGAGTTTGCAAATGTTAATAATCGCTTCGTGAGCGATCAGATTCAATAAGTGATGAGCCAGTGGGATGTCTTAGGGCATACCTACAATGGCTACTACGAGGAGTTGGCCGCCGCAGATGGCCAAGGAAGCGGAAATGATGACGATGAGGATCCGGATGAGGATCCAGAAGAAAATCCTGAGGAAGAACATGATGGAGGAAATAATGTCAGTGATGGAGGGTCGCGAACCTAATAGTCAGTTCAAGGAAGCTTGTGGAATGATGGAGGGTCGCCAACTCTTTTATTTTCTGCAGTGATGTAAATTATGAACTTGATGCATTGAGTAGGACGATAGTAGGAGTAGTATGTGTGGCGAAGTTAGGGTAAATTTCTGATGTAAGTATATATCCCTAATCTTCATCCCCAATCTTCAGTAAAGTCCTCACAATGAGGCCATCGATTCGGATGATAATATAATGGAGCCATTAGGCTGTTATAATCAACCTTGAGTCTCATTAAATGCCAATAGTATTTTGAATGTCCGAGATATCAATTATTATTGAGTCAAGAGTAAAAGAAGAAGTAAGAGTTGAGAAAATTAAATGAGTTATTTCATCAAGAATGATTTTATGAATTTGAAATGTGAATAATGAAGATGTGTCATAATTATATGACGAATGACTGAGTATAATTGGAGAAATGAGTATGTGTCATGAATGATAATATTTGAGTATATAATTGTCTTGTATGGCAAGAATTATTTGTTTTGAGCATATGTGAAATTTTGAGTGCATGTCAATAAATGATTAAATGCTTCAGATAAGAAATGATGAGATAAATATTATATTTGAAATGATTGTTTAATACGAATTTTTCTTATTATGATAAGTATCGATTGAGAATCAAATTCCTCTTAAAAGGAAGTATTTTCAAGGGTCGAGAAAAACTCCGAGTGAGCTAATCCGTCTCGCGGAAGATATTCCGAGTTATCTAAATTTTAGCATTTCTTTTAGAATGCTGCCAAGACAAAGAAACGTGAGAGCTGAGAGAAATGAGGAAGAAGAACGTCGAGACCCTGCTCTTCCTCCACCCCAAAATGAGAGACCTGTTGAAGAACTTTTTCTTCGATATAATCCCCCAACTTTTGATGGCAAAGGCAGTCCGGCAGAAGCCGAAGACTGGATTCGTTCTCTTGAGCGAATTTTTCGATGTAATGTTCAAGAACGTCTTAAGTGCATGACGTATCAACTTAAGGGAACCGCCGATTATTGGTGGGAAACTCGACAGAGGATGTATATGCCTGAGGAATGTGAAAACTTGACGTGGGAACAGTTTAAGGAAGCTTTGTGTGAGAAGTATGTGCTGCGAAGCTATCGTAAGCAGAAAGCGAATGAATTCGCGAATTTGAAACAAGAAAAGAAGTCAGTAGCGGAATATGATCGTGAATTCTGTGAGTTAGCCCGATTTCCACCTGACAAGGTGGATACCGATGAGAAGATGTGTGAGCTCTTCCGAGCAGGCCTGAGACAAGATATTCGTGTTGTACTTGCAAGTCAGAGTGGTCTGACTTATGCTGAAGCCCTTAATCGAGCCTTGGATATGGAATTGGCAATGCAGCCAGAGAAAGGATCACAATCCTCAGCGAATCCTCAATTTCAAAGTCAGTCGACAATAGCTGCTGCTTCCTATCCATTCCAACAAGGCCAATTTGCAAAAAGAAAAGGAAAATGGAGTGGTGGATCCCACCCAAATTAAAAGCCGTGGAAAACGTAAGGGCAACAATAATCTCATAAAGTGAAAGTTCAGCATCCTAATCGCAGTAACGTACCAACCGAACCCCAAGGCCTACCTCCATGTTTAAAATACGGCAAGATGCATCAAGGCATCTGTAAAGCTAAAAGCAATGTTTGCTTTACTTGCGGTCAACCTGGTCATTTCTCTAACCGGTGCCCAAGTAAAAAACAAAGAGCGATGGGTGGAAGGTCTTATCAGTATCAGTCCTCTCAGATGAGAGCAATAGAAGCAGCTCCGCAGCAGAAATTTCCTCAGAACCAGCGTAAGGCACAGCCGCCAAAGCAGCAATCTACCCCGCAAGAACAGCAACATTACCAGTGAGTCTTCGTAATTGAGCAAAAACCAGGAGCTAAAGAGCAAGGAAATCTTGCAGGTATGGAAAAGCTGAAAGGCGTCCCTATTATTGTTTTGTTTGATACCGGTGCCTCACATTTGTTTATATCTAGCGCGTGCGTAGAAATCTAGAATTGGACGTAGAAGAATCAAACCAGGTGCTTAGAGTGTCAACCCCTTTGCTAGTATTGCGAGTGTGTTCGAACCTAGAATTTGAATTCAGAAACCATAAGTTATCCGCAAGGTCCCTAAATCTAATCCAGATATGGGATGTGGATATAATCCTAGGAATGGACTGGTTAACCGAGAATTTTGTGATGATTCGATGCTATCAGAGACAAATTTCGTTTCAACCCCCTGGAAAAGAGCCGACCGTAGGCTTTGGAATAGAGCGAAGGGTAAAGAAGAGTGTGCCGATTATCTCGGCCATGAAAGCAAAGATGTTGATGAGAAGAAAAGATACCACGGCGTATCTCATTTATTTGAATAAAGACGATGGGCAAGAGCTAAATATTGACGACATAGCTGTTTTGAGAGAATTTAAAGATGTTTTTCCAGAAGTCTTACCGGGTTTGCCTCCGGATAGACAATTGGAGTTTACGATTGGCCTGGAGCCTGGATCAGCCACGATTTCAAAAGCTCCGTATAGGATGGCTCTAAAGGAACTTCAAGAGTTAAAGATCCAGCTACAAGAGTTGTTGGATTTAGGTTTTATTCGACCAAGTGTTTCCCCTTGGGGAGCTCCAATTCTGTTTGTGAAAAAGAAGGACGGTAGTATGAGAATGTGTATAGACTATCAAGAGCTTAACAAAATCACTCTTAAGAACAAGTATCCTTTGCCAAGGATAAATGATCTTTTCGATCAGTTGAAAGGAGCTGGTGTTTTGTCCAAGATTGATTTAAGGTTGGGATATCATCAACTGAAGATCAGACAAGAAGATGTCCCAAAGACTGCATTCAGAACGAGATATGGACATTACAAATTTGTGGTAATGCCATTTGGATTGGCTAATGCTCCAGTTGTCTTCATGGACTTGATGAACATAATTTTGCATGAATACCTGGATAAGTTTGTGATCGTTTTCATAGCCGATATCCTAGTGTATTCAAAGAATGAAGAAGAACACGAGAAGCATCTGCGAATCGTGTTAGAAAAGTTGAATTCAGAAAAGCTATATGCCAAATTCAGTAAGTGTGAATTTTGGCTAAAAGAGGTGAATTTCCTCGGACATGTTGTTTCGTCCGATGGAATTAAAGTTGATCCCGAGAAGGTTAAAGCTGTTCAAGATTGGAAATCACCGACATCAGTACATGAAATCTGTAGTTTCCTCGGATTAGCAGGTTACTATCGGAGATTCATAGAAGGATTTTCCAAGATCGCAAAGCCGATGACAACTCTATTGAAGAAAGAATTGAAATTTAAGTGGACGGAGGAATGTGAGAAAAGTTTCCAAGAGCTTAAGTCGAGATTGACTACAGCTCCTGTGTTAGCTCTTCCTGAAACAGGAAAGGACTATACAATCTATACAGATGCATCATCCAAAGGTTTAGGATGTGTGCTAATGAAAGATGGAAAGGTGATTGTGTATGCTTCAAGACAACTTAAACCTTATGAAGAGAAGTACCCAACGCATGATCTTGAGTTATCATCCGTCGTACATGCTTTGAAGATTTGGAGACACTATCTTTATGGTGTCAAGTGTAAAATCTTTTAAGATCACAGGAGTCTGAAATATTTCTTCGAACGGAAGGACTTGAACATAAGACCAAGACATGGCTTGAGTTGGTGAAAGACTACGATTGAAAAATTTCCTATCATTCCGGGAAAGTGAACGTTATGGTTGATGCGTTGAGTAGGAAGGAAAGAGTAAAGAACTCCGTAAGACTAGAGTTAGGTTTTCTTCTATCAGATGAAGAAAAGTTGATTGAGGAATTTGGAAGATTTAGAATTGAAGTAGTTCTGCCTCCCTCAACGGTAGAACAAATGATTGCTTCATTAGTAATGATACCAGATTTAAGATCTCGTATCATAGAAGGGCAAAGGAAAGATAAGAAATTGGAAGAAGTGAGAATGAAGGTCAGAAAAGGAGAAGTTGAGAATTTCAAGGAGTCAAGTGACAACGCTTTGTTGTATCAAGAAAGAATTTGCGTGCCAAATGATGAGAAGTTAAGGAACGAGATAATGAGTGAAGCTCATGAGACCCCTTACACTGCTCACCCCGGTAGTACAAAGATGTACCAGGATTTGAAGCAACAATTCTGGTGGGAAGGATTGAAGAAAGATGTGGCCATATTCGTTGAGAGATGCTTAGCTTGTCAGCAAGTAAAGTCCTTACATCAAAGGCCATTTGGATCTTTGCAGCCGTTACCAATTCCTGAATGGAAATGGGACGATATCACTATGGATTTTGTGACGGGTTTGCTGAGAACGAGAAAAGGCAATACATTTGTATGGGTAGTTGTGGATAGATTAACGAAGTCTGCTCATTTTATACTTATTCCACACACCTATGGATCTGACAAGTTGGCACAGATCTATGTCAAGGAAATCGTACGATTTCATGGTGTACCAAAGACGATTACTTGCGATCGAGATTCGAAGTTTACCGCCCGTTTTTGGGAAAGTTTCCAGAAAGAGTTGGGAACGCAGCTTCAGTTCAATACCGCCTATCATCTTCAAACTGATGGTCAATCGGAAAGAACGATTCAAATTCTTGAGGATATGTTGAGAGCCGTGTTGCTAGACAAAGGAGACCATTGGGAGAAATTTTTACCTCTTGTCGAATTTGCCTACAATAACAGTTATCAGAATACGATAGGAATGACCCCTTACGAAGCTCTATATGGAAAGAAATGTAGATCTCCGCTCTACTGGGACGAAGTAGGCGAGAGAAAAGTTATATGGCAAGAAACGATCGAAGAGATGATAGAATTTGTCCGTCAGATTTGCAAAAAGATCAAGGAAGCTCAAAGTCGGCAAAATTTGTATGCCGATAATCGAAGAACCGAGTTAGAATTTGATGTAGGAAGTAAAGTGTTTCTAAAAGTGTCCCCGTCAAGAGGGATACATCGCTTCGGTGTGCGAGGAAAGCTAAAGCCGTGTTTTATAGAACCGTTCGAAATCCTAGAAAGGATTGGAGCCGTCTCGTATAGACTAGCTTTGCCTCCCAGTTTTGAGAACTCTCATAACGTGTTTCATGTATCGCAAATGCGTAAGTATGTTTTTGATCCGAAACACGTGATCCGGCAAGAAGACATAGCTTTAAAGCCAGACTTAAGTTACGAGGAGAAACCCGAGCGAATTCTGGATTGTAAGATTCAGCATCTTAGAACGAAATTGATTCCCCTCGTTAAGATTAAATGGCAACATCATGATTTTGAAGAAGCTACGTGGGAACTTGAGGAAAAGATGAGAGCAAGGTATCCCGAACTATTTTCTCAAGGTTAGCAAATTTCGAAACGAAATTTGTTTTAATGGGGTGAGGATGTAATACCCCAAATTTTTATAAGTTCTTAAGTGCATATTAATTAAACTAACATGTCTATATGACGAGTTTTGAGCACTAAAAATTTTCGCGAAAATAAATTATTTTGTGAAATGACGAAGATACCTTTATGGGCTCTAATGTGATTTTCTCATTTCGATTATTCGAATTGTGTATGTGATGAGTTTTTTGAGCTTATTAATATGAGTTTGAGCTTGAGTATGAATTTCGGAATTTTCTGAGAACTTTGAATTTTAGATGAATAGTAACATAAATCGAGAAATCCCTATTCATCGACCGACTCCGAATTTAGTCTAATTAGATTCATTGGAATCTAGAATTTATATTAAGACCTTTGAGATAAGTTGGAGAATTTTTCGAGATCATTTGAGTGAGATTTAAAAATAAATTGCTTGACGACTCGTTTAGTCGAGCAGTTTTTATGAACTTATTCGTTAGATTGAATCTTGGCATAAAAATTAGATCATTGGATTCCTTAAATTATTTGGGAGATATAAGATGAATTAGAGAAAATTTAGACGTCGAGATAGAGATGAGAAGGGTTATTAAAAGTTTGAGGAAATAAAATAAAATGTCGAGGATATTTTATACTGGAAAACTTTTATTTCCGGGTATAATTAGCAGTTAAAAATTTCATTCTTATCTAAAATATTAATCAAAAGTCCTACAACACTCTCACTAGAGAGAGTGTACTCTACTCTCCCTCTCATTCATCCACAAAGTGTACTCTCTTTCTCTCTCAAATCTCTCCCTCTCGATTCTCTCTTCTCTCTCTAATCTTTCACAATCTTAACACATGTTAAAATGCATCCCAACTTGCATCTCTATCTCACACTACATCACTCTCTCTATCACCTCACATCTCTCTCTATCAACACAAGCAACCAAACAAAAGCTTCATCTCTCTCTCCTCTTCGGTTTCTTCCTTACCGAAAGAAGAAGCAGAAAAACCGAAGCAAGAGCAGCAATTTTGCAGCTCTATTTCCTCTTGTTTATCACTTCCATATCTTCATCCTCATCAATATAACACTCTAGAGATCATTCCCTACATTTCCATCATCATCCATAGCCTTGAAAATCAAAGAAACCAGCAGCAAGAAGCTCGATTCCTTCACAGCGAGCAACACAGTTTCGAAGTTTTCCCATGCATATACCTAGTTCATCGATGAAATTATGCTACCTAGCTTGAGGATTCTATGATGTGATCATCTCCTTCATCTTCAAGATCATTTAAGAAGTAAGTTCTATCTTTTTCATTCATTTCAAAGCTTGGAACAAGCTAAGATACCCAACCCTTATCCATCGATCTCCATGAATAGAAAACAAGGGTTTTGATCTTTGTTTTTCAAAACCATGATCTTGATGCCTGGTATATTGTTTCATGCAAGGAAAAGAGTTACTGAATCCATCATTTTTCATCCTCCAAGCCATCCAAACCTTCAAGCCAAGAAGAGATAAAGTTCTATTTATTTTAAAGTATGATTTCATTCATAAGATGTATATATGTATATGTAAACCAAGAAAATAAGGAAAACATGCATGGTTTACTTTACGCATAGGCAAACCTTAGGGTTGTGATGATGATATGATGATCTAAATAAAGATATAAGCACGATTTAGGAGTTAAAAAGATGAAAGAACCTAAGATAGGTTAAAACCCCTAAATCGATTAAAATAGGGAAAATGAGTTCTTGATGAGTTTTGATGTTTATTTGATGATGTGATGACGATATATGCTTATTATGATTTTTTATGTGTTTTATATGCATACATGTGTTGATGATAATTTTTGGTGAATTTATTGAATTTTTTATGGATTTATTCGAATAAAAATAGAGAAAATATGAATAAATTATGATTTATAAATTTTATGAGTTATATGATGTTTATGAGCATGATGATATATGAAAATATGATCTAGATGTGTTTTTAAGTCATAATATGTAATACCCCGAGCTTTTATAAGTCCTTGAGTGCGTTTTAAATGCGTTTCTATATTTAATTAACGTGCTTTGAGTGATAAAATTTTTCAAAGAAGAAATTTTCTTGAAAATGACCAAAATGCCCTTATGTGCTTAAATGTGATTTTTCTCGTTTCGATTATTCGAATCGAGTATGTGATGTATTAATTGAGTTTATTTATGTGAGTTTGAGCATGAGTATGACTTTCGGAGAATTTCGAGAACTTTTACTTTTCAGTGAATAATAATGAAAACCGAGAAAACACTATTCACCGACGAACTCAGATTTTAACCTAATTACTGTCTTTTGAATCTAGAATTAATTCTGAGACTCCTGAGATATGTTAGAAACTTATCCGAGATCACATGAGAGAATTCTAAGAGTTTGGTTCTTAACGGATAAATTAGCCGAGCAATTTTAGATTTTTCTTTGTTACTTGGAATTTGAACCTAAAAATTTGATATTCGGAATCCTTGATTTCTTTTGTGGGATACGAGATAGAGTTGAGCTGTTTTCGATGTCGGAATCGAGTCAAGGAGAGTTTAGAGCCGTTTTCAGTCTAAACGGGATAATACGGATATATTCTACCGGAAAGCTTTTTCATCGAGGGAAAATTATATCAGATAAAAATAAAATATGAATCTCTCTCCTTGTCTCTCTCCCTCTCACACCGACATCCCTCTCTCTCTCTCTCCCTAATCTCTCTCCCTAGGTACCTATTTTCTACTCTATGGGAATAATAATCATTACATTCATCTTACTTAGCTATTTTCTTTCATTCTTGGTTAAGAGACAATCAAACACAATATTCTCTCATAACTCTCTACACTCTTTTATCTCTCTTATCCCTCTCTCTCTCCACCGTGCTTCACCAAGAAAGAAAGAAGAAAATTCTCTCTTCTCTCTCCCTCTCCAAACCGTACCACACACACACATAGTAGAAGAGAAATCTCCACTGAAGCTCAAGAAATCAAGCTTCCAACTCCAAAGAAGATCATCATCATCTTTAATCCTTCAAACCCTAATTTAGAGGTAAACAAATTCATCAAGTTTTGAGTTTAATTCCAAAGCAAATCATCTCTCTTTTTGTTCTAAATTTTCGGCACTCAAAGCCCTAGAAGAGGTGATTAATTTTGTTCTATTTTTTTTAGGTTCAAGATGAGATCTGTAATACCCCGGATAATTATTCCGTTGTTAAAATAAAAATTTAATTAATAATTAAGGCTTTGCACGCCTAAGTTAAAGATTTTCGATTCTAAGACTGACGGTGAAATCCGTTTCTGAAAATAAATTCCAGAAGTCGGTCGAACGACTACTGTATTAGGGTTTTCGCGTCCGATAAAATTTTCGTCCGAAAACTCAGATCAAAAAACAGTCAGACTTTACATTCACTTTTTCTTCGATACGAGTTCACCGGAGAAAGTCAGTTTTTATTATTTTTCTAGGTGAATTTTGGACTGTCTTATCCTGACTTTTCATCGGATTTTGAAAAACGAATTATGTTTTCCGAGTATATGATTTATTTCTAGTCTAACGGTCGAATTAGATTTCGTCGGAAACGTAACCGTCTAAGAATTTATTTCTTGATTTTTATAACGTCGTTCTAGACCCGTAAATGAGATATTTTCGGCAAACCCCCCCCCCCCACCCAAACCGCCACCTACACCTTGTGAGTCATCTTTGAGATATTTCTTCACTTTATCAAATAGTAACTAACCTAGTCATCCTCCTCTCTCCCTCATCTTTACCGCCCTCCCCCCCTCCCCCCCTCCCCCCCTCTCTATTCTCTCTCTCAAATCTCCATTGAAGAGTTCTTCCAAGCTTTCTCAAGCTCAACAAGTCTCTCGTCTAACGATCATTCTTATTTCCGAGTTCATATTCGACAAGGTAGGAACTTCCTCTACGTATTGAACCGAACAAAAACTCTTTCCATCAACCTTTATTTTTTTCGAAAATTTAGAGGATGAAGAAGCATGATGTTCTATGTTTAATATATGATATAGTATGTTTAGGAATGGTTTTATGGATTGAAATCATGAAAAAATCATCCCCCCCTTAATTATTGTGATTACCGAAATTTTTTTAGGATTTAGGGGTTTGATGTAGTTCGATTTTCTTGAGGACTGATTGATGGATTAGTGTTCTATATGATGATAGATGATCACATGAATTATTATATAATTTTCTAAAAATAAAAATAAAAGTATAAGAGAGAAAGAATTGATGAATTGATGTAGAAGATGTTATGATTTGCATGTTATGATGATAGAAATGAGATGTAGTATGTTTGAGGATGACTATATAATTTATTGGAATTTTTCTAAAAATAAAATGAAAATCGTAAGAGACGAAAACTCGACAATAAGGTGAGATTCGTTAATGTTTTGAGTATATGGTTTACGTATTAGTGATTCTTGATAGATAATGAACAATATTGTAAAGTTTGAACGAAATCGGAGAACGTCGGATTTTTGCTAAGAGACGAAGAATCGTTGATAAGTCGAGAATGAATAATGATTTAGGTCTATGATTTGAATATATGTTAATATTGTTAGTTAATGATCATAGCCGGAAAATTTGAACGAATTCTAAGAAGATTGGAATTTTTTTCTAAGAGACGAAGAAACGAGTCTAAACGTCGATAGAAAAGTCGAATAAGGAAATTAATTGGATATTAATGATTGTTGTCGTTAATGAACAAGTTTGTAGTTGACGATTTTTCCATTCGAGATGATATAAGATATAGTTTATAAACGAGAAGTTGAAATAGAAATTGAATTTGAAATTGAATTGGTTTAGTAATTGGATTAGTTGAAAGACAAGGAATTATACGTCGAGTTTGTAATCGAGAGATATGAAGGAATTTGTCATATAAGATATTACATGTTGACTGCCTTAAGATGGAAATTTTGTAAGAATAAAAGTGGAATAGCATTGATCGAACCTAGGGAATCGTGCGTCGAGTTTTGTCGAGCATTAGGGTTTCGCGCGGACTGTTTTGTGACATTTCACGGAAACTATCATAACTTTTAGCTCGCTTAACGAAATCGAGATCCGTAAATTGGAAAGTAAACTAGACACCCGTGGCTTTCTTTTGGTATGGAGAACATTCCCTGTTTCTAAGGAACCTGTTCTGTATGAACTCCAGAACCTCTGCTTTGTGCAGAAACTTTTGTAAACTTAATTTCTTAAGTTGAATCCTTTTCAACTTCGTTCCTTGTGAACTTCTAAGTCGTTATAAGTTATCAAAATCCATTTATCTACTGACCTAAGTGTCAAGTAATGAGCCGAGTCAGTTTATAAACAAGAATTGATCGAGTCTCGTATATTCGTTAAATCAAAAGAAAGTAGTAAAGTGCAAAGGCCTAAAAGACTAAAACCGATTTCGATTTCCTGTTTCTTTTATCGTTGCGATCGAGTTTTAAAGTTTGTTTATTTACGATAAAAGGAGGAACTCAACGTCAAGGATAGGACGGAAGACAGAAGATGGAAGCTCGTATTATAGTTCTGTAATCATCTAAGGTGGGCTTTTCTATATACGAAATAAAATGAGCGATGCTCGAAAATCTTTATTTACAGCTTTGATAATTGTGTTTTCAAGTGATAATCAGAGCATGAAATATTTGTTTTATGTGAGTTCTCTTGTACCCTTCTGAGTTAGCCGACTGCTATCCAGAATTATTAGTTAGCCGGCCTGCTAACTATAACGATCGGACTTTGAGTTAGCCGACTGCTATCCAAAGTTAGTGTACATAGTAGCCGTTGTGTGTGGAACCCTGTTGAGGGGTTGCCAGCCACGGTGATAATTATTGGGCAAGATTGAAAGTAACATCTATCAGAAAAGTGCTTGATCAAGCCATGTTGTGAAAATGAGACAAAAAATGTTTAGTAGACATGCGTATTTATAGAAAACCCCCGATGTGCTACAGAAATGAGATGCATGATTTATCTATACTTATGATATGTTTACGGCAATGTGCCCACTAAGTACTTTTGTACTTAGCCCTGCATATGTTTTATAAATGTGCAGGTTGAGTGACGTAAGCGGCAAGAGGTTGAGTAAGGATTGAGAAAAGAGTCGTAGTTAGGAAGAAGGACTTGTATCAAGTCTTACGCTTTCCGCTACCAATCTTTTTGAGATAATGTATCTATCTCTTGGGTCTAAGCCCCGTACAATGAACTTAGTTCCTTTTTGAACAACTTGTCGAGTGATCCTTCGAGATCAACTCTTTCTTTTAAATAAAGTCTTGTTCATAGAAGTTATTCAGTTATTAATGTCTATTCATTCTTAGTTATTCCCCTTCTTCCCCGCTTCTGTAATCCAACCCCTAGTCGCACCCCGGCTTTGCCGTCCCTCGGGATTTGGGGCTGTGACAGAGTGGTATCAGAGCAATTGTTTATGCTTTGCATACAAGTTTCTTTCGAGTAGTAAGATAGAGTATTTGCATATACTCTACATCTGAGTCTTCTTTCAAGTGAAGTTAGGTCGTAACACGAAGTATAAGAGTGTAGACGACAACTCAACCTCCTGCTACGTTGACTCAACCTCCTGCTACATCGACTCAACCAAAGAAAGAAAGTAAGGAAAGAATTTTAGAAGTATGATTTCTTTTAAGAAAAAAAAAATTTGATTAAGTATGCAAGAATTTATGAATAAAGTATGCAAGTATGATATGAATAAAGTATGCCAAGTATGAATGTGATTAAAGTATAAAAGTTATACTTTGTGATATTACGTGAACTATGTGAAAGCATGAATGCTATACTATGTGAAAGTATGTGAAATTATGTAGTCATAATTTCTTTGTTCAAGATGTTTGTTTGGCATGAGAATCTAGACGAATTTTAAGGCTTTCCCGATTCTTTGAGAACATAGACATTCTAAAAAATGTTGGTTCCAAAATATTTAAGAAGCGATCGGATCGGAAAGGACAGAATAAAGGGAATCAAAGCGAATAAACGAATGTCATCTGCGTTAAGTGACATGAACAACAGACTCGTTGGAGTCGACTTGTTTTTATAAATGAAAGCCGTAAGAATTTTCTTCGAGGAAGAATAAGAATAATAAGTTAATAAGTTAAAAGAATGGAAAGAAATCGTTAAGAAATTTTCTTCGAGGAAGAAATAAAGTGAGAAAGTAAAAGAACAATAAGTAAAAGGATGAAAATCAAATCTTGAAAAAAAAAAAGAAATAATTTTGTTTATATGTGATTGTTTGAGTGTAATTTCTTGAAATTGCTAGATGATTAAGATAAGTTGTGATTAAGTAAATTAAGTATTGCAATTTTGAATAATGGAATATTCTAATTGTAATTTAATAATTCCTTAAGATATGTTATATTCCTACCAGTTACTGATCCGTGTTCTCTTAAAAAAACTTTGTAGGATGCCTGCTACACGTGTTACAGCTCAGAAGAGTCGACCTTTGAGACAGCATACAGTAGTGGATGAGATCTTAGACGAGTACTACGACTATGAGGTGGACCCGAACCATGATATAGGACAGTTGGTTAGTGACTTTGCTGCACGTTTCTACGCAGCCCATCACTTTGTCTCTGAGAGTCAGGCGATAGCCGATCTGATGGTACGGCTGCCCGACGAGTGGCATGGTTGGGCACATGCCATAGCCTGGTACCACATTGCACTGATCGGTGACGACCCGAGCTGATCGGCGACTTTTATGGTTTTGCCCTAGCCATACATAGGGAATTCTTTCATAGTCGGGTCATGTGGACTATCCCGGTTGAGGAGCACCTTCCCTACCTTCACGTTCCAACAGAGTCTGTGCCCGATTTTGAGCCTGAGCCGTTAGCCCTAGACCCAGAGTTTGCCGCACTGTTGGAGCTGCCGCCAATGCTTTCACCTAGTGAGGGGTTAGTTCTTGGAGACGAGTACTTAGAGAGAGACGCAGAGCTTGCTGCGATGCTTGAGTTACCATTTCCTCTTACCCCACTTGAGGAGATTTGTGCTGAGTGGATGAGAGTCCGGGGACAGTTTGAGGCGGGACCATCCAGGGCCCGTTCTGCGGAGGTGTACGTGTCTAGTTCACCTCCTGAGCACCTTCTTCCCCTGAAGAAGCATGCAGTAGTGTCCAGCTCGGACTACTTGGTTTCAGACTCTGAGAGGACTACTTCAGACGTGCCTTCACCACCACCACTTACAGTTTGGGATGGCACTACTTTGAGGGTTGACGAGGCACTTCAGCTTGTCTTTGGTACAGATTCTGAGGAGGATCCGGAGGAGGACCCTGAGGAGGATCCGATGGAGGAGGACCCTGAGGAGGACCCCGAGGAGTTGCAGGCCGTAGAGGGCAGTAGTGACTCGACTGCAGCTTGTTGAGCAGAGCGTCTTAGACGCGTAGTAGTAGAAGTTCTTTTTGTCTTGTACATAGTCGGATCAGTAGACTTCCTTTTGTAGTACTCTATACGGATACGAAGTTTTTGGGATCGTTTCCGTTCTAGTACTTCCAGTAGATACGGAGATGCAACTTGTTAGTGCACCCGGTATATAGATAAGCAGTTAGCCTAGTTTAGACTAGTCATAGTCTAACCTTTTGTATAAGCCCTCGTTGGAGGCAAAAAAAAAATAATATTCTTTTTGACGTGTATATAATATATATATGATGATCCGAGAGTGGGCTTTGATCGTGTGAAAGTTTCTTCTAAACGCGATTAGAAGAAAACTTTACATGAATATTCTGGTTTAACCTAGAAGTTAAAAGTTTAAAGAGCTAAGTATCGAAGCTATTATCTGTTTCCTTTTCCATAAACTTGTTTAAGTTGGGAAAAGGGTTAGTAAGTAAAAGAAGGCTTAAAAGTAAGGTGCTAATGAGAGTTTTATTCTTATAGTTTCACAAAAAAAAATGCCGCCAAGAGTAGTTAACAACCGAGGAAGACCTGGTAGGCCCAGGGGATGTGGTAGATGTCCAGCACAGAATGATAAAGAGGAGGAACAAGAAAGGCAAGATACCCCACCACCACCATCACCATCACCACCTCCACCACCACCCCGTCGTGATATTGAGGACTTATTCCTCTAACGTAACCCACCTGTGTTCAACGGATCTGGTAGCCCAAGCGATGCTGAGCTTTGGGTGCGATCTATTGAGCGAATTTTTAAACTCCTCAGATGTACTGATCAGGAGCGACTGCTGTGTGTCGCGTTCTAGCTTTCTGGACCATCTGACTACTGGTGGGAAGCTCGGCAGAAGGTTATACCCGCGGAGAACCTGGCTCGTTATACCTGGGAAGAATTCAAGGAAGCACTGTATGATAAGTACGTACCTAAGACCTATAGAGCTCAGAAGGAGGCTGAGTTCTATAATTTAAAACAAGGAAAGATGACAGTAACTGAGTACGACGCCAAGTTTTGTGAATTGTCAAGTTATGCACCTGCTCAGGTTTATACCGAAGAAAAGATAGCGAAGAAGTTCCGTGGGGGATTGAAGCATGAGTTTGGAATTGCGTTAGCCAGTTATGGAGGACTGAGCTACACTGAAGTTTTAGGGCGAGCCCTAGAGATGGAGGCCGTAGTGCCTGATGAAAGGAAAGCAATAAAAACCACACCAGCCCCAACCCAGAATCAAAACCGAGGCTATTACAACAACAACAATAGCAATTACCAAGGGAAAAGAAAATGGGAAGGGGGAAATAGCAGTTGGCTATAATCAAAACTTTAATAACCAAGGGAACCAAAGGAGTGGAAATCAGCAAGGCTTTCAGCAGCCTAATCAAGACAACAACTACGGAAAGAGGCCGTGGCAAGGAAACAATCAGTCAGGGTTGTTTTTACAAGGAAATAGACAAGCAGGGCCAGGGAAAGGAAATAATCAGCAGAATCAGCCACAAGGATAACAAAGGAATTTCAACCAAGGAAGTAATAACCCATGGAGGGTTACCATTCCTGTTTGTCCTAAGTGTAATAGGACACATCCCGGTGTTTGTCAAGCAGGCATGGGTGTTTGCTTTAACTGCAGACAAAAAGGGCATATGAAGAGAGAGTGCCCGAAGCCACTACAAGCGGCAGGACAGAACCAGTATGGACAGCCCCAGCCTTTGAGGGCGATTCAAGCACAGCCGCAGCAGCAGATGACCCAGTAGCAGTTCCAGCAGCACGCTCAACAGCAACAGAATGCAAGGGCATGTGCGATCAAATAGGGTGCGCAGAATAAAGGAAAAGGAAACCTAGCAGGTATGGGTAAACTTCATAATATCCCTATCAAGATACTGTTTGATACTGGCGCATCGCATTCTTTTATTGTTGGTTCGTGTGCGGATAACTTAGATATCAGACCTGTACGAGCTGAACACGCTATGAGAGTAGCTACACCTTCAGGACAGATCACTACTTCCACGCATGTTTGCTCTAACCTAGAATTAGAAATTGAAACTCTTAAGGTTAAAACAAACAACTTGAACGTTATGATAATGTGGGACGTAGACATAATCTTAGGAATGGACTGGTTGTCTGAGAATTATGCCACGATTCTCTACAACGAAAGAAAACTCAATAAAACGGCAAGTCAATTGCATTCCAAAAATTCACATAATAATACTCAGTTGTATAATAGCATTCATCGATAGTTTTGGTTTAGTAAAGCCCACCTGTCTCCGGACGTTCTAGCTAGGTGGCTTACGTGCTATTTGTCCTCGCTTATTTCTCCGTCCTGCTCGATCCTTCACAGTTTGGCATCGATAAAGAAGATAAGGTACTACGCAAAGACGGATATTAAACGTTGATCTCGACTGAAAGACTTCTACTTAACTCGTTTCTCTCTATGCTATTCTTTTCTAAATAAGTCTTGCATTCTCGTCTCTAAACCATTAACACTACTCGATAATTGGTTAATACTACTAACCAATGTCTTAGCACTTCCCGCTTTAATTATGAAACGTCGTCTATCTAAACTCTATTACTCGAGTTTTCTTTTATATTCTTAATCAATTCTCGATTTAATTATCAACTTAATAACTCATTTGTTTTGCATACAAAACAAACTCAGTAATTTTTCACGTCATCATCAAATAATATCATTCACTCAAGCATATTAATTCAATCGCATAATAATTCAAAATAAATCAAACACATTATCTCGAATTTAATCACATTTCAAAACACGTTAATATCTACTCAATTTTTGTTTTAGGACTCAATTCAAATACGAATTTCTTTTTATAAAAACTCAAATAATAAAATTTATCTTTCTCAACTCATATACGACACTTTTCCAAACTCGTTGTTTTATGAAAACATATTATAAATCTTTACTCAATTAATAAAAATTCTTTTTATTTTTATTAAACTCTTATGAAATAGGAATTTTATTTTTATTTCTAACTCGATTCTTATTCTTGACTCAACTATTACTTTTAGATTATTATCTTGACAACTCTTCTCGGTTTATTTTTAATACAAACGGTTTGAAAAACAATTTACTTAATTAATTTAATTATTTACTTTCAAAATCATTACTCGATATTTTACTCGTATTTTATTCCATTATTTTCTTGATTAAACTATACGAGTATTTAAACTTAACTCGTCTAACACCTTTCCTCGACTCGATTAAATCTTCTCTTCACTTTCTTATCATTTTATTCTCTTTATTTTAACTCGATTTTCTCGACTCTTACTTATTTAAATAAGAAATTTCTTTTCCTCTTTTATTTACTAAATTAAGACTCATTTCTTAATTAATACATGTTCTCCTTTATTCTTCAATTAATTTTTATTTCAATAAATATCTAGATTATTTTATTAATTTAATTACTAGTTTCCTTTTTTGATTTAATTTAATTAAAACTCAAATCTTCAAGTTTCATCTCATGAACACTTAGAACACCTAGAACACCTACTAGGTATTCTTTTCTATGTATTTTTCAATTCTTAACATTTTTAAAGCTTAAAACTTCATTCTTTCATCACATTAAATCCTATCTTCATCTAGGATTCAAATTAATGCTCTAATACACATCAACAACATTATAACATCAAGATCATCAAATTTTCTAAATCATCACAAAATTATTTTCATCAAAAACCTCATGTATATGTCGATTTTCTCACACTTAACAACATAAAAGATTAAATCATCACATCTCATAATAATCTCATGCTCAAAACATCAATTAAATCATCAACAAAATCAACAAAATATTTTCTTTCTCCTAGCCTAAATATCACGGTATTAACAAGATTTTTAGGGCATTCGATTTTTAAATTTTTCAAGCACAAATACTCATTCATAATATACTCAAAAACATAAATCAAACATCAAATTAACAAAAACTCAAGAAAATCATATTTTCTCATTTTGCTCCTAAATTTTCGGTATGAACAAATTTTTAGGGTTTTTAATTTCTTTTTCTCTCTTAATTCATAGATTAAATCCTAGAGTTCGATTCTCCTATCGATTTCTCCTCACTCGATCCTCACATCGATAACCCTAGTTTGCCTAAACATAAAATAAATATCATGCATGCATGTTTTCTTTCTTTTAGGGCTTATAGGGATACATATATACAAGAAATCAAATGAATATCATACTTTTAGAAATTAAATTCGATCTCCTCCTCTCGATCTTCTTAGAACCGAAAATGATGGGGAAATGGGGCTCAACTCCTAGCTTGGATTTCTCTTGGAAGAACTCATCTTGAATCCCTCAAGAAAAAGAAACAATAATTAATCATCCATTTTAGGGCTTATTAGCCGAAAATTTATGAAGAATAGGGGGATGATTATTGGATTTCAAACTCAAGAACTTGGAGAATTATTACCTTTCAATTTAGGGTTTGAAAGCACTAGGATGATGATGATGATCTTCTCTTGATCTTCATGAGATTGGAGCTTGAATATTAAGCTTTAATGGAGGAAATCTCCAAGTGTGTGTATTGTGTGTGTGTCACGGCAATGGGGAGAGAGGGAGAGAGAATTTTTCTTATTTGTTGTTTGATGGAGAGTTTTAGAGAGAGAGATAGGTAGAATGAGAGAAATGTTTCTCTTGAATGGATGAAGTGATCGAGAGAGAGATAAATTTGTGTATAATGCATGCACTTCATCATTGTATTAGATATGGTTAGATATTCTCCCAACATTGAGAATATTAATGATGATAAGGTGTTGGAAATTGGATTGAGAGAGAGATAGATGGATTTGATGGATAGGATGAATGCATGCAAACTTTACTACACAATTTACTAAGATTTTATTCTTACTTAAAGAATATTCATGATGAAATCTAGGTGTAGACTTTGCAAATAGGTTTGGAGAGAGAGAGATTAGGGAGAGAGAGAGAGAAATGACGGTGGAGAGGGGGAGAGAGATGAGAGGGATTTTCTCAATATTTTATTACAGGTATCATTTACCCGGTCGTAAAAGTTTTCCGGATAAAAAGTCCGTATTATTCCATTTGTGCTACAAACGGATCTAATCTCTCCTCGTCTCGTTTCCGACACTAAAATCATCTCAAACCTATTTCACATCTCGTTAAATAAATCAAGGATTCCGATTATCAAATTTTTATGTCTAAATTCCATATAACGAAGAAAACTAAAAATTAGTCGGCTTATTAATCCTTTAATAATTTAATTCTTGTAACTCTCTCAAATAATCTCGGATAAGCTTCTATCTTATCTCAATGATCTTAGAATTAATTCTAGGTTCAGGGATTCTATTTAGAGTCTATTCTAAGTTCATCGGTGAATAGCGATTTCTCGGTTATCAACACTATTCACTTCAAATCAAAATCCTCGAAAATCTCTGAAAATCATACTCATACTCATTCTCATACAAATAAGCTCAATATATGCATCACATTATCATTTCAAGAAATAGAAACAGATAATCTCACGTAAAAACACATAAGGGCATTTCTGTCATTTTACTCATTTCTATTTATTTAGAGAAAATTTTTTATTCTTCAAATCTCGTCATTTAAACTTATAAGGTTATTTAATACGCTTTCTAATGTTATAGAAGCTCGAGGTATTACATTCTCACCCTCTTAAAAAAAAATTCGTCCCGAAATTTACTAACCTTGAGAAAATAGCTTGGGATATTTTGCCCTCATCTTTTCTTCGAGTTCCCATGTAGCTTCTTCGAGATAATGATGACACCACTTGACCTTCACTAAGGGAATCGATTTTGTTCTAAGCTACTGAACTTTACGATCTGAAATTCTCTCGGGTTTCTCCTCGTAGTTTAGATCAGGCTTCATCTCTACATATTCTTGACGTATCACGTGCTTCGGATCGAAGACATACTTTCTCAATTGCGATACGTGAAAAACGTTATGCGAGTTCCCGAAACTGGGAGGTAACGCTAAACGATATGATACGGATCCAATCCTCTCAAGGATTTCAAACGGTCCTATAAAACGAGGTTTAAGCTTTCCTTTGACTCCAAAACGATATATTCCTCTCGAAGGGGACACTTTCAAGAATACTTTATCTCCTATCTCAAACTCCAACTTGGATCTTCGGTTATCAGCATACGACCTTTGTCGATTCTGAGCTTCCTTAATCTTCTCGCGAATTTGGTGCACAGATTCTATCATTTCCTCAATCGCTTCTGGCCCTATCACTTTCCTTTCGCCCACTTCGTCCCAATAAAGTGGCGATCTGCATTTCCTTCCGTAAAGAGCTTCGTAAGGGGCCATTCCTATTGTATTCTGATAGCTATTGTTATAAGCAAATTCGACAAGAGGTAAGATTTTCTCCCATTCAACTCCCTTATCTAATAAAATAGCTCTCAACATATCCTCGAGGATTTGAATCGTTCTCTCGGACTGACCATCGGTCTAGGGATGATAAGCAGTGCTGAATTGCAACTGAGTTCCCAACTCCTTGTGGAAGCTTTTCCAAAAACGGGCTGTGAACTTCGAATCTCTATCAGAAGTAATCGTCTTTGGCACTCCGTACAATTTTACAATTTCCTTAATATAAATCTGAGCTAACTTGTTTGATCCATAGGTGTGTGGAATAGGTATGAAATGAGCAGACTTCGTCAATCAATCCACTATCACCCATACTACTGTATTTCCTTTCTTTGATCTTGGCAATCCTGTCACAAAATCCATCGTGATTCCATCCCACTTCCATTCTGGGACTGGTAATGGCTGCAAAGGTCCATATGGTCTTTGATGCAAAGACTTTACTTGCTGGCAAGCTAGGCATCTTTCAACGAACAATGCCACATCCATTTTCATTCCATTCCACCAAAACTGTTTCCTTAAGTCTTGGTACATCTTCGTGTTGCCGGGATGGGCTGAATACGGGGTTTCATGAGCTTCACTCAATATTTCATTTCTTACCTTGTCATCATTAGGCACACAAATTCTTCCTTGGTACAACAAGGCATTATCGCTTGACTCAGAGAATTCTTTAACTCCTTCACTTCTCACCTTCATCCTCAACTTCTCCAATTTTTCATCCCTCCTCTGACCTTCTATGATGCGGGTTCTCAAATTGGGCATTACTACTAAAGTAGCAATCATTTTTTCTACCGTCGCTGGAGGTACAATCACTTCAATTCTCATCTTTTCGAACTCTTCAATCAACTTGACTTCATCAGTTAGAAGGAATCCTAATTCGGTCCCTTCCGAATTTTCCTTCTTTCTTTTTCGACTTAGCGCGTCGGCTACTACATTAGCTTTACTGGGATGGTAAGATATCTTGCAATCATAATCTTTCACCAACTCGAGTCATCTTCTTTGTCTCATGTTCAACTCCTTCTGTTCAAAGAAGTACTTCAAGCTCTTATGATCTGAAAATATTTCACACTTGGCTCCGTAGAGATAATGTCACCAAATCTTCAAAGCATGCATGACAGCTGCTAATTCCATGTCATGAGTTGGATACTTCTCTTCATGGGGTTTGAGTTGTCTTGAAGCATATGCAATCACTCTTCCATCTTGCATTAGAACACATCCTAATCCTTGAGCAGATGCATCAGTATATATGACGTAATCTTTGTCTAGTTCGGGTAGGGCTAACACTGGAGCTGTAGTCAATCTCGTCTTGAGCTCTTGGAAACTTCTTTCACATTCTTCCGTCCACTCGAACTTCGTTTCTTTCTTCAACAGGCTTGTCATTGGCTTCGCAATTTTGGAGAATCCTTCTATAAATCTCTGCTAGTATCCTGCTAAAACGAGAAAACTACGGATTTCATGCACTGATATCGGGGATTTTCATTCTTGCACAGCTTTCACCTTTTCCATATCCACTTTAATTCCTTCGGACGAAACAACATGTCCTAGGAAATTCACCTCCTTCAACCAAAATTCACATTTACTGAATTTGGCATACAACTTTTCAGTTCTAAGCTTTTCCAACACAATCCTCAAATGATTCTCGTGCTCGGCTTCATCTCTTGAATACATCAAAATATCGTCTATGAAGACAATCACGAACTTATCCAAATATTCGTGAAAAACTCTGTTCATCATATCCATAAATATTGTTGGAGCATTTGTTAACCCGAATGGCATTACTATGAATTCGTAATGTCCATATCTCGTCCTGAAAGCAGTTTTTGGAATATCTTCTTGCTTAATCTTCAATTGATGGTATCCAGATCTTAAATCAATCTTGGAGAAAACACCGGCTCCTCTTAGTTGATCGAACAAATCATCTATCCTTGGCAAAGGATATTTGTTCTTAAGCGTAATCTTGTTTATCTCTCGGTAGTCTATGCACATCCTCAAACTACCATCCTTTTTCTTCACAAATAATATTGGAGCACCCCATGGCGATACACTTGGTCGAATAAAACCCAAGTCCAACAGTTCCTGTAGTTGGATTTTCAACTCTTGAAGTTCTTTTGGAGCCATTCTATACGGGGTCTTAGGATATCGGGGCTGATCCGGGTTCCAAATCGATAGTAAACTCCAATTGTCGATCAGGGGGTAAACCTGGTAATACTTCTGGAAATACGTCCTTGAATTCTCTCACGATCGGTACATTATTGACATTCAACTCTTGATTCTCGTCTTTATTCAGATAAACTAGATACACCTGTGTATCTTTCTTCCTCATTAATCTTTGTGCTTTCATAGCTAAAACTATCGGTATGCTCTTCCTCATTCTCTTCTCAACTCCGAAAACTACGGTTGACTCTTCTCCAAAGGGGTTTAAACGATATCTGTCTCAAGTTGCATCGAATCGTCGCAAAATTCTCAGTTAACCAATCCATTCCTAGGATTATATCTACGTCCTACATCTGGATTAAATTCAGGGATTTCACAATCAACTTACGATTTCCAAATTCGAATTCTAAATTCGAGCAAATGCACGAAACTAACGCAGATTTTCCTAAAGGGGTTGCGACACTAAGCACCTGGTTTGATTCTTCTACCTTCAAATCTAGGTTCTCTACGCAAACGCTAGATATAAATGAATGCGAAGCACCCGTATCGAACAAAACAATAACAGGTATGCCATTAAGCTTTCCCATACCTGCTAAATTTCCTTTATCTTTCTCTAGCTGCTTCTGCTCAATTGCGTAGGCTCTTTGAAAGTGCAAGGGCTCTTGCTGAAGAGGTTGCTGCTTTGGCTGGGGCGGTTTGCGTTGATGCTGGATAAACTTTTGCTGAGGAGTTGCTTCAACGGCTTTCATCTGCGAAAGCTGGAACTGATTTGGTCTTCCGCCTCTCATTCCTTATTGCTTAATCGGGCACTGGTTCGAGAAATGACCAGGCTGACCACAAGTATAGCAAACATTACTCCCACTCTTGCAGATTCCTTGATGCATTTTGCCACACTTCAAACAAGGAGGGAATCCTAAAGGTCCTACAAGTAGGTTACTTCGGTTGACCTGTGGAGCTCTTCCCTTCTGGGGTTGTTGTTGGCTTTTTCCTTGCCATGGTTTCTTGCTCGGGTGACTTCCACCACTCCATTTTCCTTTCCTCTTTCCATGCTGGCCGAATTGGGGTTGATGGGTAGTTACAGTCGTCGTTGTCTGGCTTTGAAATTGAGGATTCGCTGAAGGATGCAATACTTTTTCTGGTTGCATGGCCAACTCCATATCTAGGGATCAGTTCAAGGCTTCAGCATAAGTCAGACCACTCTGACTAGCAAGAACTACTCAGATATCCTGCCTTAGTCATGCTCGAAACAACTCACACATTTTCTCATCAGTGTCTACCATATCAGGTGCAAATCGAGCTAATTCACAGAACTCTCGATCGTACTTGGCCACAGTCTTCTTTCCTTGCCTCAGATTGGCGAATTCATTTGCTTTCTGCTTACGATAACTCCTCGGCACATACTTCTCATACAAAGCTTCTTTAAACTGATCCTAAGCTAGGTTCTCATGTTCTTCGGGTGTATACATTCTTTGTTCTACCTCCCACCAGTAGTCGACAGTTCCTTTTAACTGATACGTCATACACTCAAGACGTTCACGATCGGTGCAACGAAGAAAACGGAAAATTCGCTCAAGAGAACGAATCCAGTCCTCAGCATCAGCTGGACTGCCTTTACTATTGAAAGTTGGGGGATTCTGACGAAGAAAAAGTTCTTCGACTCTTCGTTCATTCGGAGGGGGCGGAGTAGGATCACGCTGTCCCTCGGGGTTATCTCCAGGGTTTCTGACATTTCTACGTCTTGGAGGCATTCTAAAAATACAACAAGAAAACTTTAGCCACTCCAATGCTTTAGCTCACTAGGAACCTTTCTCGATTCTGAAAATATTTCCTTTTTAGGAGGAATACAATTCTCGATCGGTACTTAAATAAATAATTAAAAGGCAAATCAAGAATCATCTCAAATACTTTCATTATTTCAAATTCTCATATATACATACATCTCATTCAATTTCCAATAGTCATTAGGCATTAACATTATCATTATAAATTCACATATTCTCAAGACAAATATTTTCTTAAGCAATCAATCACAATCATCGAATAAAACATCATCATCTTAATACTCATACACTCAATTCACATTAATAACTCAGGGGACTCAAAATTAATTTTAATAGCCTAACGGCTCATCTTTTATATCGCCCGACGACGGCCTCTTCTGAGGACTTATAAACAATAGGGATTCAAACAATTACACTGAAAATTTCCCTTTTTTCTACTCGAACTACGCAAGTTCTCACTTTGTGTTCGATTCTTACCTACACATTAAGCCACAATAATAACATTACTGCTGAAAATTAAAAAGAGTTCATCTCTCAAACGCACACGGTAAACTACTTAGAATTCCACGGCTTCCTTGAACCAATTCTACATGCAAGAATCATCTTCACTCGGCCCACTGTCATCGTATTGCTCTGCGTTGGAATCTACTTCAATGTGCTCTCTCGGGTCCTCCTCTTCTTCAGGATCCTCTTCTTTTTCTTCCTCATTTATGTTGTCTGCAGGCTGCCCTTCTTCCTCAACGTTGTCATCTTCTATAGTGAAACACTCACGTTCGGCTGCCCTTAATGCTTCCTCGCAATCCTCTAAAGTGTAGTTTAGTGCAGCTAGCTTGGACTTAACCCTAGGCGGGGTGTTGGGGTTTTCCTCTCGATGAAGGTAGGATGCTACGTCGGCTGAGGCACCAAATTGGGAGTTGTACTCATCTCCTGGCCTTACTACAGAGGTAGATGCATAGGTGTAAGGGACAGGAAAGATATCGCTGGATAATGCTTGGAGGTATCCTCTTCCCACTGTCGCTGCATCGGTCGGCTCATTTTCATTCTCATTATCATCACCGTTGTTTGAACAGGCTGGTTTGGAGGACTCTGCTTCGGGATGAACTGGAAGAGTTGCTTGATAACGACGCATATAGGTAGCAAACTGATCCTCAGTCGGTGACGGAATTCCATTAGGGTCATTGCATCCGTTCGGCTGCAATGTTGGCGAGTTAGACAAAGCAAAGAGATCAAAAGATCGGATTGAAAGTACACCACTTACAATTGGATAATCTTGGTGGGACTCTCGAGGTTCAAGTTCGGTTTGTAGCGGCGAATTAATATGAAGGGAAATAGGGCCATCTTGAGGAATCGGTGGAGGAGCACGGACAATTCCATTTAGTAGGTCTGGAGAGTTGTCCTCATAAGGCTCTGGCGGAGGGGCGCCATATGTCATGTAACGAGCTGAGATAGTGGAGATAAACGCATTAACATCTCCGTACAGAGTTCGGTCGAAGTATCGATAGCCTAGGAATCGAGAAACGAGGGATGCTGCCCAATCTCTCCATTCCCGAGGTAGGGCCTGGATCAAACGTGTCATGCCTTCTAATGGCCCGATGTCCATAAACTGGACTTTTCCCCAAATCGTGTGATAGCGCGCTAGGAATTGAGCTATTGATTCAGTACTCATTTTTCTTACGTGTAGGTACTCCTGCATCCAGTCATTATCGTCCATCCTATACGAATTTTTAAACACAATAAGCACACTTAAATAATTAATCAAGCATACTAAAATTTCCACCACATACTCATTTTTGCGTTCCAAAGGAGAATTTTCGTTCATGGTTTCGGGCAATTCCAAATTACGTAACTGTTTGCACAAGCATTTCATCCTTTCCGATTTTTTCCACACGAAACACGCATTAGGAAGGACATTCTAAAGCAATCTAGTTATCAAACAACTTAATAGCTTTTATCTCTAAACATCATAACTCATAAATAACTCAAAAATTAACAATATCTTGATAATTCAAACATCACTTTAGCTCGAAAAACTTTTAGAAAATAAGACGTACCTGGTTGCCGGATGAGATGAAGGATAGTTTGGTGTGGTTTACTAACTCAAATAAGTCTAGGAATTAAATATAGACTCGACTCATCAAAGAATATCAGACTTCAGAGCAGTCAAACCTTGCTCTGATACCAACCTGTCACACCCCGACTTCCGAGGTGCGACTTACGAAAACTAACACAACCTAACCATCTAACAATCAACTCAAATACGGGGAAACATGCTCGGGGTATATCAACGAAAAGTAATAACACTCGAATAAAGCTATCAAGGACATAACGAAGCAATAACCGAGCACTTCAATTTACCTATCAACGAGAACAGGATAAGTATATCAAGTCAACGAAAACAAGATTCAACAAAACATTAAAAACCATCGAGCACATTGCTCAGAACCAAAAACAAGTATCAAGTATATATTAACAGATTTCCATTTCAAAAGGGGTTGCAGTGGAAACTCAACTCAAATCCCAACACTCACACGTATGAAGACGTGCAAATGCCAGTCTGACATTTGACTGAACTCAACCGAACAGATCACACCACCAAGCCTTTCCTGCCATTGCCATCCTACTAACCTGCACGTTTAGAAATACACGCAGGGCTGAGTACTTCGTACTCAGTGAACATATGCCGAAAACATTTGGAAAAGATACTCTTAAAGCTATATCAATTGAACTTACCTTGCCGAAGCATCACAAGTATCTAAGCAACTTAAAACGATTTTACTTGTGCATGCTAAAAACATTTTCTTTTAAATAGACTGCGCAGTCAAAACATAATATATACTCAACAGTATGCATCATCTGTCACATATTCTCTCACTGTGCCGAGAAGTAGGCCTTCTTCTCGAACACTGTGACCGGCCCAACCGAAGCAAGGCTCACAGTCACCTCAACATTTAACATACCACACGTGGGTTTCCTGCCTTTCACAGGATGATAATAACTCAACAAACAGATGATAACACATATCAAACTCAATAAAACGGCAAGTCAATTGCATTCCAAAAATTCACATAATAATACTCAGTTGTATAATAGCATTCATCGATAGTTTTGGTTTAGAAAAGCCCAGCTGTCTTCCGACGTTCTAGCTAGGTGGCTTACGTGCTATTTGTCCTCGCTTATTTCTCCGTCCTGCTCGATCCTTCACAATTTGGCATCGATAAAGAAGATAAGGTACTACGCAAAGACGGATATTAAACGTTGATCTCGACTGAAGGACTTCTACTTGACTCGTTTCTCTCTATGCTATTCTTTTCTAAATAAGTCTCGCATTCTCGTCTCTATGCCATTAACACTACTCGATAATTGGTTAATACTACTAACCAATGTCTTAGCACTTCTCGCTTTAATTATGAAACGTCGTCTATCTAAACTCTATTACTCGAGTTTTCTTTTATATTCATAATCAATTCTCGATTTGATTATCAACTTAATAACTCATTTGTTTTGCATACAAAACAAACTCAGTAATTTTTCACGTCATCATCAAATAATATCATTCACTCAAGCATATTAATTCAATCGCATAATAATTCAAAATAAATCAAACACATTATCTTGAATTTAATCACATTTCAAAACACGTTAATATCTACTCAATTTTTGTTTTAGGACTCAATTCAAATACAAATTCCTTTTTATAAAAACTCAAATAATAAAATTTATCTTTCTCAACTCATATACGACACTTTTCCAAACTCGTTGTTTTATGAAAACATATTATAAATCTTTACTCAATTAATAAAAATTCTTTTTATTTTTATTAATGTAATACCCTGGAAAATCTCGACTGACTTAATAATTTAAAGTTAATAATAAAAATGGCTTTGCACGCCTAAGTTAACGATTCTGAATTCTAAAACCAACGGTGAAATCCGTTTCTGAAAATAAATTACGGAAGTGAGTGAGATGACTACTGTATTTAGGGTTATCGCGTACGAAAAACTTTTTAGTTCTTGAACTCAGAATGGAAAACCGTCTGATTTTACATTCACGAAATCGTGATACGAACTCGCCCGAGAAAGTTCGTTTTTATGATTTTCCAGACGAAACTCGGATTGTGTTGTCCCGAGGTTTTGTCGGAATTTATATTTTAAATATTATTTTCCGATTAAGTTAAATACTTTAGAATTTTTGGTCGAATCGGAATTTGACGATTTTGTGCCGAGCTACGTTTTTCATCGTTCGATTTCCGTAACGTCGTATCGCGCCGGAAAAGCGCGTAATTTTCTTCTTTCTCTCCCCTCTAGCCGACATTACACACTCTCTCTAGCTTGATATTTCTTTATTATAAGGTTTTAACTTAATGACTCACTCATAGATATTTATTTTACTTTACACCTATTAAGTTATACATACATAATAACAATTTAGTCATCTCCCTCACTTACTCTCTCCCTCATTTTCGAACACACACACTCATATACTACTTTCATGTTCTTCATTCACCATTGAAGAACTTCAAGTTCTTGGAGCAAAATTTTCACACAAGTCTCTAATCCTCCATCGAATTCTAATTCTTCCTTTAGTAAAGTTCAAGGTATTTGTCTCCTCTTCACTTCTATCCATTCCAAATCCATTTCTTTTAATTTTTCATGTGGATCGAAATTTTGGTGATGATGGAATTAGATGTTTTGATTTCTAATTAGTATAACTAGATGGATTAGTTATGGATCTATGACTAAAATTGAAAGAAATTCAAGAACCCTAACTTTTTCTAAATACCGAAAATTAGGGAAATCATGTAGGATGATAGAGTTCTTGAATTAGTTGGATAATCATGCTTAGGAGGTGTTCGATTGATGATTAAAACAAAAATAAATCAAAACCCTTATGAATTTAAGTGAGGACCGATTTTTGAGCTAGGGTTTGAGTTGGGAGTTTTCAATTTGATGGTGTAATAAGACTTGAATTGATCAATTGATGATATAGTAGTTTGATTAAGGGATTAATGATGATGTTTGATGAAGAAATTCACCCCCTTTAATTATATGATAATACCGAAAAATATGAAAGAATTAGGGGTTTTCATGTAGTTGATCTAGTTGATGATATGTTGATGAATTTATGTTTCTAATGATATTAGTTGATGTTAGGATTTATTTGGAATTATTCTAAAAATATTAATGAAATTGTAAGAGACAAAGAAGTGGATTTATGTTGAGTTTAAGTAATGATTTGGAGTGATGATGTATATAATAAAGAATCTCGTTAGATGATGATTGATGACGTAGAATTTGAACGAATTCCGATAACTTTTGAAGTCTTGTAAGAGACGAACAAGTGGACGAAATTAATAATCGAGAAATCGAGTAAGGATTCTAACTTGATAATACTGTTTTTAATGGACTAGGGAACGACTTTGTAGTTGATGACATGAGCATTCGGATTATTATAATATGAGTTGTAGTTATAGTCGAGAACTAGAAACGAGAATTTGTTAACTTGATTTTGGTTTAGTAAATGGTAGTTGAAACAACGAGGTTTGATCGTCGTGGTTATAAACGAGTTTTGGAAAAGGAGTCCTTCACGTACGGGAGTACGTGTTGACTGCCTTGAGAGTCAAGTTTCGTGAGAAATCAAGTACCAGAACTTAGAACGAACTTAGGAAGTTATACGTCGATTCTATCGAGCAACTAGGGTTAGCCGCGCCAGTTTTGCGACCCTTCCCGGAAACTGTAATATCTCTTAGCTCAGTTTTGCGACCCTTCCCGGAAACTGCGGAAACTAGACTTTCCAAGCTTTCTAACGGTATAGGGATCATCCCCTGTTTCCAATTCATCTGTTCTGGGCAGTCCCCAGAACTACTGCATTGCGCAGTGAAATTTCAGGATTTGTTTGCCTAAGTTGTTTTCTTCGCAACTTAGTTTCTTTCGATCTTTTAAGCCGTAATAAGTTAACGACTATCTTCTCTACTGACCTAAGAGTCAAGTATGAAACCTTTCGAGTTCTAAATGAGATTTGTTCAAGTCTCGTTCCCGCTTAATTAAAAGAATATAGATTAGCGTGCAAAGGGCCTAAAAGCTTAAAAACATGTGAAACTAATTTGATTTTGATTTCGAATTCCGTTTTCTTTTATTGATTCGATGACTTATCGAAGTTATGATTATTTACGATGAAGGAGGAAGGTTACAGGCGGGATAAGGCGAAGGATCAAACGACGGGAATTCGTTTAGTAGTTATGTAACGTATAAGGTGGGCTTTCCTACTTATAACAAACAAAATGTGGGTTTTTCCACACATCGAAAGTGACATTTATAGCTTTGATAACTGTGTTTTATCAAACGTGATTATCAAGCATAAATTGTTTTGTGTTTTATGTGAGTTCTCTTGTTCCTTCTGAGTTGGCTGACTAGCTTTCCAGATTTATTAGTTAGCGGACTAGTTAACTTTTGATCGGCTTTGAGTTAGCTATATGCTTTCCAAAGTATGTGCACTTTGTAGCCTATGGTGTATGTGGTATCCTGTTGAGGGGTAACCAGCCACGGTGAATGAGAATTGGACAAGATTTGAACGTAACATCTTTCAGAAAATGCTTGGCCAAGCTACAGTGTGAAAATAATAAAATGTTTAGTAGACACGGGTTCATTATCAAACAAAACCCCCATGTGCTACAAGGACTAAATGCCTGATTTATCTATACTTATGATTATGTTTTCGGCAATGTGTCCACTAAGTACTTTAGTACTTAGCCCTGCATATATTTCTAAATGTGCAGGTTGAAGCGACGGAAGCGATGGACGGTTGAGTTAGGATTGAGTTGAGTTGAAGAATAGGAAGACTTATGTACTTAGTCTCACTTTTCCGCTGCCAAACTCTAGACACTCTAAACTCCTTTGATGTTATGTAAATAAACCACTGTAGTATAAGTTCTGTAACTTATAACTTAGATGTTTCTGTATATCTTGTTCGAGTGATCCTTCGAGATCAACTCCTTCTTTTGTTATAAAGTCTTGTTCATAGAAATTATGTAGTCCTTTATGTATGTTTATTTCAGTCAGTCCCCTTCTTCCCCGCTTCTTTAATCCAATCCCAGTCGCACCCCGGCTTCTGCCGTCCCTCGGGATTTGGGGTTGTGACAATTAAACTCTTATGAAATAGGAAATTTATTTTTATTTCTAACTCGATTCTTATTCTTGACTCAACTATTACTTTTAGATTATTATCTTGACAACTCTTCTCGGTTTATTTTTAATCCAAACGGTTTGAAAAACAATTTACTTAACTAATTTAATTATTTACTTTCAAAATCATTACTCGATATTTTACTCGTATTTTATTCGATTATTTTATTGATTAAACTATACGAGTATTTAAACTTAACTCGTCTAACACCTTTCCTCGACTCGATTAAATCTTCTCTTCACTTTCTTATCATTTTATTCTCTTTATTTAACTCAATTTTCTAGACTCTTACTTATTTAAATAAGAAATTTCTTTTCCTCTTTTATTTACTAAATTAAGACTCATTTCTTAATTAATACATGTTCTCCTTTATTCTTCAATTAATTTTTATTTTAATAAATATCTAGATTATTTTATTAATTTAATTACTAGTTTCCTTTTTTGATTTAATTTAATTAAAACTCAAATCTTCAAGTTTCATCTCATGAACACTTAGAACACCTAGAACACCTACTAGGTATTCTTTTCTATGTATTTTTCAATTCTTAACATTTTTAAAGCTTAAAATTTCATTCTTTCATCACATTAAATCCTATCTTCATCTAGGATTCTGTAATACCCCGGAAAAATTCTTTTGTCGTTAAAAATGAAATTAAATAATAATTATGGCTTTTGCACGCCTAAGTTCATGAATTTGAATTCTAAGAATAACGGTGAAATCCGTTTCCAAAAATAAATTACGGAAGTCAGCTAAATGACTACTGTATTAGGGTTTTTGCGGTCGAAAAAATTCTCGTTAGAGAACTCAGATCGGGAAACCGTCTGATTTTTACATTCACGAAATTGCGATACAAGTTCGCCCGAGAAAGTTCGTTTTTATGATTTTTCCGGACGAAATTCGGACTGTGAGGTTCCGAGATTTTGTCGGATTCTAAGTTTTAAAATATATTTTCCGAGTAAGATAAATATATCGAAATTATTGGTTGAATCAGATTTTGACGAAAACACGCCGAACACGTTATTAGTTACTCGATTTTTCGAAACGTCGTAACGAGCCGGAAAACGCGATAAATGGGAGGAAAATTGCCTATGACCGACTTCATGTCTATTACACACATGAGATATTTCATTTTATATCATTATCACCTTTATGACTCACCATTTCATTATTATTCTAATAATATAATTTGGACACCTTTTAGATGTTAGATTATTTCCTAATTAAACTAAGTTATTCTTTCTTCTCCCATAGCCAAGAACCGCCAGCCCCCTTCCACTTTCTTCTTCAATTTCTTCTCATCCACCATTAAAGGATATTGAAGGTTTTTGGCAAGTAATTTTCCTCAAGTCATCAACCATCCATCAATTTCACTTATTCCTTCATTAATCATCAAGGTATTCATCTCCTCCACTATTCTATCCAATTAGATTTTAATTCTTTTAATTTCTCATGTTGGACGATTTTTGGTAGATGTTTAGGATGATGTTTTGATCTTTAATTAATCCAATTAGATGTATTAGATATGATATTCTATGGTTAAAATTTAAAGAGAAGCAATAACCCTAATTCTATTATGGTGACCGATTTTAGGGGTTTCTAGTTAGGATGATTTAATTCTCAAATTGTTGGTATAATTGAGCTTAGGGGGTGTTTAATTGTGGATTGATGAAAAAAATAATGGAATCCCCTAACTAATGGATGAATGCCGATTTAGGGCTTAGGGTTTCAATGTTGGATTTCAATTAATAATATTGTAGGGTTGATTAATGGTTAATCTATGTTGTAGTAGGATGCTTAATGGATTAATGGGGTTAATTGATGAAGAAAAATCACTTTCCTAATTATATTTTGAATACCGATTTTTATGAGGAAAATAGGAGTTTTATGTAGCTTGATCTAATTGATGTTTTGATGATGGATTAAGGTCCCTAACGATGTTAGATAATGTTATGAATTAAATTAGAATTTTCTAAAATATATTGTGAAAATATAAGAGACAAAGGTTCGATAATAAGTCGAGATTTATTAATGATTCAAGGTAATGATATATGTAGTAATGATCCTCGATAGATGATGACTTATAATGTAAAGTTTGAACGAATTCCGATAACTTTGGAAATTTCATAAGAGACGAACAAATGAACGTAAATAATGATAGGAAAGTCGATTAAGGAAAGTAATGAGATATTAATGATTATTAATGATTAAGGAACAACTTTGTAGTTAACGATGTGTTAATCCGAGTTATGAAATATTGAGTTTTAATTATAATCGAGGAGTTAGGACGAGAATTGTTAAATTGGTTGGTATAGTAATTGTTAGTTGAATTGACGAGGTTTTAAACGTCGTGTTTATAGACGAGTAATGAAAAGGAGTTCTCCACGTATGGAAATACGTGTTGACTGCCTTGTTATGTTAATTTCGTGAGAATATAGGTTCGATAACATAGAACAAACCTAGGAAGTCATACGTCGATTTTATCAAGCATTAGGGTTCACTCGGCAGTTTTTGCGACCCTTCACGGAAACTGTCATATCTCTTAGCTCGTTTATCGGAATTGAGATCCGTAAATTGGAGAGTAAACTAGACATCCAAGGCTTTCTCACGCTACAGGGAACTTCCCCTGTTTCCAAATGCTCTGTTCTGGGCAATAACTTCTGTATGGAACAATGAAATTTCAATACCTACTTTCCTAAGTTGAATTCTTCTCAACTTAGTTTCTTTCGATCTTAAAAGTCGTTATGAGTTAATGAATGCCTTTTTTTCTACTGACCTCAGTGTCAAGTACAGAGCCTTTGAGTGCTAAACGAGATGTGTTTTGAATTTCGTTTCTGTTTAAGTAAAACGACTTAGTTAAGCGTTGCAAATGCCTAAAAACTTGAAAGACGAAAAAGACTAAATTAAATTTGATTTCGATTCCCGTTTTCTTTTGTCGTCTCAACGACTCATCAAGATTATGTTTTATGTACGATGAAGGAGGAAGTCAGGGCAAGGAAAGGACGGAAGATTACAGAACGGAAGATCGTTATTTAGTTCTGTAATCTATGAGGTGGGCTTTTATACATATCAAATAAAATGTGGGTTTTTCCACAACTTGAAAGTGATTCTTTATGAGCTTTGATAACTGTGTTTTCAAAGTGATATCAGGCATAAACTGTTTTATGTTTTATGTGAGTTCTCTTGTACCCATCTGAGTTAGCCTTCGTGCTTTCCAGATTTATGAGTTAACCATTAGGTGTTAACTAACGATTGGCTCTGAGTTAGCCATTAGGTGCTTTCCAGAGTTAGTGCACTTTGTAGCATGTGGTGTATGTGGTATCCTGTTGAGGGGTAACCAGCCACGGTGAATGAGGATTTGGTCAAGATTTGAACGTAAACATCTATGAAAAATGCTTGCAAGCTACTTTATGAATGAAATGAAAATGTTAATAGGCACGGGCTCTTTTAAATGAAAACCCCCGATGCACTATCAAATGAGATGCCTGTTTATCTATACTATGATTATGTTTTCGGCAATGTGCCCACTAAGTACTATTGTACTTAGCCCTGCATATGTTTTTCTAAATGTGCAGGTTGAAGCGACGGCAGCGGTGGAGGGTTGAGTTAGGAGTTAATGTTGTCTATAGGAGATGACTTGTATATGCGTCTTTCAATTCCGCTGCAAACTCTAGATGCTTTTATGAATATTAAACACTGTAGTCTAAGTTCTACTAATAGCTTAGATTTCTTTTGAATTGAGTTATGTACTTGATGGTCCGATACGAGTTACTGGTGTATGGGGGGGGGGAGGGGATACACCAGTTAGGATTTTTCAACTTTGAAAGCTTAACCCCGAAAAACTTCAACTGAGTAAAGAAAGTCTCAGCTGGATTCACACTGAGTAAGAGAACTCAGCTGTGAGAGAGGTGACGTGCGGAATGTGGTGGAAATTATACTCGTAAAATAACTCACGCTTTTGTGCAAGGTTGGTCAATACCAAGATAGTTGATATGTAGAGATGCAGTTTGTATGCCGGTTAGTTTGGTCAGTTGAATATGCAATAAGTAACTGAACATAAATAAACACAGACACACAGGATTTACGTGGTTCGGAGAGAACTCCTACGTCCACGGGGAGATGTGAGACCACACACCTCAGTCCAAGTTCTTCTGGACAGTTCCACACAGCTTACGCGGGCTGTGCAACCGTTGCAATAAGTTTACGGGTACTTATCAACCTTTACAGTTAAGTTTATGGGTACTTTACAACCTATGTCAAGTTTGCGGGTACTTGACAACCTATGCTAAGTTTACGGGTACTCAACAACCTATCTACTCAGTTACAGGAAGAGTAGGATCCTAACAAACACTTTTTAGGGTGTGTGTGTGGGTGGGTTTTCCAACTACAGCTCGAAACGAATGTGAGCTAGATCTATGCTTGAACGAATGAACACTCAAACTAAGATCTAAGACAGATTATAATTCTATGAACCCTCAGCTACTAATGTTCTACCACTCGAAACTCTCAGTTGCTGATGCTCTTAGAATGTGATTTTGCAGATTTACTTTGCTCTGTTTTTCTCTCGTGGGTGCACTTCAAATTTTCTCTGTCTCGTGTCACTCTGTTGAATGAATGGAATGCTCTATTTATAGGCGGAGAGAATCAACTAGTCGTTGGAGGAGGCTATTGATCTCTGTTCTTTGATAGCGATGGCTTGTCTCTCATCTCTGCAGACTTTCCCGATATGGCATCTGTCTTCTGCTTTCCATCTGAGACAACCTTGTGTTGGGCCAAATGGGGTCATGACTGAACGGTCAAACCCTCACGTGATTTCCTTTTTGAATTTCAATTCAAACCTTTCTGACAGTCAACCTTGGTTAGTCGGTTGAAAATCTTGATCTTTATCCGAGTGGTCTTCAGCTGATGTTCTATCTGACCGAACCATTGAACTCTCAGCTGACTTTCAACTTCATCCTTTTTGTAACCACTCTGTTATACCTTCCCCCTTGGTCGGATGGCTTTCTGTAACTGATGCTGAACCGTTGGCTTGAACTCTCAGTTGTATATAAGTCTTCCTCCTTTTTGGCATAACTCTATCATCAGTCAGAGTCTTGTAACTGATGTTCCATCTGAACGGTTTGACTTAAACTCTCAGTTTCAACTGATGTTCCTCATCCGATCTTCCATCCTAGGTTGTATCCGAGTGTTGCTATGTTGCCGTCTTCACTCGAGACCTGTAAAGATAAAATCTTAACATTGCTCAAACAGCGAGCCTAACTGCTAATATTAAGAGCTGGCAACATCTACTCGGTTGGGGTGAGTTGGTTTTGGAATTCATCAAAACTCATACTAATAAATTTCCCAACAATTTCCCCCTTTTTGATGATGCCAAAACCATTTACAACTTGAAACCACTACTGATCTAAATCTTACTAACTGACTTAAAATCTTAGCTGAAATTCTAGACAGTCTATAAGATAAAACATCAAAGGGTTAGCACAGTTATAACATGGTATTTAAAAGACTCCGATTCAGGGCTTGGACAATGAGAGATTATACGTCAAGATGAATCGAATATATACTTGAAGTTTTCATTACAACTGTTGTGTTTACAAAGATAACACAAAACATTAAATTACAACAGTTGCTCAAAAACTAAATCAGCTCAAAAATACTCTTGGCCATACTTGCTGAAGATACGGTCAAAGATCTCTTTCTTCGCCGCTGACTCGGTCCCGGTATTAACTCCATGTTCCTTGCACACTTGTCTCGCCTCAACCATGATTAAATTTCTGTTAGGAGTACTTGTGCCTTTGATCATCTGAGGGTGATATCTGACCTTCTGCGGGATCGGAACTGTGTTGGGATCGAGTTGAGCTTCTACCATGGCTCGTTGGAATTGCCTGAACATCCCTGGATCCCCAGATCTGAGCTCCTACAAGGCTTCCTTGAAGGCTTGCCTTGGATCTTCAGTTGTGTAGACCTTCCTGTAGTAGAAGTCGTTGATGAACTCATGCTTGAACTGCTCCCAGTCATCGTTCCACTCAATGTTCATCCACTTGTCAATATGTGGGAACTGTGACTGGAGCGGGGCATTTCTTTGTAGCTGCTTGGTCTTTGCTCTAGCTTCAGCCTTCATTTGGTGTTTGTTGATGCGTTTGACGCTCCGGCTGGCTTTGTTCCTATCCACGCTCTTTGCAATTTTAGCCAGTTCCTTTTCGAACTTGGCCACTTTCTTGGCTTGGTCAGCAGCAAACTTCTTGATCCAAGAGGGATTCAAGTAGTTCTCCTTGGCGCCCCATAGCTTTTGCAGTTTCAATACAATCTTTGACTGAGATTCCGTCAAGATCAGCATCCGGCTCGGCTGTAAGCTCAGCTACGAGGTCTTGGGAGACTTCAAGTTCCTGCTCTTTTCCTACTGACTCCTTCAGCTGAGACTCTTTTTGTGCAGCTCCTTCCCCCTGAGCTTCAGCTGACACTCCTTCCCCCTGCTTCTCAGCTGCTCCATCTTTCCCTTGTCCAGCAACAGCTGCTGGCACCTTTCCTTCCCCCTTTTTGGCATCATCCAAAAGGGTGGCAACTGAGCCGTCCAGGGAGGTCAGCTTGGCTTCTGCTTGTTGAACTCGAGAGAAGAGTTCTTCCACAACATCTTTCTCTTCAACCTTCTTCGCCAGCTCCAGGTCTTGGCGTTCTTGGTCGGTTTGCTTCATGGCGGCAAGGGTTGCAGAGACATCCTTGTGAAGGGTGACGAACTCAGCTCGATAATTTTCGAACTGAGACATCCACTCCTGGTCTTGTGTCTGCTGGGACTTGGCAAGATTGGTTTCAGATACAGACTTGAAGCTGTGGAAAGCTGAGCTGAGTCCACGAACTTCTTTCTTCAGTGCAATGTCAGCGGTGCTGGTTGAGGAGGAGAGTTCATCTAGCTACTTCCTCAGAGAGGCATTCTCCTCTATCAGCTGATTTATCTTGTCATCTTGAGCCTCAGCCAGATGCTGTAGATTAGATTTGTTGAGCTCGATGGAGGACAGCAGCTCATGCCTCAGCTGGTTGACCTTCTCAGTTATCAGCTCACAAATAGCATCAGTGGAGTGTGCTGGCTGATCAGAGGGTGTCTGTTCGTGTTGTTGAGCTGTGGCTGGTGGGTCCACAATGACCATGGCTGTTTGATTTTCCAGGTATTGTTTGAGCCTCTCTTCTTCTGCTTTAGCTGCCTCTTCAGCCGTATCCACGTCCTCTATGGGTTCGGCAGTCTTGGCTAGCATGGACTCTAGGAAGGCAACAGCTCCTTCATTGTTACACAGCTCCCTAGAGTCAGTTCCTTCTGCTCGGCTTTGATCCAGGCGGCGTCGTAGCAGGGCAACCTTCTGGTTGTAAGCAACCTCGAGGTTCTGGAATCCGAAGTATGTCCTCAGGTTGGATTCATCAGTTTTCAACCTGTCCCAGCCGTGGATCCTCAGGGTGTCCTCCTTTACGTACCAGTAACTGAAGATGACGTTGAACTGGTAGAGAAGTTCAGTCCCGAACATTGCAAAGATGGGCATGGAACGTGCCTCCGGAAACATGCCTGTCAGCTTTCTGAAGCAGTAGACCAGCCTCCCTTCATACTCAGCCAAAATTTCCTGGCGGTTGGCTTCTTCATCAATCTGTGGGGGGTCTATATCGAAGGCAATGGGTTCGATGGTTTCCTCAACGTCGGCCAAAGAATGGTCTCAACGTTGGCATCGACCGTGAGGCTCGGGATATTTGACTGAGGATCAGTTGAGAGAACTGGATCCTCTTTGGGTGGTGATTGGGCAGGCTCAATAGTTTCCTCAGACACAGGTGGGATTACCTGGCTGGCATCATCTCCGGTTAGTGGAGAGGGTGGACTGTCGTGGGACTCCTCAGATGAAGAAGAGTATCTGAGGACGAGCTGGACTCCTCAACATCGGTCTCCATCCCTTCAGCCATCTCTTCTTGTTGGCGTGGTTGAATCACAAACGCAGCTGCATCAACCGACTGGTTGGATTCGGTTGATTTCTCAGCTGGTGTCTCCTCCGTTGGCTTTTCCACAGCTGGCTTCGCAGCTGGCTGCTTGAAACGAATCCTCGGTCTCTTCAGTAGCGGTACCTCCTCTCTTCTTCTTCATCTTCATCGTCTCATCCCTCAGCTGGCGTTTAGAGAAGATCTAGTTGTTCGGCCAATTGTTGCAGGAGGTTGAGACGTTAACTGTGCCTCAGCTGGTCTGCTTCCACAGCTAGCTTTCCAGCTCCCTTCTTGTCCTTTGGAGTGTAAACCGCAGACAAGACATCCTGAGCCTCTTAGCTGATGAGAACAGCAACACTTCTTCAAGGGAGTTGCTTCGCTGTCTTCCTAGGTCAGGTTCTGGTCCTTGGTGGCACTGAGAATCAGCACAGAGATTTGTGCTGAAGTTGAGTGAGCCTTTCACACTCAACAATCGCTCTCCGGACACAGTTGTGACCTCGGAGATCTTCTGTTGCTCCAAATGCAGCTGATGTTCGAAGTACTGAAGCCAGTTGACCTCGCGTCTCTCTTCCAAAGCCTTCTGTTGCTTCAGTTTTGGGCGGCTGATATCCCCAAACGCTCCTCCGTATCCAAATGCACATTTGGAAATAACATCGAACAGAAGTCGATGTTGAGGCTTCAACTTCGTTCTTTGCATGCTGCTCTTATCTTCTCTGGGATGATCAGTGCCTGTTGAACGAATTCATCCGCTTCTTTATCCGTGAAGTTGTCGACGATGTCTGTGGCCTAAAGATTTCTGGGGATGATTTTGGCGAGTTCTTCAGACACACGAATCTTGACGGCGGAATCATGGACAATCCTGGAGACTCCATCGCGCTGTTTGCAGGAAACTGTAGACACAAGTCCGAATTGTGAATCGTGATGCAGATTGAGATAACTCTCCAACCTGTTTCCTGAGAATGAGGGAGGGAGAAAGAGTCGCCCATTGAAGAAGACCGTGCTCAGAGAGAAGACCGGCGAGGGGAGAGAGCTCCGGTGACTCCAGCACGTCCGTCGACAGAATGTTCAAAATGTATCTTCGATATCAGCATATCGAAGGACTCCTGGAAAGTGGCTGGTTCTTTGGAAACTATCTTCTTGGAGGATTTGGGTGTCATTGAAATTTGCAGTGAAGATATATATATGCAAAGAGGAAAGAGAAAATTAGCCAAATTTGGAGAGACAAAATTGAAGATGATGATGAACAGTTGTATTGATATGCACGAATGAGAAAATAGGAGATAACTTCCTGATTTTTCGCCTTATATAGGTCTTGACTCGGTTGAAATCGACGGCTGGGGTTAAATGGCGCGAATTCATTAACGGCTGAGATTGCGTGACTGTTGACTAGCTTTGACTCGACGTTTTGATCCGAGTTCCAACCAGCGCGTGAGGAGGTGTACAGTTTCATGTCAGCCCAGTCGCACTATAAAGTAGGCTATGGATGTTCAGCCGTACTTTACATTAATGCGACATGATGGCTATTTTTAATGTAACTGACTAGCTCATGAATGTTTGAATTTATTTCAAACATTCTCATTTAAGAACATAACACCTTCAGTCATAAATGTTACCTGCCAGCTGATGTGGAAATCAGCTGTATACCTCAGTTGTGTTCCTCAGTTGCCGCATACCATCAGCTGACTCGAGTTCGTCTGTTCAGCTGACGTCTGATTCAATGTTGCAGCATACCATCAGCTAACTCGAGTTCATCTGTTCAGCTGACGTTGATGTCTTCAGTTGGCAATCCGTATCTGAAATTCCCCCTTCATCTGAGCTTCCCCTCAGATGGATATCTGTCTTTTACCTCAGCTGGTTCCTTATCAGGTGGATCTAACAATCCAAGTAGATCACAAAGCATTTTGAACCGCGCTTCGGCTAGAGGTTTAGTGAAGATATCAGCCCTCTGAATCTCAGTTGGGATCTTCTCCATGGACACATCCTTCTTCTCAATATGATCTCGGATGAAATGATGACGGATGTCGATATGTTTAGTCCGAGAGTGGTGAACAGGATTCAGAGAGATAGCTATGGCACTCGAGCTATCACAATGAATGGGAACCTGTCCAGTTGCGACTTCATAATCTCTTAGCTGTTGCGTCAGCCACAACACTTGCATGCAACAGCTTCCAGTAGCCATATACTCTGATTCGGTTGTCGAAGTAGCAACACATGCTTGTTTCTTGGAGAACCATGAAACCAACTTGCTTCCCATGAACTGACAGTGTCCAGAAGTAGACTTCTTGTCCAATTGATCTCCGGCTAGGTCCGCATCTGAGTATCCGGTCAGTTGGATATTGTCGTCAGTTGGATACCACAATCCAACATTAACAGTACCCTTAGATACTTGATGATGTTCTTTGCTGCCATCATGTGAGCTTCTCTCGGTTGAACTTGGAACCGAGCACAAACTCCAACAGTGCAGGATATGTCTGGCCGACTGGCGGTTAGATATAGCAAAGAACCGATGATCCCTCTATACTTGCTGGCATCCACGAGCTTTCCTTCAGATCCAGGTTCAATCTTCCAGTTAGTATTCATTGGGATTCTTGTGGTCTTACTTGTCTGCAATCCGAACTTGGTGATGAGCTCCTTTGTATACTTGGATTGATTGATGAAGAACCCTTCCCGCGACTGCTTCACTTGCAATCCAAGGAAATAATTCATCTCACCCATCATTGACATCTCGAACTTCTCCTTCATAAGATCTGAGAATTTCTTGCACAGCTCCTCTGACTTGGAACCGAATATGATGTCATCCACGTAGATTTGCACCACAAGTATATCATCTCCAACTTTGATGGTGAACAGGGTTTTGTCAACTGACCCTCGTTTGAACCCGAGTTCAGAAAAAAACACACAGAGTGTCATGCCAGGCCCTTGGCGCTTGCTTAGTCCATAGATAGCTTTCTTTAGCTTGTACACTCTTCCATCTCCAGTTTCAAAACCAGGTGGCTGTAAACATCTTCCTTGATATCACCGTTGAGGAAGGCACACTTCACGTCCATCTGATAAACCTTGAACTTGTGATGTGCGGCATAGGCTAGAAATATTCGGATGGCTTCCAGCCTTTCAACTGGTGCGAAGGAATCTTCAAAGTCAATTCCTTCTTGTTGGCAGTATCCCTGAGCTACCAACCTTTCCTTGTTCCTCACGATGTAACCAATGGCGTCTCTCTTTGTAATGCCCCATAAATTCCTTATGTTCTTAAAATTTTTAAAGTTAATTAAATAATGGCTTTGCACGCCTAAGTTTACAATTTTTTGAATTCTAAGGCTAACGGTCGAATCCGTTTTTGAAAATAAATTACAAAAGTCAGCTAGATGACTACTGTATTTAGGGTTAGCGTGTACGAAAAGTTTTTAATTCGTAAACTTAGAACGGAAAACCGTCTAATTTTTATAATCACGAAATTGCGATACGAACACGCCCGAGAAAGTTCGTTTTTATGTTTTTCCGGACGAAACTCGGACTATGTCGTCCCGAGTTTTTGTCAAAATAAATTTTGTAAATTTATTTTCCAATTAAGTTCATACGTTAGAATTTTAGGTCAAGTCGAATCGCGACGATTTTGTACCGAGCAACGTTTTCGTCGTTCGTTTTTTCGTAACGTCGGATCGCGCCGGAAAAACCCGTAACCCTCTAAAATTTCTGCATGGCAGCTGATTTTTATGTTTTTTTTTAATTATTTCTAGTTAAATAGGTGGAAACATGCATGTTGACCATGTTTAATTAAATGACACCTAAATCTACACTTTTCATTTTTTTCAACCTTTTCATCATGTCAAACACTTAAACAAAATAATTTTCTCCCATCTCTCTCTCACTCTCTCGGCTGCACTCTCTCTCAATCTTCATCTTCTTCACTTCATTTTCTCCCATCCACCATTGAAGACACCTCCAAGAACAAGAAGAAATCACACAAGTCACAATCCATCCATTCAAACTCTACACATCTTTCATTAATTCTTAAGGTAATGATCTCCTTTTTAATTCTATCCAATTGGATTTCTTTTCTTTCCTTTTTCTTCTTGATCGAAAATTTGGAGTCTTGGAATAGATGTTTTGATCTTAGAATAATGAAATTAGATGTATTAGATATAATAATTAGGGGATAAAATAGAACAAAAACAAGAACCCTAAATCCTATGTTAATACCGAAAAATTTAGCATGTTTGTAGGATTTTTTATTTTTCTTCTTTTGATGGTTGATTCTTGTTTAATAGATTTTTAATAGTGATTAGAATGAAAAAGAATTGAAAGCCCTATATTTTGTGAAAGTCAATTAGGGTTTGAATTATGAATTTAGGGATTTTTTGTATGTTAATTGATAATTGATTTGCAATTGATTAATTAATAATAAAAGAGGTTGATTAGTAAATAAATGTAGTTAATTGGGGAAGAAAATCATCCCCTTAATATATGTATGAAAACCGAAAGTTATAGGATAATTAGGAGTTTCCACATGTTTGATTTAATTGATGAATTGTTAGTTAAATTATGTTGCAAATAATGTTAGTTGATTATAGAATTTAATTGAGAATTTTCTAAAAATGTTTAATGAAATATAAGAGATAAAGATCACTTTATAAGTTGAGTTATATGATGTTATGATATGTTTGCATGCATGAAAGTGTTTCACGTTAGACGTAGTTTAACGTCGTAAAATTTGAATAAAATCCGACAACCTTTGAAAAACGCGTAAGAGACGAACCTTTAGTCGTAGCTAATAATCGAGAAGTCGGATGGAAATTCTAATTTGATATTATTGTTTATGATGAAATTTAGAACAACTTTCTAGTTGACGTCATAAGCTTTCGAGTTGATATAATATGGACTATAGTATAGTCGAGAACTAGAACGCGTTTGAAATTATTGTTGGTTTAGTACTTGTTAGTTGAAATCCGACGTATAGAACGTCGTGCTTTTGAGCGAATTTTGAGAAGGAGTTTGTCACGTACGAAGTGCGTGATGACTGCCTTGAGAGTCCAGTTTCAAAAAAATTGAATACGAGAGCTTAGAACGAACCTAAGACGTTATACGTCGAACCTATCAAGCAATTAGGGTTTTCACGGCAGTTTTGTGACCCTCGCCGGAAACTGTAATAACTTCCAGCTCGTTTATCGGATTTGTGATCCGTAAATTGGAGCGCGAACTAGACTTTCTAAGCTTTCTAATGGTACAGGGCTCACCCCTGTTTCCAAATCCTCTGTTCTGCACAGCCTCCAGAGTTACTGGACTGTGCAGTGAAAATTCAGTTTCTTGTTTTCTAAGTTGTTTAGTTCGCAACTTAGTTTCTTTCGATCGTTTAAACCGTTTTATCTAACGAATATCTCCCTACTGACCCTAGAGTCAAATACATGACCTTGAGTGATGAAAACTAGTCGAGATCTTATATCTTATCCTTTCATTAAAGAAGTAATAGACGAGAAATTTCATAAATCGTTCAATTAACTAAAATGTAAATCGCCTAAGTTGATTCTTTCCAACTTAGTTTCTTTAATCTTTAAAGTCGTATTAAGATATCAACTACCTTCTCTACTGACCCGAGAGTCGAGTATGAGATCTTCCGAGTTCTAAACGAGATTGGTACGAGTCTCGTTTCCCGTTTAAGTAAAACGAATCTAGTAAGCGTGCAAATGCCTAAAGAATGAAACAACTAAAACTTTCTTCGATTATCTTTTACGATCCGTTTTTAAGTATGTTTATTTTACGATGAAGGAGGAAGCTAACTGTAGAGAAAGGACAGAAGATCCGAAGTTGGAAGTTTTGCTTTAAGTTCTGTAAATCAAGGTGGACTTTTATATACAAATAAAACGAGCAATGCTCGGAAAATCTTTCTTTATCGCTTTGATATCTGTGTTTTCAAAGTGATATTATGGCATGAACTGTTTTATGTTTTATGTGAGTTCTCTTGTACCTATCTGAGTCAACATTCGTGTTTTCCAGATTTAGAGTTAGTCTTTTTAGATTAACTAACGATCGGCTCTGAGTTAGCTGCTAAGTGCTTTCCAGAGTTAGTGCACTTTGTAACCTGTGGTGTATGTGATATCCTGTTGATGGGTACCAGCCACGGTGAATTAGAATTGGTCAAGATTGAACGTAACATTAGTCAGAAAATGCTCGCGCGAGTGATTTATGAGAAAAAAATCAGAAAATTGTTAGTAGACACGGATTCTTTCAATAAAACTCCGATGTGCTACGTTTATAAAATGCCATTTTTTATCTATATTTATGATTATGATTTCGGCATCGTGCCCACTAAGTACGTTTGTACTTAGCCCTGCATTGTTTTCTAAATGTGCAGGTTGAAGCGACGGTGAACGGCGACGGTTGATGTTGAGTTAAAGGGTAGGATGCTTAGTTAGAACCCTTCCGCTGCCAAACTCTGTATTTCTTTTTGAGATGTATTTTGAACAATACTCTGTAGTCTAAGTCTGTAAATATGAACTTAGCTTCTTTTTGTACTTTTGTCGAGTAATCCTTAGGGATTAACTCTTTCTTATTTATATTCAAGTCTTATTCATGGTTTATCGATGTTATCAA